>JAQQZR010000020.1:4326490-4355156 GCA_030068235.1 Notoglanidium macrostoma
CCCTCTTTTTTTTTTTTTTTTTTTTTAAGCTATACAGACCATAGGATTTCAGAAAATGCAAATGCTCATGTTTGCCAGCAGAGGACTTTAAATGATTGTTCAGACGGTTTGCCTGTAGCTTCTCTTGCTGTATTGCTCTATGGTTGCTAAACCTTGGCATGGATTTGATTCGGCAGTCCTCTGCTCTTTCACTGGTACACAAATGAGTGTGACCTTGTCTCAGATTTAAATTGAAATATTTAGAAACTAACAAATGGTAAAAAAAAAAAAAAAACTGGCTCTGAAGCACCAGAGTGTGGAGCAATGCTACATGCTTCTAAGAGCCTCCTAATAAAGACCTTATTGTTACTGCAAGCTTCATCTTATCTAAATTAAATAATGTAATGGGTTTTCTTTTCATTAAAGGCGTAATTCATAGTGCAGTAAGGGCTGTGAAATCTCCCGGTTGGTTAGAGGCAAAGGGGGCAGTTGCCTCTGTGTCACCTGCTTCACAAACGTAACGAGGAATCCCAGGACGAGGCCGCTGCCCAGGACCGTGCCCACAGCCCAGGCGTACGAGGGCTCCTGGGGTACGGGCGCAGGTACAGGTCTAGGTGTGAATGTCTCCACCATCAGATCCCGCACACTCATCAGGGAGCCGTTGTTGGGCAGTGCCTGAATGCCCAGGACGCTACACATGAGAGGGTATAGGTCCACTGAGCGCATCGAGGCCTTAGTGTAACCTGTGCGGAATGACGGGCCACGGGCAACAAACACAGGGTGCATGCTGGGTAGGTGGTTATCATAGCCATGGTTGCCCACTGTGAATAATGAAAAGCAGCAATAATAAAAAAAAAAATAAAAAAAAAAGGATAATCAGTCATGATCTGATAGTCAAAGTAAGAATAAGATGTTTTTAACTAACTGCTTCAGGAAAGCAGTTCCAATTTCAAATTCAGCAGATAACAGAAGAGTATTAACTCCATTTATACTCACGCATAAGGTATCCTGTTTTGTTCTGGACAATTGTCCAGCCTTCTTTGACCTCAATAATAATCGGCATTATTCGTACGTTGTGTTTGTAGTGGAAATGATCAGGAATGTCTTCTTTCTTGTACACGACCATGTTAGGATTTGCATTCTCCAGCAAATTATACACCTCATCAAATTTACCTGAGAAAAGGAAAGATACAATCACTACAGTGGCTAATGATGTTATATAATATCAGAGAGCTTGTTTTTTTCCCCTTAACTAGAAAACTGCCAGAAAACTGCATAACCTTGTTTAAACTCTGCTCTGTTTAAAACATTGTTAATATTTGTGTGCCAGCAACCCAATATGTTTCTGAGACAAAGCTGGGTATAAAATCTGTGGATGTCTCATTCTTCTAAAACCTCACCTTCTTTAGGTAGAATGCCCACCACTGGGCTCTTGTCTATCCATGTGTAGAGATCTCGACTCACGTAGGTGTCCAGCTCGATGACTTTGTCATGTGAAAGCTGTGTCATACCGTGGTCACTTGTCACAATGAGATTGATTTTGTCATAAAGCCCAGCTGTCTTGAGCTTGTCTCGGAGAAAGCCCAGTTTGACATCAATGTCCTCAATGACCACGTCCATAAGCGGGCTCTCGGGCCCCAGGTTGTGACCGCTCTCATCAGGCTCTTCCCAGTACAGCACCCCAAAATTAATTGCCTCTGGTCCTGAGAACCAGCTGATCAGCCTCTCTACACGCATTTCGAAGGACATGGAGGCATTGTATGGCATGTAACGGGTTGGGTAGATTCCACCAATGGGCACATCTGATCCAGGCCACATGGCAGCCCCACTCCTCCATCCAGCCATCTGATTGGTTACCCACAGCGGAACAGCCTCCTCCCACCATCGAGAGTCGTACACTTCCGGCCCCTCCATGAAGAAGGAGCGATTCAGAACTGGATCGTACATTTCATTTGCTACAATGCCATGACTCTCTGCATGCAAGCCTGTCACTAAAGTGTAGTGGTTTGGAAAGGTCTTGGTGATGTAGGTGTTCTCCACTCGCTCCACCTGCACTCCCTCCTCCATCAGGGCACGGAAGTTGGGTGTGGGAACCCTGTTCACATAGTCCCAGCGGAAACCATCAAACGACACGAGCAGCAGCTTGTGATGCTCCTCTTGGTGCGAGAGAGGTGGGAGCAGCAAGGCTAGAAGGCAGCTCAGCAAGAACATCTTCCTCATTAACACCGCATTCATGTTGCACTTTGATGCCAGATTGAACCTATAAAAAGAAAATAATTCATGATGCACACCTAATGACTTTTCTCTAGGCAAGACTCAGTCTACTTTTTCCCATTTTCAAAATGATACTATCAGGGCTCTGAAATGAGAATCTGATACTTGATACTCATCGGATACCAAGTTCCACACAAAAACAGAGCTGAGTTTTTGTGAGCTTCCATGGTGGCTATGAAGGAGATGAGAGAACCAAAGGTGGCAGGCTTTAGGACAGTATGTGTCCTATATTGAATGTAAGGTCAGTTTTGGGTTCGTCAGTATCATACACTTTCACTGCATTGGATAGATCAGTGAGTCAGACAAGAAAGTGTCCTAATACAATCAGATTCCAATTCAGGGTTTCAGGCCAGTTTCAGCCCCGAGAGAACTGAATTGCTGAAGTAGCTGTCTTCCACATTCACACAAATTGCACAAACATTTATAATCATTTTATACCAAATATGAAATAATCAAATGATAAAAATACAGTCCTGTGCAAAAGTCTTGGCACCCTATTTTGGTACAAATTATATATATATATATTTATTTTATGAATTCTGCATTATTAAGTCAGTACAAAAGCATTTTAGATTTCCAAACATTTGTATGTCAGTAAAGAAAGCAGCCCATTATGTAAGAAGACTTTTAGACAAAAAAACATAATGAGGGCTCCTGGGTTTCGCATGCAAAAAAGAAAGAAAAAAAAAGAAGCAAGTGAAAGTCAGCGTCTCCAGAAGAACTGTGGCAGATTCATTTCCTTTTACAAGCTCAATTCCTTTTATAAAACAAATTGTTTTATAATTGTTTAATTGTTTTGGACTGCTATTGAAGAATAAAAAGAAAAGGGTTGTCACACCAGATGTTGACTTTGTTTAGTTTATTATTGTTTACTGCATGTTGTAGTACTTTTATTTTGAGATTTAATTGAATTATTTTAAGTCATCTTCACATTACAGCATTTCCTTGAACGTGAAGACTTCCGCACAGTTCTGTATATAAAGTGTACAAATCTAAGAAAAATCTGAACACAATAAAATAAAAGATATAGGGTAAAATACGACTTGACATTTTACCAACTACCAACCTGGATAACTGATATTTCAGTTGTTTAATGGATCATGAATAGTTCAGACATTCACTGGTGCCACCATGCATGAATGTCATTTCTCAGAATTTTGTTTATGTGCTGTTAACAGGTGCATATGAGTCTCATGGAAAACATAAACATGGCTTGAGAGGAACACGCATGTAATGAACACAACTGTACACGGACACACATGTAAATTGAACGCAGCACAGTTGTTAAGCAGAGTCGGTTTTAACGGGCTTCAGTAGAAACCGATGACATCATACAATGCAGCTCAGGTCTAGCAGATTCGCCTGCTGCTGCTGCTGCTGCTGCTATTATTAGCCTATATCTTCTACAGACGCGTTTGCATGTAAACACTGCAAAATCAAATTAAATCCACACGTAAAGAAATATACTGTTATGAGTATTTACCCAATCCCATACTGGCTTAATTGTCACCGAGGCTTTTGCAGGCTGTAGTTAGCTCTGTCTCTCTGCCTGCAACGCACCGCTGTATAATCAGCAGGATAGGACTGAAGAGACATGACACACATCTCCTTCAAAATCTTAACCTAGCTGTCATGCTTCCTGCCCCAGATAAAAACATTTCACTGCAATAAATTACAAAATATACAAACCATACAGCGAGCACCTTACCTCGCAACAGTAGCCGACAGTCTGGCGATGAAAAAACCGTAAGGGTGTCGTAAACAGGAAGTCCCGCCCACAGAAACTTATTAACATAATTAATGTTCAGCGAGAGACAAACATTTAGGTACGAGACAATTTCTGGAAAAAAAAAAAAAGAATGATACGTGAAAGCAAAATTGACGTTAAGGGACTAAAAAATAAAAAATAAAGCTTTAAACTATAAATAGCATTTATATGAATATAATATAATATAATATAATATAATATAATATAATATAATATATAAAAGGAATTTCACAAAGGTGAAATGTGTTATTTTCTACTAAAAGACATCAGGAAAATCGTTTTATACAAAACCAAAAGCAAAAAATTATGAATTTGGAGAATTTTTATGTTTTTGTTTAATCCTGCTACAAATTAATAACCTTCAGAATGTGTAATTGAGGATCATTGTAAAGGCCTAACCCAATGGACATTTGTGCCCCAAATGACCATACATATAATTAAAAATGGATTTTCAGACAATCTTCCTGTCTAAAGCAATGCTTCTTTAGAATATGGTACTAACACTTTTCTTACACATGTAAACAGTCACCACCTTGAGGGTTTCAGAAATTCATCATGTGTTGTGATGTTTGTTTTAATAAAGACATTAAATATTGTGGAAATTCAAAAACTATAAGAATAATTTCTTTTTCACTAGATGTTTCAATCATGTTGGTGATATCAAGAAAAATTATGTTGATAAAAGTGATCCAAGTCAAGTCAAGTGGCTTTTATTGCTATTTCAACTATATACATGTAATACAGTTTACAGTGAAACGAGACAGCGTTTCTCCAGGACCAAGGTGCTACATACAAGACAACACAAAAGTACAAAAATATGTACGTGTGCAACAGTAGACAACATAATGTGTATGTGTGCAAACATGTGCATACATGGCAAAAACAACATAGAGTTTTTTTGGTGAAGTTTTAGGTAATCGTTAGGTCCAAAACGATTTATTTATTTTACGTATGTAATGTTATTTCACTAGGCACTGTGGACTGTTTCCTCATTATTTCATGTTTAAATCCTTGTTTTAAATGATGAAATTATAATCATATGTGCATGATTTAAGCTATCTTTATGCTTTTTTTTTTTTTTACAATAGAACATTTTGTATCATCATAAACATGCGTAATATATTAGTCATGATGATTTAATAAACTTATGAAAAATGTCATTCTTTTCAACCTTAAGATTTTTATGCTGACCAAACATCAAAGTCTTTTTTATAGTCTTACCCAAAACAACAGAATGGACAAAAACTTGTACAGCTGCACAGCAGATCTGCAGACTTTCAGCTCATGTTTTTTTCAAAAACTCCTCACTCATCCAGACAAACATGAATGGAGAGCAACAGCTTGTGGAATTTTTGCACACTGTGGGAGGCTGGAGATTATAGTGTTTGTTTTTAATGAACACTAATGATAATGGGCAGTGGAAGCTCAGTGGTTAAGTACTGCCAAGCTGCCACTCCTGGGCCCTTCAGCAAAGCCCTTAACCCTCAACTGCTCAGTTGTATAAATGAGATAAATGTAAGCCATTCTGGATAAGGTTGTCTGCCGTAAATGTAATGCAAATGTACTAAGGAACTGAACTTCTCTTCATTAACATTGTTTTACCGTGGACTCAGCTCAATCTTGCTGTAATGGTCAGTCCTGAGGGAGACGACCCCTTTCCAAAGTTGTGGAACACTCCTGATTTAAAAGAATTTGCAGGTCCTCATCTAGAATACAAGAGGAAAATTAGGAAATTTGCATAAAATTGAGTGAGACCACTGGTAAGCAGAACCTGCGTGAAATGCCCTTGGGCTGTGTAGTGATGTAAAATCAGAAAACCACCATTAACTAAAAAAGCTGCTGACCTTCAAGGGCAAATCTTTTGTGGCATTTTCTCTTTCTGTTTAAGCCATTAAACCTTTATCTCCATTTATGCACTCATTTTAGACATTTACATTTACATTTGAGTTGCATTCATTATTTTTAATAGAACCTTTTAAAATCTTTTAATTAGAAATTTGGTTTTAAATGTTAGAAAAGAAAGGTCCAAGTGCCAGCTGGTTAATTTTATTCCAGGACATGCAAAAATGACAATACACCTGAGCATGAGAAACCTGGATGAATGTATCTTTGTTAATTGTAAAAAAAAATACATTTATTTATCACATGAAAAATGTTATGGTAGTGTCCGCCCCTCATGAATAGCTTAAATGAATTTCAAAAGTCAAAATTGAATCTCTTGCTTTCACTATAAATACTGTATCTATATATCTGTATTGCTAGCTCTCTGCTTGTCTGTCTGTATCTCTCTCTCTCTCTCTCTCTCTCTCTCTCTCAAATTCAAATAGCTTTATTGCAATGAATTGTCTGTAACAACTGTTGCTAAAGGCTCCTCATTACTGTGGAAGTATTTTCAAAGACACTTCATTTATCATTTAAATAATTGTCTATAAAGTAATAGGTGAAAGACTGATGCAGGGTGATCTACAAATGAATTATGTGGGCTAGTCACTTTGCTATAAAGAGATAGTAGAACCTATGATATCCTATATATCCTTAAATAGAATTATTCAATTCAATTCAGTCTTTTAAATTTAAATAGCGCCTTTAACAATACATTGTGGCATTATAGAATTCTAGATATAGATTTAGATCCCTTCTGAGAAAGCAAGATGCAATTATGTCAAGGAAAAACTCCCTGAGACAACATGAGTATGAATCCTTGAGAGTAGCCAGACTCAAAATCAGCCCACCCTCTTCTGGGTAACACTGGATAGTAGGAATGAGTCATTATTCTTCCACAACTGTATACATTTATGTCAAACATTACTGAATGTGTTGAAAGGGATGTTCAGGACAAGTTTTTAGCTTTAAATCTATAGCATCTGCCAGACAATGAGTGAGATCTGAATGTAGACCGTTTTCAGAAGTGGAAGCTTTAGGCTATCCCAGTGAAATAATCCATAGTAATATTTAAAGCATCTGTGTGGCAATAACCACAGCAATATTATGTTAGTCCTCAGCAGAAGTGATTCTCAGTGGAAGAAAGCTCCAAGTAGAGCATCAGGACGGGGCAAGGCGGGTCTGGAGGGCAAAAAAGAGTCTGTGTCACTTGCATCTTATCAGACAGAGAGAGCGAGAGAGAGAGAGAAATAGAGAGAGAGAGAGAGAGAGAGAGAGAGAGAGAGAGAGAGAGAGAGAGAGAGAGAGAGGTAAGAACAAGTTTTTAAGTTTGCTCTTATTCTATAGTCATTTGAAAGGATGTACACTTTGTAAAATGCATGCAGGGACTCCGGCAAGACTAGCTATGATAGCATAACTAAACGGGAGAGCCAGAAGGTAACACAGGCATGAGGGCACCCTCAGAATCAGGGCACTCCACCATCAAAAAATCCTGAATGAAAATGCGAGAATGCTGTTCAGTTCACCAAAACTCACTATGCCCATGAACCCTTCAGTTCTGCATCTTTACCTTAGAGAAAAATAAACCATATTGTTACACATTTGAACATGCCACCACATTGATTCCAGATGATTCGAACCCAATCCAGTGACTAAACAAACAGGTTTACAGCCCAGTCTGAGACTGTGTCTAAGTCCCTAACATCAACTGGAAAGCTGTTTTATAACTGGGGGCCTCGTAAGAAAAATTCTGCACCCTGCTGAAGCCTTCATTATTCTAGGTACCAACAAAGAGTCTGCACATTGTGATCGAAGTAGGTGCGATGGATCACAAATGACCAAAAATATGCTTTGGTACTGCAATGTGAGCCCATTCTGTGCTTTGTAGGCCGGTAGTAGTATTTTATAATCAATGCAAAATTTTACTGGGAGCTAACAAAGTGTGGATAAGATAGGGTTGATGGTCAAATCTTCTGCTTCTAATAAATTATCTGTTGCTACATTATGGACTAACTGGACTAATTTCTATGCACCTACTGGAACATCCAGACAGTAAGGTATTATAACAGTCCAACGAAGAGAAGTTCATCATGTAGAGGCACTATATTTTATTATCTTCACAATATTTCTGGTATAAAAAGGGCTATGTTAGTAATATTATTTACATGAGCTTCAAATGAGAGACTAGAGTGTCTTTCACTGATGCACATGAATAATATAAAGGCCGTCCAGAGTAATTGGAAACCTTACTTCTAGCTGCCTGTGGTCCTAGTAGAGGTGCTTCTGTATTGTCAGAATTAAGGGACGAAATGTTTTTAAATCACTGGAACACAGATTTATTAGTTGTAGCACAAAAAGCTGCAGCAGCATCCACCAGGGTGCAGTACATTAGTAGTTGCTCCTGATTCTGTCGACCACAAGATGACAGTAGTGTGCACTTTGTCACAGCTTTTATTATTATTATTATTATTATTATTATTATTATTATTATTGTTGTTGTTGTTGTTGTTGATGAGATGGTTATTATTATTACGGTTGTTTTTATTATTAGTTGATTAATCGATTAATTAATTATTTTTTTATAAAAAACAAAATTCATAAAATTATTACGGTTTTAGAAAACTTTGCAAAGCCTGCTTGGTCTCAAAGACAACGTTGAAATAGTGATAAAGATCTTTGTAAACTGTTATCAAAACGCAACACATGATGGGGAAAGAGAGTTCACAAAATTTGGAAAATCACAGCCTACCCAGCAAACACAGTTAGATTATGGTTTTCCTAAGGTTTTATAAAAACCTTCTGCCAACGTTTAGAGAACATTCTCTCCAGATTAATGTTAAGGGAACATTAATACAACCAGACATTACAAACGTTAGGAGAATGTTAGGAGAACGTTCCATAAACCGAAACATGCAACCAAAAACTAACGTTATATTTAGGACATAGGACAACCAAACAAACATTCAAGGAACATTCCTTTAACCTAAAAATAATGTTCCTGGAACCAAACAATGTTAGCTGGGCAATTGTATTTTTGTAGAAGAAAGAAAGAAAGAAAGAAAGAAAGAAAGAAAGCCTGCATTATAAAAAGTCTGCATTATAAATACACCATTGTTATTAAAATACACCATTGTTCTGTTGCACTACTAGGTATTCAAGGCTATAACAGTTGCACTAGTAGATCCCCTACACAGGGAGCAGTCGGGTGTAGTTCCCTGTGCTCACTGTCTCCACCGAACCGTGTATCACTGAGGAAATGTGAAGTTAGACCGCATTCTGGCTGCTGTGCAAACTATGAGGATGTGATCAGATACTTTGCTGTCTCCGTGGTAACCAGAAGCTGACGCAACACCCCCCTCCCATTCTCCCTCTTTTCTCATTCAAAAACAAGTGGAAAGTAGGAGCAGCGCGAGCTTCTTTCCCTCTTCGCGCGCGTCTTCGTTTCCTTCGTCTTCAGACCCATATAACCGGTAAGTCTCTCTTAACAGCGTTATAGGCTGCGATGGCGCTCATTTCTACAATTTAGAGCAGGCGGTGGTTTTTTGTTGTTGTTAAAATAAATTTTTAAAGAAATATTGACTAAGCATTCCAGCTAAGATCAATTTCAATACGTTTTTACGTTAATTATGCTGCGCGCGCGCTCTTCTCTTTAATATGACGCTTCCAGATGTTTCAGATTTCCCTGTGGGTTTGCGACATGTGTGAGATTTAAAGATAAACGTGTGATACAGACCTGACGCACCTTTTTGGAGCGTTAGAAAGTCTCCAAGAGCACTGTGTGCTTCAGGCAATTTGCACCTTTTTTATAGATCAGGTAATTGCAGAACACACGAATTTGTTGCAAATACTTAATAAACAACTAAGAGAATTAAAAACAGTGTTACTCAGAATAAAATGATTTTCTTTTCATTGTAAACGCTTCATTTTCATTAAGGGGTTTTTAAATCTATCTGGAATCTAGAACTTCCTTATCAAAGATCTCTTTGTTAGGCTCTACAAAGAACCTGTAATTTAGAGTTCTATACTCAACTTTTCTAAGCACGCCCCAGGAGTGAGCATCTACAATTAGCCTTTATCACCAAATGGCAAATTTATAGCTTACCCTTAGGACAGATGCAGGCAAGTGGCTCTAATACTGGTTACATCTCTACATATCTATGGTGTAGACAAAGAACAGGAAAACTGTTGAATGTCTGAGTTTATTTTAATGAGGCACAAAACCTCTATAATCTGTGATATAATCACTTTTTTTTAATAAAGTATATAAGAAAAGATATATAAGATATAATCACAAGATTTATATTGTTGATATGCTATTAAAGCAAGACTGTCCTGTGTGAATTTTATTTTGGATGGGACATTTATTCTTTTGTTCGTTCGTTCATTCATCTTTACTAAACACTTGATCCTGGTCAGGTGTCTTGGTGGATCCAAAACATATCCCAGGAACACTGGGCAAAAGTGAGTGGGAATACACCCAGAATGGGACACCTGTCCAGTCCAGGGCACCATGCAATACATTCACACACGTATTGGGGCAAATTATCATTACTGATCCTCCTATGAATGTTGTAGGAGGTGGAAGGAAACTGGAGAACACCGAGGAGATCGTAACCTGAGCTCAGGATCAGATTGGGGACCCTGTAGTTGTGTGGCAGCAATGCTACTTGCTGTACCATCATATGATGTTTTGTGGCAAAAATTGTGGGAACTAAAGATATTACAAATTCAGCAGACCATTGAATGAACTGGTAGCCTGTTTTCATATGCCTGCATTTCTAAACAAACTGTTCAACCTTATTTGTTCATACAACTAGGTCAGATAAAAGTTTCATTATTGGCAAATTACATTTAGCCTTTTTTTTTGTTTGTTTAGGTCACATATTGAATGTTAGTCTTTGAATCTTTAAACAAATTTTGTCGTACTGATTCTTATATGCACAGGAACTTTGAGTTGTGGCTGGAATGCCATGTATCCAGAGACTTTGACCTGCATGTCTTAGGAAAATTCCTACTGATCTGGTTATATCATATCAGACAAATTTCAAGTTGTACATTGCGTATTATAATTCTCACCTTCTTAAACACATGAATATTTACCAAGTGTCACATACAAAACACATGCAACAAAATATCAGATCAGTGTGGTATAACTAATCACAGTGGAATATGACAATCAGTTTAAGAAAGATAACCATGTTAAGCTAGTGATACCCCAAACAACATTATGAGTAAAACAAGCAGGGCAAGTAACCTTTGAAGGATTTATTCATGAAATTGGATTTGTCCGATCATATTAATGTAAAGCTAATTGTTTAGTGTGCTAATACTATGAAAGCACCACTACCACTATACACTATGCTACCACTTATCTGTCATTTCCAAAGGCCTTATAGATGCCGTTTCATGTAAGAGCAAAATGCTGACTCATAGGCCGGTTTAAGCTACCATGGCAACTGCTAGCTTGGGAGGATCCAGAGCGTGACATGAGATGTGGAAAGGAAACACTTAGTATGAGACTTTAGAAAAGTTACTGGTCAAGAGGATGATATTGCTGGTTTATCTTGATATATAGTGCTTTTTGTCACTTTTGTAAACTTATAACAGCAATCCAGGTACATGGATACACTGTAACATATTTATGGAAAAAAAATCTAATGTGCATCATTTTTTTTTCCAGGATTTCCTAGACCTGCTTTCTTGCCTGAGGCCAGGATGAAAAATAACTAAATTATGCTTTAACGAAGACACAATCATACATGCACTCAAGCAGAAGATCTGGATATTCTCTATTTGGATAAAAGGATGAATTGTATTAATCTATCATTCCCTTTTGCCTGCCATCTCATTTGTAATTCCTAAGGTCCAGATCAGCTTTAGTGATCAGCTGAAGCAGAAAAAGTAGGGTGCATTAGCATTTCAGTTTATCTTCAGTTTATTTTTAACTACTCTTGTGTTTGTGTATTAGACAAGCAATGGACACATTGCCACAGATTAATGTAAGCAACGTCAATAGCATGGACTGTGATAACTTGGACATTGCAACAGATGACCATTTAAGAAATTTAAAGGCTTTGGCTGAGAGACTAAGACTACAGACCAGGAGACCCTCCTATCAAGAGTGGAAGGCAAAAGTAGAAGCTACCAGTGCCAAAGGACCATCGGAGCCAACAAACTCCACTGTGTTAGGCCAAGATGCAGGACAGGAGCACACAGACAGGCCCGAAAGAAATGAACACAAGTTGGACTTAAGACGAGAATACAGCCTGACTTCAGGAAACCTGAAAGGGTTTGAGAATATTGATGAAGCGCTCATCTGGCTGAGAAAAGAACTGGTGAGAGAAACTTAAATGTGGTTGATGTAGTTGAGGTTTGTTTTGGGGGATTACCTGTTAAATGTTATTAAATTAAATACCAAGTCTTTGTTTCATATTTTATATTGTATAAAGTTTTGAATGTAGTCCTTCCTTCCTTAAAACTCTTGTTTATCATAATAAAATTAGTATCTCCTATTTCTTTGAGTAGAGACAGCCTTAAACTCCATCGTGAGAGATTACAAGTAAATTTATTATATAGGATAGATCATTGTGAATACTAGTGTATTTGTGGATGTGCATTTCCTTGACACCCTCACTTAGAAAATAAAACCAGCATCTCCCTTTAGCTAGCTAGTAAGAATGAAAATAATGTAGTGAAAACCTGCTGTGGGAGATTACAAGTTTAACGTTTATTAAACAAGCTAGTTAAATAGCTAAATTCAAGCAATGTAGTAAATGAACTAATCTCCTAAGACCAATATTGCTACAGATTTTGGCGAGCATGTCTGATAATGTTGCCATTTCAATGCATTGCCCTTGACCCTTTCATTTAGTTTACCCGTTAGCATGCTAGTCAGTCTGTATCATGAATGAGACCAAATATCTATTACTCCAATCTATCTGTAGCTATGTACACTCTGTATGTGGTTATTAGTATTCAACTAGTTACATCGTCAGAGTTACCATGATTGCTGGAGATCGAGAATTAAGCTGTTTTTAGTTAGGCTTAGCTTTCTCATGTTTCCCATGGGTTAACTGGGGGAAAGGGGAACTAATTTACAATCAGTAATTAAAATCAGCATGGTTAAAGGCAGACATCGTGTTCTTCATCGTGTTCGATGATAAGGCAGTTCATCGTGTTGTTTGTTCTAAATCGTGAACAATTTACTTTGTTCAGTAAATCTGCTTTAATTTGAGTAAAGAATTCAAAGCTTTACTTCTACATTTACCAGAGGTGATTTTTATTTAAATATATGATTGTATTTCTACATCCTCCACTGTGTAACCATGTAGCCAGTGCGTACGTGTTGGCTTCAAATTGGCTGTCTCGGTCCACCACATGCACACTTTTATTTTCAGGTTTTAGAAGAAAGCCTCCAAATCTGCCAAGCCGAGGGTCTGTGAACATTTGTACAGAGAAAATGAGGCATGATAAATTATGTTCCATCAATTATGGTAGTTCGAGGGGTGTTTGAGGTTTCCTGCGGAGCTGCCACACATTATTGTGTCTCACTGTTCTTCAGAAGGAAAAGTATAAAATCCTCTTGCTGTGTTATAAAAGTTAATTAAAAAGAATTACTTGAATTTCATACATTTTGGAAACTGCAAATCAGTGACCTTATCCTGAAATGTCTATAGCAGATCTAAATACTATAAACAATGACTAATCCTATGACGGCGCATGTGGTGGGATGAGCTTTGTGGGAAATTTTCTAGTGATTTCAGAGTGTTTTTTTTAATGACCTAAAACTGTGATGTTGACCCTCTAAGCACAAATATGTCTCTGAAGATTTGTATCCTATCCGATTACTCATAACCGTCACTCCTTGTTTGCAGATGGAGATGCGTTTGCAGGACCAGCAGCTTGCCCGCCAGCTCATGCGCCTGCGAGGAGATATCAACAAACTGAAGATCGAGCAGACGTGCCACCTGCACCGACGAATGCTCAATGATGCCACGTTTGGCCTGGAGGAGCAGGACGAGCTCTCTGATCTTCAGTGTGATAGTCCTGTTACACCTGGTTTTGGGCTGTCAGCACCTCTCCGCCTGATTGGTGTCACTAAGATGAACATAAACACAAGACGCTTCTCCCTCTGCTAGCCTAAAAGTAAACAAGGTTTATAAGTCACATGTCATATCTTCATTGTAAAAACAAGGATCTTATATGAAAATCTAGTACAGTGAAATATATTTTGTAATGAACCATGAAAACAGTAATGATGTGCTCAATAGGTTTTATTGCTTTCGGCATTGTACACAGCATGCTGTATACTTTTAATTACACATCAAGCCTTATTATATGCTCAATTAAGAAAAACACTTTAAGGCACACAGAATGTATGCTTTAAAATTCTACATCATTTCATACTGGTTTGTATATACTTAAAAAAAAAAAATTTAAAGACATAATTATAGCAGATACAGGAAAAAACAAGCTTCCGGATCTTACAGTATGAACGCAATGTGCCAGCTTGACTTCATGTTGAGGCTTATTTTTCAGTTTTCATTTCAATAAAATGTACTCAGATTTGTAGATAGAATTTCATTTCGTTAATAACATTTTCTATCTGTGCTGTATCTGATAGACACTGAAAGCTTGGGTATAAAACACAGTGTACTGCTCCGATGAGAGTTTTCAATGTTTTGTATCTACTACTATTACTGTATTATTCATGTCCTAGATTTAGTGTAGAGGACACAAGAGTTTCTGGATTAATTAGAAAAATCTCAGTGTTAATTAAACCATTAACTCTACAGATATCCTGCACATTTACTATGGTCTATACAGAGAGTGCACAGATCTCTTGGAACATATCTGACTAAGAAATAAAACATGATGGGTTTGCTGTTGTAAGAAAATAATTTCTCTTATAACCCCAGGAATGTGCTAACAGATACAATTGTTAATGTATTACGTTTTTTTTTTTAACCTTTAATTGTTGCGTGTAATGTCATGGAACGTCCTTGGGACAGGTTCCTGTTTTCAGTTATGTTATACAAGTTAAGCTATAAACAGCAGATCCCCTATTAGCCTCTTATTTTCCTTTATCTCAAACTTAAAGGGGCCAGCTCACCCTTCCCCGAATCCAATAAGTTGTTTATGTTTACATACAGAATAACCATATAAAAAGGAAATGGATTGGTCAAAAGAATTTCAAATATAACTACTTTGACAAAATATCTTCAATTTCACATTACGCTTCATGATCTATGGCCTAGGATGTCGCATTGTTGTGGATCGTTTTTCAAACATAACACATAACATAATATCGATGGCATTAGAAATAGGGACACTCTACTTAGCGCAGAGGCTTCTGGGAAGGGTGAGCCGGCCCCATTAATAACGCAGCTTGTAATATTACTAAGAAACCATAAAGCACAAAGTCCTCTGTCCTGAAGACTCTCTCATGATCTCATTCTTATTGACCATTACAAAGCACTGACACTGCAGACTCCTTCCGTACAGTATCTGTATAATAAAAATGTTAAATAAATGTCTCCTTACAGAATACAATTATACATCTGCTTTGCTAGTCCCTATGAAAAAGCCGTTACTATAGAAATGGTAACGAGCACATTAATATTCACCCATGATTTGCCTGACAGCTGGCACTATTGTCAGAGACGTGCTGTTATAGAAAATGAAACACCGGCTGACCAATGTGAATCCAATATTCAACATCGCTGTGGATAATTACTGTTCATTTGTGTCCTTTAATTCTGTATGAACTGGAGACCTACTGCACTTAAATACCAGCAGGCTGTCAAAGATTCTCAGTCATACAGTATGGATAGAAATGTTACGCTGATTAAGTGCAGTTTAAAGTCAAAGCTACTGCCTTCTTTGTGTTTAGCAGAAAGGTGAAATGGAAGTTTTGTCAGTCACATTTAAATGAAGAAACAACGAAAAAATAATGCAGGGTCCTTCCTTTTTCAGTTGAGCAGTTAGGATAAGCTCTCATGACACATCTCCTGTAGCTGCCCACTCTAATTCATCAGCAGTGCCTCACAAGAGAACAGGAAAATTCCCTGATACTTATCCGCATCTTTTTAAAAAGAAGCCCCAGGATAAGATGATGTAGGGAACAAAAGTAGGACGGTTGGGTTGCAGTCTAAAGATTGCCATCAGGAGGTTAGTATTTCACAGCCGCTCACAATGACTGGCTTCGATCAATGGAAAACACACAACAAGGAGTAATGGAGGGAAACTCCATGCTCCCGAGAGACAGTATAAAGTGACTAAGGATACTTTTAATGGCACTAATCACACATTTGTAACAATGGCACCATCACTGAGAAGGAACATGCAGACAATAACAGTATGAATTGTTTACGTATGATGACACGTGTTTAGATTTTAACCATTATACAATGACAGTGCACTGACAGTGACTTCCTGTTTACCACTGCGCTTACTCCTTATGTTGTAACTCGGTGACCTACAATATATGACCTACCTTTGTTGTTGAGGCTTGAGGCTTCCCTCTTATTGTGTGTCTGCAGTTTAATTCTTTTAGGAGCTGCTCTTTCGACTCAGCACAAAAGCTTGTTTTCACACACAGACATCCTCTGGAATGTAAGACGGACATCATACAAATGAATGTGTGAGCCAAAGTTATGTGCGTGAATAGACTGTTGTGCTTAAGATCTTGCTCTCTCCGTTCTGTGTGACCTAATCTACAGTTCCACAAATAAACAGTAAAGGAAGCTGGCGGTTTTCTGCCACCAAGCCAATGAAAGATTGTGTAACACAGGGGTGTTAATTTACGTCAGGTTGCCAAAGTCAGCACCTGTTCCTGTAGAGCCCTTACCCGTGTCAAACATAAAGAAGTGCTTACTACTATATTTTCTATCCAAGACCTGTCCAGGATGAAAGATTTTGCCTCTTTA
Organism: Notoglanidium macrostoma; assembly: GCA_030068235.1. Classification (NCBI taxonomy): domain Eukaryota; kingdom Metazoa; phylum Chordata; class Actinopteri; order Siluriformes; family Auchenoglanididae; genus Notoglanidium; species Notoglanidium macrostoma. The sequence goes on from JAQQZR010000020.1 coordinate 4,343,321, forward strand.
GGACAGTACACACTGATCCTACTCCACTTTTAGCATCTCTGCAGGTAACCCAGGCTGAGGTCACACCAGGCTGGAGAAAGCATGGCTTTCTGTTATCCACCTTGGGATCATTTAATCCGCTTTATCTAGCAGAGAAAGTTGCATGCTCAGCCAATTAGCAAAGGCTTATGGCTATTTAAATAGATCTCTTTAACTGTCTGTTCCTATGCATGAGTGTCTGTCCAAAATGAAAGGAACTCTTTTCCCTAATAAGTAATTTCATATTAGTTATATAAGGGAATATAACTAATAATATTAGTTATTTAAGTGAATCAAGCATATTACAAATTATATATAAAATATAACACAAATCTAGGCAAACGGGCAAAATGAGGAGGCGAAAAAGAGCAATCTTTCTTAATTGTTAAGTATATCATTTAAGATAAATCATCTGTCTGAAAAAAAAAAAAAGCTGCTTAGTGCATTTCTGGTGGAATGAGTGCCTTTGAGGACATCTACAATACAAGCTTAGTTAATAGTTGATCAACTGCATAGAGAGGGATATAGTAGAGGTGCATGCACGAACCCGATCATTACGAAGATCTACACTTGAGAGTTCAGTGATGCAAACACCACAGGGATTGGTCTAGAGCTGTGGCAAAAAATGACCTGGCCACATAAGAAGACTTTCATGTGCCGCACACAAGAAGAGAACAATCTAGGTCTTATTTCGTGACCCTGAGAGGGAAGGTTTCATTGGCTGTTATGCTATGGGGGCATTTTGCTGGCATGGTTTTGGTTCATGAGAGTAACTGCAAATCAGTACAAGGTTATTCTGACTGATCAACTTTATCCTATGATTAAAAAACATTTGTACCCTGATGGGGCAGTCTCTTCCATGATGACTATGATCCCATCCAGAGCACAACTCACTGAATACTTTAATGAGAATTAAAATGATTACAGATCACTGCTATGCTACGGCCTTTGCCTTGCCTAGACTTTATGCAAAGATTAAATTATATAAAAACTAAGGTAGTTTAACTGCTCACTTAACTCCTTATTTATGGTTGCAAATTTGTATATTGAGTTTCACTTCAAGAGACTCTCAAGAGACTGTCAATTAGAATGTAATTGCCACATTATACGTATATATTTATACACAGCCAAAAAAACATTGTACACACACTTCAGAAAAAGAAAGATTTGTATAAATATCTTAATACTAAATTTATTCAGGCAGATTAATAAAAGTTACCTTTGGCCTCTACAATTACAAGAGGTGCTCAGAGTGGTGGCCGTTGGCTTCCGGAGTGTTCCTGAAGTGTGCATACATTTTTCTGACTGTGTATGTATGTATGTATGTATGTATGTATGTATGAACTGAACTGAAGAGCAGTATTAAGCACAGTGGCATGCTGATCCTGAAATAACTCATTACAATGCAAGTTGCCTTAAATCAGATTAGAAAAGTTATTTTTGACATTATTAAGAAAAACCTGATGGTTGCAGACCAACAAAGGAACATCCAAACAACAACCTACAACAGAGTCACAACACTGAATACTAAACATAATATTTAATACTCCTTGGTCACAGTCTGTACAGATTACAGAATGATTCTTACATCCCTGTTGGATGATACAATAAGCAGTTGTTCTGCAAGGCACAATGTCAGGCAACCAAAAAACTCGTAGAAGGCTACAACATATAATAAGACATATTTGCTCTGCAGTGTAACAAAACAATGAACACCATCAGCCAGCTAACTGGCCTTGTCAAATACCTAAATACTCCAAGTTATGAGCCCAATCCAACAAATGTATAGAGCTACATTCTCTACCTGGTGCATTGCAAAAAAACAATCAGGGGGTAATTACAACCAGCACTAGTTGTAAAAAAATTTAATAGTAAAATGTGTTTAAATGTTATGCAATAAAAATTAGAATAACACATCAAACAGGTAATACAATGAGAGAAATAAAAACACTTGATGGTTGGGAAGTTAAGCTAGACTGGGAAAGAAAAACTGTGTTGCACGTCATAGGAGACAAGACACAGGTAACTCCTGATCCACACAACTGCGAAGTGAAACCCAACCTGTGTCCGAGAATGTCCCTTGGCTATATTTATCACTTCAGGCAGACACCCATTTTACTAATCTCACAATAAATCTAGCAGTTGAAATACATGGGTCAAAATTCTGCTAGTATGGGCAAGTAAAAAACACCCTCCCCTTTATGTTCTGGTTGTTGATACTGAAGATACTTTACTTAAACTACTTTGATTTCTTAGTGAAATCCATGCACATGACTTACCTCAGAATCCACAGACTAATATGAATCATTTTAATATGTGCTTCATAAAAATACAGCTGTTCCACTTCGCTTTGATTCTCATCAGTCACAGTATCACCACTTGACTCCAATGGTTTTGAAAATTTTTTGCATTAACATTAAAAATGAACACTTGAGAATTAAAATGGAGTTTCAAATCCTGCTATTATCCGCCTTCATAAAAGAAACCTAAACGCTGGTCTCAGATCAGCCTAAAAAGCTACGGTCTCATTATCGATAGCAGATACTGCCAATAAACACTCATGAAAGCATCATCTGTGCCATGCACAGTTACAGAAGGTCCGCATGCACTTCAAGTGTCACAAAAAGCACCATCATCCAGTTGAATGACTGAAATGTGGTCACAATAATACATAAAAGCCAGGATTTAATTGAGGTGGCATAATATTGACATTCCAGCATCATTTGACAAAGTGACATGGACCAGTGAACTATGTAACAGTCAGTATACCAAGTAGTGATTGGCTAAAGCACACCAACAAATTTTGCTGTCAGGGTGACACACCGTCCTGGTCCATACTGCATCCTAAAGCCTCAATGTCATTGCTGATGTCTGAGATCATGCGGTCCCACTCATCACCCTCAGAGGACACTGTTCCTTCATCTGATCCTCCTGCTGCCCCGTTGCCGTTGGTAGTCGAGTCAGAAGCTGAACTGGCTGTACGTCTGTAGCGGCCGAAGCTGTCAGTGATGATGCCCCGGCCATCCTTCACACCAATGGTTTCCAGAAAGTTCTCAAAGTGCTGACTGTCCTTCTCTGGGATGAAGGGCCTAAGGCCTGCCAAAGAACCAGGAGCATTAGCAGGCTAATTAAAAAGCAGTGAAGTACCACAGAACATGTAGTTTTACACCATGAAATATAATCTCTGTAGAAAAAAACATAACTAAAATGGCCCAGGAACATTTCTATATGGCCAGAATGTCTTTGTATTCTGTTCCCTTTACTGGAACTAAGAGTTTCAATCCTGTTTCTGCATGACGCAAGCTCCATGAAGACATGGTTTGCCAAGTGTAGAGTGGAAGAACTCCTGAGTGGAAGAAGTGTCCTGCACACAGATCTGACCTCAACCCCACTAAACACCTTTGGGATGAACTGGAATCCCAATTGTGCCCCAGGCCTCCTCAGCCAATACAGAAAAATCCTCACAACCACACTCCAAAATCAAGTGGAACGCCTTCGAAGAAGACTAGAAGGTATTTTAACAACAAAGGGAGACTACATCCAAAATGGGATGTACAAAAAAACCCATATTGGTGGGAAACTTTTGGACATAGAGCATAGCTGACCCTGCACTCTGACCCCAACACCTTAAAATCTGAGATACGTGAAAGTAAAATTAAAAGGTATTGTACATGTTTAATGAGACAATAAATCGAGTAAACCTATTCACTTCAAATGTATCAATTGCTGACTACGGACATTTAGTTGGAGAGAGATAGGGTTGCTCTATTGTTAATCTACATGACAAAATTGTGTCTGATTAGGTACCAGTCTACATTTCACAGAAGGAAAAGTTTCTCTTTTCAAATTTTGCAACCATGATGGCAATATTGCCTTCCAAGGTTTCCAGTGTTTCTTGGGATTAGTGTACTAACAAAGAGGACAAGACCAAAAGGACAATTTCATAGCTTCTTGGAGCTTATGCTTATGAAGGCAAGTGAAGGCTCGAGCAATGCAGACTGGAGGCCCGTTTCACTTCTTACAAATAGCCTTCAACAATGTGGTTTATATGTGGTTGCTGTTTAGCCACAGGAAACTGTGCTCACCAAGTAGGAGGAACTTCCTGCTGTCTCCATAGAGCTGTCTCAGGTTGATACAGAACTCGTGGATGGAGGCACCGTTTCTGTACTCGTGCAAGTGTGTGGCAAACTGCTGAATCTCCTGAGAGGACAATTTTGTTCTCAACTGGAAGACAAAAAGAGCAAAACAGACTCAGAGTTCAGCACTAATCAATTTACAAAAAGATTCACAAAGGAAACAAATCGAAGACTATGGGAAATACTGTAATTAAAAACTGAATTATTAAAATATTAAATCATTTTTAAATAAGCACAGCAAAATCTCTCTTTGCATGCAAACACCCACGCAGAAAACTCTCTCATACACGCACCGTGGTCATGTAGTCCTGGAGCAGTTCTGCTGCTGTTGTGCTTAGTTCACTCTCACTGGCTGTTTTGTCCTGTGGTGATGCTGGTGTGGATGATGGCGATGAACATGGAGAATGTCCTGCTGCCTCTAATGAGCTCTGAAACAAGCTGTGATCAGCAGGAAAAAAACAAATAAATAAAATTACCATCATACCAGCCTATGCAGCCAGTGGTGGCTAGATTATTGAGTTAGTTAACAAGAATTCACTGCAATCACAGAAATAAAGAACTGACTAACACATACTGGAGTCAGGCAAATACTTACAATGTCCCTGGGCCTCCTTCAAATGGCTCTTTAACATCCTTACTTGAGGAGTCATCTTGAGATTAAAATAAACATAAGCCTTGTGATTAATGACTTGGACAATTACAGTTATTTAGTACCCAGCTTCCCTTTTGCTACTCCAAGGTCTTCAATTATCAACCCATCCAATACAGGCAAGAATGCAAAATAATAAACAAAGGTTGTATTTCAACAGGCAGCTCCAATCTGATCTTTTTAGAGATCTGATTTAAGCCACGCTTGTATGTGGCAAATGGGAAAGTGACTCAAGCAGGATTGGATTTCATGGTTTCTCTATAATTCTGTGTATGGCATTTCTAAATCAAAACTTGGCACAAAATTTGTTCTGTTTTTACTCTTATGTAAAGCATAATCTCTACATTGCTAAGTACAATGGCCAGTGCTACTAAACCTCTGGATACCTGTACTGTTACAATAACCAGAAGCTACGCAGCTCTGTGTGCAAAAACGGTCATTTGCAATACAGATCAAAAACTAGATTTCAGAACTCTGATTTCTGCTGTGTGAACAGTTTCAGCAAACTGAAACTCAACAAATAACTCAACAAATAATAAGTTAAAGAGTAACTGAAAGATGAAACATGTCAGTTAAAACCAATTACACATTATTTTCAGTGACTGAACAGACACTGAACTCTTGCAAAGTATTTCATTCAGAATACGGAAGTCCAAACAAGTCCTAGAATGTGGAATGACTTCGAATGTGAGACGAACAAACATTAAAAGATCAATCTACTCGTTCCGTGTGTGTGTTTTGCTTTGAAAACCACCATGTAGTAATCAGCTCTCCTTCACTCACTGCTGCAGAGGGAGAGATGCCGAGTAGGTGTTGTTGCTCCATCAAGAAAGTCGATGGTCCTGTCCAGGAAGTCGATAGTAGACTCTGTGTAGACTATCTGGAAGACCTGACTGAGGAGCAGACAGAGCTCCTCTGCTGCTGCCTGAAACAATACAACCAGCAGAGACCGTCAAGTCCTGACTACATTCGCTAATACAAGAGGGTATCTTGCAAAAACAATGGAAGAAATGTTTGACACCGTTAAATGTTCTAGCAAAACAGCGGTGCTGCCTTTTTAATAAGCTATAAATTCAATTAGAATTTCATTTCATGTACAAAAATACAGGATTTCACAAAAGGAAGGAAGAAAAATGAAACACTTTTGTTTACGGTGTAAAGATACAGTGTACTGCATCGTATTCCATACAAGACTCAACTCGATAGGCCTGTGTGTTGTACAATACCTTCAACACTCTGCATGATAAAGTAGATAATATGTCACAACTTACCACTTATATTACATGAGGCATAATAAATATTTAACCTTAATCAAGCCCTCTCTCCCTCCTCTGAAAAACTAGCTTCCTCTTTAACTAAATTCAGGAAAGGCTAAGGGTGGTTGTTGTTTTTTTTAAAAAGCTTCTCATTAATACCATGTTTTTCACAAGCTAATACACTCGCATCCTAACATACCAGGGGCTTTGGTATCAAACTGGGATAGTTTTGCTACACGGTTCGGTCGGGGAAACTTTACTTACTTTTCCAATGTCAGATTTCTTTGGGAGTAGGTTTCAGGTGTTTTTGTGCATTTCTTTGAGTAGTAGTTGTGAAAGTGAAAGCTTCGCCAGAGAGCTACGGTTTTGTTTAATTAGTCGTGATTGTTTTGGTTACATTCTAATGCACTGTATTTTTTTCTTGTTTGCTGCTAAGAGTCTGAATGAATCACGCAATCCCTAATTATTAAATTTCTTCTTATACTTATTATTAAGTTCTTTTATATCTCTGAAATGTTTTAATTCAGGCAATGTTTGTTTATGCTGTATCGAAAATGTATCCGGATACCACTGTATCGAGTGTGAAATCTGCCCATCATTGCACCCCTAAACATAGCTCAGAGTTCCAATGATGCATCAAAAAAGAGTTTTCACAGTAAGGTTATGTTATTGTCATATAGCCTAGCCTTACTAGAGGCACAAAGAACCGCGGTCACACTCGGTGAACAAATTATGCCGTCTTATTACTTATTAAATGGTAGCATTTGAGCTGAACCTTGTTCTCGACGGCCAGCACGAGCAGGCAGCAGACTTCCACAGCTCCACTCTCAGACAAAGAGCTCAGAGTAGGTGTCTTTGACAGCTCTGGGCATGTGCTGGGACAAGGTGAGCCTCCTGGCTCTTGGGCTACACACACACACACACACACACACACACACACATGCGCAATTACTAATAAGAAAAGCCCAAAAAAACCCACAAAAAAACAGTTCTGGTTTATTTTTGTACCTTGTCTTCTTGAAAAAGGTGAACTGTATGTAAGAGACCTGAGCGTGTGAGCATACCTGTTTTCAAAATCACCAGGTGCAGGGAGTCATCTCGAATATAGGAGACAGCAGCGATGTCATGGATAGGCACTCTCAGGATGATGTCCTCTCCATCACGCCACACCAGCTTGATGTTGTACGCGGACAGGCTGACCACGGCATCTTGCTCCGATGTCAGCTGACCTGCCAGGTGGTGAGACTTCTGGGAGCAGAAACAAACCAAAAAAAAAAAAAAAACAATGAAAATTTAGATTCACTTAGTTCTGTGACTGATTAGCATAAACAAGAAATGAAATCATGTACTAGTCATCTCACCCTGGCATTGTCAATCAGCTGCAAAACCTCAGTGCGACTGGAGGGATTAAGGTATCCTGGGACTGAGGTCAGCTGCCCCAGATACTACAATATCACAAAACACATCCACATAAAAATCAATATAAGGTCATACAGTAGGTCAAAAAAACCCTAACCTTTTTCTGAGCTTAGTCATTAGTCAACAAACAGGCTAGACATTTGAAAACAGCGGTTGTCTAGATTGCGTCTAAAATATAACCAGTAGGTTTGTCATTTTTCTAAATTAAAATTTAAAAGCAGAGGAAAGAATAACCCACCTTTTCCAAAGCTATATTTATTATTAAGTTCTAATAGTTATAAAAACCTATATGACGGCTCACTTACATTAACTGCATGAACTCCAGACTTTAACAGCTGAAAACAAAGCAAGCCTACGATGAATGTCAATTTGGAAAGTTACGGCTCCAAAGATTGTAGTACAAATTTAAATAATGAGCCCACTATATGAATATTTTATAAAGTAAATCTGTTCTGAGCAAGCCTGTGGATTTTCCTTCCTTTTCTGCAAAATATTTGAATCCCCTGATACTGACAACTGACACACTGCGCTGCTACATATCCTGACACCATTTACATAAGAGCAGAGATGCACCAAGGCCAAGCAACTCCCACACTGTGTATCTCTCATGCTGCGAGTTCACTGAGGTTAGTCTCACCTTGACCTCTTTCTCGATGTAGTCGTTGAGCAGGATGTCTGGGTCGATTCGGTGGTCGGGGACAGAGAGTGGAAAGGTATGAAGAGCTCGTCGTTCAGTGCACTTCTCCTGAGATTTCTTATCTCTCCCCTTCTCCCCCTTCAGAAACACACGCTTAAACGGAGACACGATACCCGGCTGTGTCGATGGGGAAGACAGAGGAAGGGGCTGAGTGAGCAGAACTCCTACATACAGTGCTCTGTAAGTCACATTCATGATGCGAGAAGGAACACTTCTACTAAAAACGCAACTGATCTGTGTCACCTGAGCTGCTGTGGAAACTGTATCCATAGTGACCAGAGGCTTTTCTACTGAAGGTAGTTTGAAGCTATTTCAGACTCAGACAGCTAAGTTGCATGCGAACTACAGTCTATTTCTACATCTATTCTCATGCGCCAATAAAAACAAGATGGATGGACTATTCTAGCAGAGCACAAATGCACAGTATCCAACATGTTCTTTATGCCACAGTCGCAAGACGAAATAACAACTAATCCAAATATATATATATATATATATAAAAATATTAGCAAAGGATTATGACCACAAAACTGGTGCAAGAGCTGCTTATTTTCACGGTGGTAAATCAACAGCTAATGTCGGTTTAGTAGGAAATAGAAGAGTTGTGCATATTTTCTCTTCCTCATTTTCCAAGCTTAAGAAGTGCATGTTAAACATAAAGCACCTTTTCAAATTTGCAGAAAACCTTGCTAACTCCCAACAGTAGAAATAAAATGCTCCGGGTAAACCTACCTCAGTCTCCATGATTTCGGAGTAGAAACTCTATAGAGCATGTACAAGAGCAGAAGAGTAACCGTCGTTTTCAGTGGTCTTCAAAACAATGCTCCTTTACAAAGACAGTTGCGGCTGTTACGCTCACAACAGGTGGCACGTGGCACAAGGCGAACGACACGCGAGCCACCAAAGCAGCAAGCGGCCCTCAAAGCAGCAAAAGACGGCACACTCCACCACACAAAAGCACACTAACACAACCGCTCATATACTCGACTGTGCTGAAGCGTGTGCTAAAAGGAAGATGAGCGACCGCAGCTTCCTGTGATGAAACTTAAAAAGGTACATGAAACTGCCATCATTCTTTCTAGCTGTTCCTGAAAATAACATATCGCTTACCTGCCAATGAATAGACAATAAAATAAGTCAAAATCAATAAAAAAATCTTCTGTAATGTAGCAAAACCAAAAAAAACCACACTCAAGCTTGTAGGACTTCCCCCAACACACACCATCATGCATTATTAGGTCATTTCCTACCTCAACCAAAAGTTCGTTTTTACCTCTTCAGTAACATACTTTCTGTGCATCACTTCTTCTCACTTGTCTCTTAACTACTTACATTTATTTATTTTTATTTATTTTTTTTTTTTTTAGAAAGCACAGCACAGGAACACTACAGGAGCGTCGACATTTCACAAATCTGCTTCTATCTGTGATATGAGAAAATGACATGATGGGCTAAGAGAAATAAAAAGGGCTGCGAGACTCGAAACGTATGCATCCCTTGTAAAACTTGTATTCGGTCAGTCAATATGATGGTTTGGTCTGAAAAAATAAGAAAACATTTCTCAAAATGTTACATCTTAAAAACAGCCAACCCTCATCTGCTAAAAAGAAGTTTGAAATGTGGTTGGGTATTTACCCTCTGATCGTGCCTGATGCTCTGTAGAAACCACAGAACCAATGAGAACTGATTTGAAAACTTGACAGGTAGAGTCCACAATGAACGTAACTGGGAATAAAATGCTCACTCTGTAGAGTTCAACCATTCAATATCTCACTCCAACCACTCTATACAGCCTCTCAGACCTTACACACCCAAAACCCTTTATATAACAGCTTCATGACTTGGAAGGAAACCTGTGCAACATGTTGACAGTGCTGGTTTCTGTGCAGGCTCACCGCTGTGTTACCCCAATAGTGCCACCATGTGGTGACATGTTCAGAGAACATGACCTAACAACAGCCATTAAAGAGCCCGGGTGATCAAAATGAGTCTTTTATATGCATTGTGTCATTACAGACAAAGACATCTGGCAGTACATGGGACATGGAAATTGCTTCATTTTATACATACAGCTCTGGAACAAAAACTAAGAGACCGCATCAATTCATTCTTAAATCAGCATCTCTATGCAAGGCCGCCATTTCAGAATGGCAGAAGCGGTGCTGGTAGTACCTTAAATTTAATTGGATTACAAAAAAATTCTACATTATAGTCAAAGAGTTAAAAAGAAAAGTTTTGAGTGTGAAAAAGAACGGTTCAAGTCTGGTTTTACTGGCAGAGGGATACAGCGAGCATCCATCCTCAAAATTTCAAAGACGTTACTTCATAAGATCAACGTCAAGCAGCCGACACTGGGGACAACAAAGATCAAGACCCTGTCATGGGCAGCCCAATCTCCAGACCTGAACCCCACTGGAAACCTCTGGAATGTCATCAAGAGGAAGATGGATGCTTACAAGTCATCAAACGAACCTGAGATGATTGAATTTTGGTGCCAGGAGTGGCATAAAAATCACCCAAGAGCAATGTGAAAGACTGGTGGAGAGCAGGCCAAGACGCATAAACTGTGATTAAATCTCAGGCCTATTCCACCAAATATTGATTTCGGAACTCTTCCCAAGCTCAACCATTAGAATGGTGTTTAAAATTGAATTTGATCTTGATTTCTATGCATTATTCAAGTTCTGAAAACACTGCATCTTTAATTATTTTGCCCAGTTGTCATTTTCTGCAATGAAATGCTCTGAAGTGACTATTTTTATGTGGAAATTCGGGGGAAAATGTTGTCAGTAGTTCATGGAATAAAACAACAATGTTCACATTCCTCAAACACAAACATATGAACTGGTCTCTTAATTTTGCCAGAGCTGTATAATCTTTACACATGTATAGGTTCGTAATTTCCTAGAAAGGTATAAGCCAAAGGTTTAAGGACACCTGACCATCATGTTCCAGATATAGCTCCCCTTTGCAATCATAACAACCTCCACTCTTCTAGGCAGACTTTCCTCTCGATTGTGGAGTGTGGCTGTGCGGATTTGCATTCATTCAGCTACAAGAGCATTAATGAGGTCAGGCCCTGATATCAGGTGAGGAGGTCTGGGGTGCAGTCAGCATTCCAGTTCATCCCAAAGCTGGTCAGTGGGGTTGAGGTCAGGGCTCTGTGCAGAACACTCAAGTTCATGGAGCATGCTTTGTACACAGGGGCATCATCATGCTGGAGGTATGGGCCTCTTCATTCCAGTGAAGAGAAATCGTAATGCTACGTCATACTAAGACATCCTGGACGATTGTGGACTTCAAAATTTGTGGCAACAGTTTGGGGAAGAACCATATAAGGCTGTGATGATCAGATGTCTACAAACTTTTGTCCATATTGTGTAATTTTATCACCTAGAATATCACATCTGGTGTGCAAGCTAACAACTCAACTTTTCTTTAATGTAGGGGGTTTCAACTGATTGTGACCCAGAGACCACCATTCTGACTACGAAGCAATATGAGAAGCAGTGCTGTGGGGTGTGAAGAAAGGGGTTGAGGCACAGACCGGTACATTATGCATACGCATGTGACGTTAGGGACACATCCCAACATCTGCAAAGCACAGGCAACAAAGAATAAACCCGGATGGGCAGAACTTTTATCCTGAAAGTCACCTTGG
>JAQQZR010000020.1:4356228-4383721 GCA_030068235.1 Notoglanidium macrostoma
ATATCGAATAATTAATATATATATATATATATATATATATATATATATATATATATATAAAATCCATATCCATTACATTTTATATTCTGAGTAATCACCTAACTGTTGCAGGCCATCTTTCTACTAATGAATGACTGGTAAAGTCGTGTGCGTCCTCCTCCATACTGATGCACGTTGAACACTGATCCGTGACATGGGAAAAAGTCAAGCCCTCGACACATCCCACCCCAACTTCCTACTTCTAAAGGATCAAATCAAGCACTAAACAAATTCCACAGGCTGTGGAATAATCTGAAGATTAACAATTAAAACATGCCCCGTCACCGAATCATCCGTGCCGTTATTACAGTCTACAATGTACGGCCAAATGAAGCCACATAATGGATTTAATTTCAGTCTCAGAAGACCAAAAAAACAAACAAACAAAAAAAACCCCAACGAGCAGCGCTTCCAGCAGCCTGCCACACCTGCTGACGGCGCAAATGGCACTCATTTCCTCAACACGGTCTGTAAACTCCCTGAGAAACCCCTACGATGACGGCTCAGCTGAGGGAGTGTTATTGTTTTCCAGATTAACAAGAAAAAGAAACAACGCTGGGGAGATTCCTTCCCTGGCTCCTGAGTAGGCAGTCATGGGGGAGTCATATCCTGTCTGAGTCTTTAGCAAGCCCTGCCCTTTATTCTCCCCCGTGTATGGGGAGAGAAAGTCTACAAGGCCGGGCTGACATGCCTGTGAATACATATAACACAGCTGAATTAAGTAGTGCGAGTTTTTTTTCAGGATGCCACAATATTTCCTGACAGCGCAGCATGATTACTAAATAAGGTCTTTTTTAGACTTTAGGTCTTTTACCTTATTTACAATAAGAGAAAAAAATCTTACAGCAGGATATTAAACTAGCACTATTACATCTTCATGTTTATACCTACCAACAGTCATTACACAAGGTAAGGTAAGGAATGTTTACTAGGACTTGCGGTGATTTACACTACAGGAATCTGAGGCAGTCTTTCGCCTTGTGTTTTCTAGAGAGATAATTAAAGGTGGAGTCATCAGTTCTGGAGAAAGACGTGCTCCTTCAGAAGCTCCACCCCCAATTTCATGGACACGCGTTACCAAGGCAACCACACCCCCATGAGTCCCCTCCCCTGCCCTGTAGTGTAACTTTTCCTATTTTTCAATACACTGATATCGGTCTTCTGTTTTGCAAAACAGTGTGCTTAAAGATTAGTACACTGCAGGCCTACTGAATGCCTGATTATGATTGGTCAGAAGGTGTTGATTAGTTTTCTATAACAGCAGGACTGATCATAGTTTCAGCTGTAAGGCATATCACAGGTTTCTATTAAAAGCACTCATTCTAAGGTTTTTTCTCTTAGTGACAACTTACACAGCAACTCTACTGAAGCAACCGGATTAAAACCTGGCTTAATGTTGATACAGTGAAGCTTTCCGAGAGGAGATGATTATGGAAGGAGTCTCAGCACTTTGTACCAGTGAGCCGCCTGAAGCTGGAAAGTCTTGGCTTCGCACGCTCAGTAACATGACAAACTTCACTTTCATCTTATTAACGCTGGATCAGACAACACAATAATTTTGTCTTTCACGATGGTCACCATGTCAGAACAGGCAATCATAGTGCCATGAATTTCTTGCTGAGTCTTGGTTGGGAAACTGGCAACAGTACAAGTTTGACCCTGACCAATCATCATTCGTGTCCTTGAGTGTTGTCGGGGAGGATTGTCAAGAAATTCTCAATCATGGATACGAAAGGAACGTCAGGGAACACATAATAAGAGTTGTCAAACTAGGTGAGAAAATACAAAAAGTTCTGACATGCTAGACTTTTCATCCAGGTGTTGTGTGGCGTCCCAGCGGTCATATCGCTGTTCTTCGATTACGCCGCACTACAAGGCCCGTTCATCGTTCCTGACATATTCGTGCCAATGCTGGAAATTTGTCGGCCACAACAAAATGGCTTAACATTGGAATGAATACATGTGGTCTGATCCCAGCATAACGAGCAGAAAGAACCAAGAAACTGGAGGTTATAACTGGAATTAACTTTTAATTCCACATCACATGTTAACTATAAACGAGTAGAAAACACCTCCTGTCATTCAATACATAAAAACCTCAGTAATCCCAGGCAAACTGATGTTGAGCAACAGAGGAACGAAAGCCTTCAGGAAGTGCTGCTGTTGGAAAATAATCAATGCTGGGCTGGTAACAGTAGCTCTGCTTCACATCAGGCCACCTCACTGTTGGTTATTTGTCTAGAACTTCATGCTCTGAGGTGTTTTATTCCTGTGTTCATGTGCAGAATCTCTGTACTGTCAGTCAACTTGAACTGAATGGCAAACCTCAGCAGCAAAAAGGCCTATAAAGATTGTGTAGAGTCAGTGGGAATTTCAGGAATATTAAAAGATGAGGCAAAATATTAGTCTACACTGCTAAATAATGAGCCTAAAAATATTTCAGCAGTTGGTTCATGTTCAGCTAAAGGCGTCCGTGGCAGTGTTATTTGTTATTAAAATGAAACTTAAGAACGACGGTTTGTAAGGACACACTCCATTACAGCCTGCGAATATGATTAGCATGCATAATTAGACAGTTCAACAGTATTATACTTGTTTAACGCGGCGTTAGGGAACTCGCTAGCTCTGTGGCTAAGCTAGGACGCTAGCTAGCCTGCTCCCGTAAATAAGAAGTCTTCAGCTAAAACATGACATAAAGTCTGATAGACAGGCATGGAACTTACCTTTTTAATTTTCTTTTCATCATCCCCCATCTCTATGTACAAGTGCTATTCATGTTTAATTGGATAGAGGAGACTATCAGGGCTTGAAAATCGCGCTGCTGTAGTAACCAGTGGAGTCTCTCTCTCTCTCTCTCTCTCTCTCTCTCTCTCGGTAACGTTAGCAGTGATCCTCCACTCGGAAACTCTACAAGCTGGAATAAAACAGCAGCTCTATCACTTATTTATGGCAATATAAGAAGAAAACAGCCTTCTTTCTTCACTTCTAGGCTGGTACGTGTGCAAGAAATCAAACAGACGACGTAAATAAAAACTTCTAACTAGAACAAAAACATCACAAAACTTTTCAATCGTGCCGCCATTTTGGGCGTAGGACGCCTTACCCATAATGCTTTGCGAGGACAGGAAAGTTTACAGCTACAGGACGGATAGAGGACTCGTTCCAATATGACTGGACTTTTACACTAATTGGCCTAAAATGCACGTAACATAATCAGTTTTATTTTCTATTTTAATAGCAAGTTAATGATATAATTTCATAATGAACACACTTATGCTTTATATTTTATAGTGGCCTATAGCAGGGGATTTTTTTTTTTTTTTTTGTAGTCAGGGAGCTCTTCAACTATTGAAAAAAAATTCAAGGGCAATTCACAGACAACAGAATAATTTTATGGACCTAATCCAATTATTCAATTATATTAATCTCATTATTTAAATGTGCGCAATAATATTTTGGATATTTGTTGAAGCAATAGGGTTTTGTTTTTTTTTTATTCCTGAACTTCACACTTACAAAACACATTTTTAACTGAAATTATAATAAAATTCAAGCTGACACTATTTACAGGCCTATTCATTTTGGGGTTATTAAACTCCTTAAATTCAAGTGAAAATTTATATTAGTCTAATTATTTAGTCTAATACCTTTAAGAGGTCAATAATAAATATAATAACTTTTATAATTGTAGATTGGTATTTCCAACAAGAAAGAAAGAAAAAGTAAAAAGAAAACCACAGAGCCACTAGTTATGCCTCATGGGCCCTTTGGGGTCCCTGAACCCCACTAAGTCCCAGGACACCTAAATTACAGGGACACCAAATAATCTTTATACATGTACAGTAGGTATAGTAATGCACTATTTATAAAAAGGAATGTCATGATAGAGTGAATTATAGAATGTAATAATTCTTTATTAAACAACATGTTACTCTGGGAAGTCTATCTCTATCATATCAGTACATTCACATACACATCTGTACATATACATCTGTATATAACCACTTTTGATCTGTCATTGGGCAAACTGTGCATGTGTATACAGTATACATCTTATGGTATATTTGCACACACGTTTAAGCTGTATATTCCTTTTTGTGTCTTAACGGAAAGGTCTCGTCTAATGATTGACTGTAAAGCTTGACAAGTTTGTTTTCTTCTCTTCTGATGTAGTATTCCTTTTTTTTTCATCTAAAAATCAAAGTATACAAAAACAACTGTAGCACCATGTGTTATTAACATCATTAATGTTGTTCCCTAAAACATAGGGCATTATACAATACTGGACATCAGATTTGTTTTCAGATAATGGGGATCCAGTGAAACGATTTACTTTCATTTATATTTGACAACATCAAATAAACCTCTCTTTATGTTTTCAACATAAGTAAATATTATAGCCAGAGAAGGAAATGCTACACACAGTAGCAAATAATTTGCTGAATAACTTTTTATCAATGCTCTTAAATACCCCATGGAATTCTGGGATATGGTTACATACTCATCAAATACATTAACAGTTTAACACAATCTAAAATGTAATCAGTATTATTCAAACCAGTCTCTCACAGCATTGATAACAATTCTAAAATTCAGCAGCATTTCATCTGACAACCATAGCCATTGATAAGATCAATTTCCAACAAAATATTACAGCCAGACCTACAGTAACAATAACAACAACAAAAAAAAAGATACACACAGGTTCTGGACAAAGAGATGACAGGAATATACAACACAGCAATCACCTTCTGCATTTTCTTTTTGTCGGCAATTCCTTTTATCAGCATTATTGTTATGCCTCTGAATGAATGTCAAAATGATGGATTTGTATCTTTTCTCGCTGGGAATGGAAATCCTAGTGCAGATACAAAAACAAGGTAAGTTTATAAAAACAGATGTAATGACTTGAATACTTCCTCCGCTGTTGCTTCTTTGTGCATGTTGAGAAATAATAAGTGCCACCGTATTTACGAGATTGAAGTTCAGCTGTAAACTGTGTTGAGGTGCTTGTTCTTCCAGAGTTAAAGAGTATGTGAGATTAAAGGAGCAGATCCTTCAGATGGCTGCCTTGCTCTGAGAGCCGTGACATGGAGTCCTGCAGTCCACATTCTGTGGTAGCACCTTTAGAATTCGTCTGTAAGCACCAGGTCGACGAACATAAATGCACCATTTGTTTTTTTCAAATTTTTTTTCAATTTGCTTAGTCTAAAGAACATTTGGCTCTGTTTTCATACAGATGGCACAACTGTACAGGTTGAAACTGAACCTGGCGCAATGAGCCACTACTTGGCAATGCTTTGAAGGAACCCAGGGAACGAGTGACACGCTGCACTCAAGAAAGCTTACATGCAAACACATTGGACGCGTCACCTCACGAGGCATTCTGTGGACATGCTAGGAAGCCGGTTAATGTCAGGGCAGTCCGTGGGTGAATTCAGCACTTATATGCCTTTCCGATACTTTGGCGCTTCCTATACCGTCCTTGATACAGGTTTCCACCCAGTCAACACCTTGTCTACATACAACTCCTACTCATTATTGTTCCTACATACGTTTTTGCAGGCAGAAATCCGTTTGGCTAGACATTTTGGTTCACAAGACAAACAACAGACAGGAAAAAGGTTAACTTGTTGGCACTACAGATCATTCATCTTGCAAGACAGAGGAAGGCATAGACAGAAATACATCAAAATAATTGCTAAATATCTTCACAACTGTGTGTCACTGACATGAACCCTGTTGAATAATGGACATTCAAATTACATATTAAATCCAATTTGACTAAAATCATAAAGAGGCTGTCAGTATGTCTGCTCATATTAGGAAAACATACAACCCAGTATTCAAGCAGATGTTAAGTATTGCCTTGCATTCATATCTCTCTGTGTATTTTAGTTTTGCAAATTCGAAGCCTCTTAAGGTTAGGAATGTCAGCATGTCAAACCTATTCAATGCAGTTTTCATTTAAGTTAAACTTACAGTACTGTGTGTAATATGAAAGGAGAAAGAGACACTGGCATTGTTGTTTGCTGTACTGGCTGCCATGGCTAGAGAGAAGCACCCAGTGAAACAAGGCACCACAAAGTTTCTGTTAATACAGGACTGTTGTTGGCCACACTTTTCTGTGTACTTTTTTATGTGGTGAAGGATTTGAGTGTCTGTTGAATACACAGCTCTTCATCTGTCATTTAATGTCTTGTAAGGCAGTAATCTAAACATATGAACACATTTCCCTTTGCCAACTTAGTCCCCATGCAAACTCTCCATAGAAATTATTTCCGATATAGCAGTGAGCAAGGGGAGAAGGAATCACAGTGTATTTGCACCTGGTTTAATGTGTATCTCTCTCGTGAAAGAGTGTTAATACTGTAGTAGCGGAGTCTGTATGGGAAGTGTGAACACAGAAGGGGGTGCCAGGCAGCCAACTCATCCAACCATCACATTCATTTAATCATTCACACTATCATGAATCAGGGAATATCGCAGCAAACAACAGTGCGACAATGTGCCAAGCACCTAGAAAAGCCTCTGGGTTCCTTGGGTGTAGCCAGCTCTATTATACAATTCACACAAATGCTACTAGATCTACTCTATAGCTTAAACTTGCTGGGCTGGTTTTTGCTAAAGCTAATTTTTCTCAATTCTCAATAGAACAAAAGCAAGAGAGTTTGAAAGAGCATGTTGAAATCGTCAGATTGCGGTACGAATGATTTTCTGGCCGCTTTCTTGGGATAAAATATTTGCATCAGAATATACCCAATCTTAATCACATGAGAAGGGTGTAAGGGTCAAAGCAGCAACCGAGGATGGAGCTGAAATGCTGGACACCTGATCCGAAGATCAGTGGAATAGAAACGTGTGTGCGAAGACACACACACATTATTGTCTGTCCACTCACTCTTTTCCATCCTCGGCAAAAAACCCTTCACCCCATCCACTACAACCAGTCTGAAGTCTGCTTCTGAAATCACAGCAGGCACAAAGGGGTCTGTAGTAGCCCATGTCTCCATTTTTGCAGTGAACCTTGGCATCCTATGTTATTATTATTATTAGTAGTAGTAGAGGTCCCTATTAAGCTGCTGAGACAAATCTTATTAGAAACAAACATCTCAAGGTTATAGCACATACTGAAAAACTGTTTGTGTTGTGCAACTGATAAGAATAATATCTATGCGTCATCAGTCCTCATGGCAAACTCATCACACCCCACATTCCCTTTTAGTGTACTTTTCCTCAGACGAGGTGCAGAGCTCTATGTACAAGAGATTGACAATAACGCGACAGAACTGTTACAGTTATTTTGCAAAAAGAGCAGCACCATTGATACACTCACACACTGGCTGGCACATACGCAGAACCCAATTATTCATCAAAGTACACAGCCTTAGCATGCATCCTTTATAATAAAAATCAGATAAAATAACCCTTTCTTTTGTGATTATTACAGTGCACACCAGCAAAATAAAAGCTTCCCAAGGTAAAACTCATAGTAAGAATAGTGCACAATTTACAAATGTTGTGCCACTCATAGCTTATTTTTAACAACCATCCAAATTGGAACCTTCACAAGAATAGGGAATGATGGAGGAGTCCTAGAGATTAATCTTAGCACCGCATACTGCAAGGATTTCATGGTTTTTTTTGTTTGAGCTATAAGGTACAGGTGTTTTTACTGACCATTGTTTTGTTAATTAAAACCCTGAACCTTCCAATCTTTGGGATTTCTTCATTTACAGACATTGTTTAAATAAATGAGACTTACAGTTAATAAGCTTTTATACATATACCCAAAATATCGAATCAGCTGTGCAAACATTGACGAATAATACACGTTTATGTAAAATGGCCTAACACCGATGCACTTTTTTAAATTACATTTTACTTCCTTCACTAATGAATATGAAAAATATACAGAAATGCATTTAATATTTTAAGGCCTTCTTATTTACTAAACTGTTTATGGCAGTGTTATTTGCCCAGTGATTTATTCTTAATTCGGATCTTTAAATATCTAATTATTGTAAACTTAACAAAAGCAAGATATGACAATAGGTAGTCAAACAAAAATCTGTGAGACTTCAGCAGAGGTCAGTAAGGAGCTACTTAGAAACCTTTGCCATGTAAAACATGCTATGTTCATTGTGTGCTTTTCTATTGCAAGCAAATGTGCTCTGCATGACTGTTTACATAGTGCTTATCCATTTTCGGTCCTATTTCATCACAATCACTCATAATTATAATAGGCACAAAATAGTTACTAGCAAATCTGAAAATTAAGATAATGAGTACTGTGGTCCTCCATCATTCCCATGAGACTTTGCACATCTCAGAGTTAACAGGGACAAAGACACTATCCAACATATATATTGGTGGCACACATCCACATAATAAGGGCCCCATTTAAGGACTACTTATTTTTTAACTTAGTTCTCCATTTCTGTAATAATATTCTCTTTATTTGTGAAAATAAATGTTAAATTTTCTCTGTTTAGACCTTTTTAGACCTTTGAAATTCTCTAATAACTTGGCTGAATAACTGAATCAAACTGAAGAAAATAAGCACCCAAATGGAGAGAGGTGAAGCAAAGAGTGTGTGTGTGTGTGTGTGTGTGTGTGTGTGTGTGTGTGTGGCTGGGGGTGCCTTTATAGGGAGGACTCATACTGGAGCAGCTCATAGAGGAGAGGCCCATCCCTGTACCTGATGCCCACTGCATTAGGGCTGATGTACTGGAGGATATTTATGGTCCGCCGCAAACGACGGTCTACAAAGTGTGCGTCCCAGGCTGGGTATCGCTTCCTGGGCATGTCAATCTTAATCAGGGGCCCCTCGGGGGGAATTGGCCGGCCTGCTGCATCAGTGGGCTCTGTGGACCTCACCTGGAATACAGGCAAGCAGGTATCCGTGGCAGCCTCCTCGGCTTCTCCATATTCCCCTGAAGCCATGCCCCGAGTAGGGGTGGCCTGAGAGCCACGAGGCCCTGGGGTCGGGGCCATAGGCTCAGCCTCTGGGGGCAGGGGGAGACCCCAGAGGAGCTCAGCGCAGCAGGAGCTTGCCAGGACCCTCAGCCTGGGACCCATAGGATGCAAAACCCCATAGTAAAGGACCATGCAGGCCACTCCTGAGGCGAAGCACAGGAAGACACCGCAGAGCACAAATGCGGCATACCAGTCAGTGGTGACGGGGTCTCTGTAGACATACCACAAGGCAGTCAGGACAGTGTTCTCCACCAACACCAATGAGTAATAGGCTATCATTCTGTATCGAGTCCTGCCTTCCTTCACGTTGAACCAACAGAAGATGTACACCACACCAACCACCATGTTGAAGAGCACCTCCTCCCACTTGGACATGCAGAAGTCGGTGCCACCATGAATCACCCAGAAGGCCATAGCACACCAGTGTAGCACCACAAAAATGCCGAAGTAGAGGTGGAAAACCGAGGCAAAGAGGGCAAAGGAAAGTGCCCGAGAGGAAATGGTGAAGAAGCGCCACAGGAGATGCACCAGAGCTCCACGGTAGCTCATGCTCTTTTGGTCATCGCGAGAGTCACGCAGAAGCTTATGGTAGGAGGCCAGCACCCAGGAGAGAGACAAGAGAGAGGCAACTGCTGACATGCCTGCAGTGAGGGTGGGGAGGAATGGCAGAAGGAAGACAAACAGGCAAAAAGAATAAAACTGACCATACATGGCTTTGTTGTGTACAGCATACTGAATGGTAGGCAAAGGTCTGCCTCAAAAAAGTTAAAAGGGATGAAGTTATAAGGTATGTTCTGTAATATACTACAATAGATAAAGAGCTTTAAATAATGTAAAGAAAAGTAAAGGGATCTAGCCACATTACTGATACATTGTGACAGTGTATGCTAAAACAAAATGCAATAGTATAAGAATATAAGAAAAAGAGCACTACATCAAACCAAGTCTAAACTCTTTCACTTTGTTTCTTTCATAGTAATATGCATGTCTCCAGTTCATACTTATTCCTAGATGTGTTCTCTAACACTTACCTCTTGCTTTTTCTATGTATCTTTTTTAAAGCATAGCCAAGTTTACTATTCATCCTGCTCAACTCAGTGTTCTTCAGGATGTTCATAGAGACTTCTGCGTTGCTGTGAGTGCTGTCACCTCAAACGTGAGAAATGGTCCTACATTTATCTGCTCAGCTGCAGAAAAGGCTTGTCCCCACAAATTCTGGATACTCAAAAGTGTCAATCATAACAGTTCTTAGACTGTTTTGACTCATACAGAAGTCAGTCTTTTTTTTTTTTTTAAAGATATACAGCATGGAAAGGTAGTGATGTGCATCATCTATACATGAATATAAAGTTGTTAATGGATTGATGCAACACAAAATCAGGAGATCCAGAGAGTCATATTCTAGTCTGACTTCAAAAGCAGAATTGTCTCCAATATGTTTGGCAGTACCTAGTGCTCCAGTAAATGCATGAAAAACTTAAAAGTGAATCTTTAACTAATTTCTAATAAAGAAACAAAGCTTGCTATTGCAATATGTATAATAAATTAGACATATCTCTGAAAAAGCAAATCAAAACAATTTCAAGCAAACATCAGAAACCTCTATAATGTACAACAGTAGCATTTTCAGTGTTTTGCAACTATACATAATTTTAATAAATGACTTTTGCTCTATATTAATTCTCTAAGCTTTCATAAATCAAATCCTAACAATTCGACTAGTCACACAAATTAGGGCACTGTGGCATTTATGGTTTCAAAACACAGATGCAGTTTAAATGTAACACAATGCAGAAACGTCAGCAGTCCTAGCACTGAGCCTTGGGGCATTCCTTACACTGCAGCGTCTCAGCGCGGTTCTTCTGGATCATTATGCAGAGCTGGAGCACTAACTGTGGGGCGCTTTCCAAAAAGGTCTCGAGGAGACGAAGCATGTTCACATCAGCATACTCATACATCATGGCCCAATAGAAACGTCGCTGATTTTCCTTTTGCCTGCGACTCTGTATGCCGAGGTACATGGTCCGGATATACCTGCAGAATGCAGACGCACAAGGAAAAGAAAGAAGGGACAGTCTGAGAGTGGAGGAAACAGCAGGGAGTTACACCAACCATAAATATGAAAGAAAAGAAAGAAAAGAAAGAAGGAAAGAAAGAAGGAAAGAAAGGTCAATCTTGCACAGTAATGTATAGTACAGAAGGAGCATCTTATGTTCGTAAGCTTTCATTTATGCAGATTAGGTATTGCAAATAATTTATGGTTCTGAATTTAACTATGCAATTGTTCACCACAGCAACAAATAAAATTTTCACACAGTAATATCTGACGATAAGGTGGTAACACGCAGACATTGCACCATTACATTTAACACGAACAATTATTCTAAATGGCACATAAGACAAATAGCATTGCTGTTCCGAGTCCGCAGCAATCATTAAAGTGTGATAACTGCTTAATCGTGCAATCAGTGATCACACAAGCCTACCAGTTCCTTTTTTGGCTTTCCTGTGTATGTGTGTGTGTCTGTCTGTGTGTCGGACTGTGTGTCTGTGTGCATGTGCAAAAAATGTATGTATGTATGTATGTATGTATGTATGTATGTATGTATGTATGTATGAATAAATAATCTTACTTTGATTGAAATTACAGTAGAGTCAGCCATTTGAAATATGTGCAGTTATAAACCGAAATTGGATTACTGTAGCTTGGGCATGCAGAGTGGGTGTGTGTGGTGTGTGTGAGGTTCCAGAGGATCCTGCCAACACACAAATGGCCAGTAGGCGGCAGGCGTCTGTCCGGGCAGGCATGGAGACAGAGGGTTCCATGTTAGTAACCATCTGGAATTGATAATATGAGATCAGACGTCTGGGATATCAGCATTTAGTTAACCTCTGAGGAACCATTACAGAACATTACAGCAATCACCTGCTGACTGTGGAGCATTTTTGCTTCTTGTGTGAGAATGTGAGAGTAATTAGCTGATTTTACATGCGTGTAAAAGAAGTATCCTGAGACAGATGGAGAAAAGCAACTGATATTGAATCATTATTTTAAAGCTGAGGATGAGGTCAAGGTGAGGTGAATGGCACTCACAGGATTACTGCTTACTAAAGCTAAAACACAAAAATATCCGTGGTGCGTCTGTGGCACCACTAGAGGGTACATTTCACTACTTTGCAAGATTTGCTGAACGTGATACACAGCTGAGTCCAATGCGCTGTTTCTCTGGAGATTATCCTGATCTCATCATTCCTCAGGGAATTTCACTACAAAGCAAACAACATCAGTGAGACTTGGATTTATCCAAAATAATTTGATAATAAAAAGCTATAATTCAGCAACACTTCAAAAGAGTGCTACCTTCTAATCTAAGCCTTCATGCTCTATAGTGAGGCTGTGGAGAATCCTGCCTCCCAGATGTGAGAGACTTGCTATTTAAAGACTGAGGCATCACCTCTGGTTAATCCTGGGGCTACCATGTGTGTCCCGAGTTTGGATTTTAAAAAGCATGTCTGAATGCACAACAGAAAGCTATGAAATTTTGTAGAACAATGACAAAAAGCTTACAGTTGTTACCTAATTCAACTTTTTGCTTATGTGTCACACAAATATGTTAATGAATTGCAAATTATTAAAAAAAAACACAAAAATTCCCATCAAATGATCCCTTCATTGCAAACATTATTTGCTCTGGAGTTTTGAAGAATGGTATGCTGAACAGATTTTCGAAATGTACATGTGTAATGCAACTGTTTAAGAGCTTTTTAAGCTTCTGTAAATGTGAGTTCAGTTAGAAAAATGCATTAGCCCTTTAACCTGCATGTATTATTCATTCATTCATTTTGAGTAATCTTGTTTAGGGTTGTGGTAGATTACCCCAGGAACCCTTGACAGGGCTGGAATTACATGTATAGACTAGCATGATTTAAGTTAAGTTAAACTCAGATCTATTCAAATGATTGTTATCCCGGGATATAGTGTCGTGCTCCAGCTCTCTCTCTCTCTATCTCTCTGTACTGTTTAAATGTCAGATTTCAAACAAACACAAATGCAAATTCTTTGTGGAAGAAGAGTACAAAACCCAAAAGAGAGTCTGGCTGGTTGGTTGAGCAAAGCATTTATTGTAATGTATAAACTGCACATATGGTCTTGATAAGGTTCTGTATAATTTTATTACATTTTTTATTCCTCATCATTTTTCTCACTAGTTTGACACCTGCCAAATCACATGACAACCACCAATCAGGGAGGATGAAGGCTAAAACATGCTTCCTTTATCTTTTTTAAACTGCTGCACAGGCTGCGTCACAGCGCAGAGTAACACACTGGGAGGCTAGAGCCACTGTGACTGACAGGAGAGATGGAAAGTGACATCCCTCTCACCCGGAGACCACTGCCCATATTTCTCTCTTGATTCCCAGCGCCAAGTGGCTCTGTCATTGTTGAAATTCAAACACAGAAACAGGGTGAACGCTTTTCTCTTGCACAATTCAGGAGCTATAAGACTAGACCTAGCGTAAGAAGATTAAGGATAGGGCTGAGTATGAACTAGGATAGTGATTTTGCACTGGTTAACATACTTACCCTTTCTGTTTTGTTTGTAGTGTATTGGGGATATAATGTACTGTATATGAAGTCGTGGGGCAGTCATGGCCTAAAGGCTAGAGAAGCGGGTTTGGGACCGAAAGGTTGCTGATTCGATTCCCTGGACTGGCAGGAAGAATGTGTGGGTGGGGGGAGTGAATGAACATCACTTTCCCTTCCCTCTGCATCCATGGCTGAATTGAGCAAGGCACCTAACCCCAACTGCTCCCTGGGCGCTGTAGCATAGAGCTGCCCACTGCTATGGGTATGAGTGCACTTCTCACTTGTGTGTGTTCACTGCCTGGATGGGTTAAATGCAGAGGAATAATTCATACCTTGCTTGGTTCAAGGTATGCCACAATCACATGGCTTTTTAAAAAAAGAAAAATTTATGAACACCCTGCATGCCCATGGATATTTATACATTTGCTCACTTCTGAGGAATGAGACAGGTAACTGGTTGCTTCTTGTAATTAATTAACTAAAAGTGTGTTTTGTTTTGTTTTTGCTTGGATAAAAGACATTATGAGTTTATTTAAGATTTTGCCAGTTTGTATTCCACACGAATATTCTGCCTCTCATGTCTGCTCTTTCCATTCCGTTCACCCAACATGTTCCTTACACATGACCCTTTCATGTTGCCTGCAGTCTATCCCTGTCCTTTTGAACCCCCTCTCAAGGCAAGTCAGCCAAGTTGATACACTCTTGCAGAGGCTGATTTGAGTTTTGCAGTTTTACAAAAATGTTACATGAAGTTAGATGATCTGCTAACAAAAATTCAACCATCTATCTGCCTATCGATCTATCTGGACTGAAGAGTTAGATGAAATACCCAGTTATATGAAGCTCATTTGGGGCAGTAAACCTTTAAAAATGCATTTACTTTATTTTTCCTAAAAAACTTCTATATAACATTATCTTTAGGCAAGCTTAGTGTTTAGGGGTTTACAGCGGGAACATAGCATTTTCAAGTGCTCAGCCGCATAATCCTATCTATAGATAGCTACCTGTCTAGATTCATTACATAAGCACTTTAATTAACTGCTGCCTTGCTTGTAAAAATTCATGGCCATACAGGTGTCTCACCAATTCCAGCTGGACAGCAGTTCAAACAAAGAAATAATCCATACCATTGATGAGAACTATAATATCTAATTCTTTAAAATTATTATTATTATTTTTTCTATAGCTATTACATCTTCCAGCATTTTGAATATCCACTCATTTCACTACAGCTTCAGGAACGCGGCTTGCACAGTTGATGAAGGACTTATGTTTTGACTTTGTTCTCTGCTAAACTTTTACCAACTCTACTGCTGTATACTGTATATACAGTGCATAACACTACACACATTGTATATAAGTGATTAATCTACATTAAATGGCACATAGTATAGAAATTGAGGGGTGGGAGTGGATTATCATTTTGGAAATTGGGATATTATTTTGGAAAGAGGCATGGTTATATATACAGCAGTATGATTATGATATAATGGGAAAATATGATTCCATAAAATATTATAAAAAAAAGTTTAAACAAACCCTGAATATATAAACAAAACCACAGTATTATGTATGTTATCATAATCATGCATATTATGTTATGATGAGTTATCAAATTCCGGTAACATCATTGACAGAAATGGACATGTTACCCTTTGGATTTGTAATAATTGTCCATTTTTTTTATTTAAAATGCCTAAAGAGATTAATGCCCTTGTAAAGATTTGAATATGTTTCAAAAGTAGGTATTTTTTTTTACGTTCTATTTGAACTACTATGACTTTTGAATAACATAATAACATTTTGACCAGGGGAAAAAAAAAAAGAAAAGACATCTGTTCTGTTCCCAGGACAATTGCTGAATGGCCTAATTAAAAAAACGTGCTTATGTTATATAAATACTGTACATCCATATTTGAAAGACTCAGTGAAATTCAGTCTTTCGTGTTGAGTAAGATGCCATAGTTGCTTGGGTGGTGTGGTTACTCATTTCATTTGATCAACAGCCTTTTATCTTATACTCCTTCTTCTAAAATGCTTTATGAAGGAATCATGAAATTTAATTCTGATTTAGATATTTTAACTTTTTTCGATCGCCATATGTGCATATCACTTGTGATAAGTACATGTTTTTTTATTATTATTATTAAAATTATTAAATACATTTAAAGTTAAAATCATTAAGATGCTTGAAAGGAACGTGTGACTTTCAGCTAGAAGAGCAGCCAACAACAGCCTTGTTACTCTTGTGGCCATAACTGAGCCATCTGCTCTGAGGCACTTGCTGTTTACACACTAACTATTGCACAGTAGTGGGAAAAAAAAAAAAAGAAAAAAACTACACTACCACATTACTAACACAACACTAACACATCAAAAGAATCCTTCAGCAAAAATTGTAATTTATAGCAGAGCTCGAAGTGGTCCGGTACTCACCAGTGTGCAGTATCAGCATGTCTACATTTTACTCTTTGGCATACCATGACTTTTTCTTGCCTCTTTTCTTCCTACTCCATATCAGATTCTGGGTGATTCATAATGACCCTATATAAACTACATTACCCAGGAGGCACTGCATGATGCTCACCTGTCCCTGTTCTCTCGACAAATCTAAGTAATGTTAATGCTAGTCTAAGTAACAGTACACACATTCATAATATGTTGTATCATACGGATATTATGTTATTAAATTACTATATAAAATAAATAGTTTGGCAAATAGTTGTCACTTTGAGCCAATACATTTATGTTGTGAACATCAGAGATATCTCCTAGTATCTTTTATTCACTGTAGAAATTCAGAATCGATTACTTAATGATTTATTGATACTGGCTGAGACCCACACCAACATGTGAATAAGGGGAGTTTTTTTTTTTTTACTTTAGTATTATTTGGGATCTACTAGACTACTGTAGCTAACAAGTAATGGAAGTCTATTTGATCCAAAATCTTAAAGTGTACTTGCTCAATCTCATTTTCAAATAAACAATTTTGTAAATTAGCAAAGACATTCTTCCAGCTTTAACAGTATATCTCTGATTTCTTGGGCATGTTGGGACCCAGAACGCCCTAAGCAGAGATTTTAAACACCAATGCTTTTTGTTGTTTTGTATAAAATAATATGAAAAAAATGCACTGGACAATTGGACTGTGCATAAGTCTTGAGCCACCCCTCATTTCTTCATATTTTGCCTCCATAGAGTCAGTTTTCTTGTATTTTTTAATGTGGTCTAAAGGAATAGTGATTCTGCCTGCATATCTTGATAGAAAAATACAGGATGGAACACTATCAGTCATGGACTGGCCTCCCCAAAGCCTGAATCTCAACATTACTGAAGCAGTGTGAGATCATCTTGACAAATAACAGAACAAAAGGCAGCCAGTGCCTAAAGAAGAGCTTTGCAATGTCCTTCAAGAAGCCTGGAGAACTGTTCCTGAAAACACCTTAAAGAGATTTACAAGAAAGCTTGCCTAAGAGAGTTCAGGCTGTGTTGAACAATAACGATGCTCATACCAAATACTGACTTTAAAGCTCGTTAATGTAATAAACAGACACACACACATAAATGTGTATGTGTGTTTATTATAATAAATCAAACCGGCAGTGTCACATGTTTACTCTGTGGGTTCTCTGGTTTAATCTCACCTCCCAAAAACATATGAGTAGGTGAGAAAAAACAAGCAAGGAATGGCTTGAGTGTGTGTGTGTGTGTGTGTGTGTGTGTGTATGGGGGGGGTGCCTTGTGGGTACATTCCTTCTTTGCACTCTGCGTTCCTGGGATAGGCTCCAGATCCACAGTGTCCCTGATCAGGATAAAGCACTTACTAATTAGTTATGAAGTCATACTGTGCATGTGTGTGTGTTTGTGTGTGTGTGTGTGTGTGTGAGAGAGACATTACTTCAAACTGGATTTGACTCAAGTAGTGGCATAAGTAGATAAGAAGACTTTCCTAACTAGGCTACATTACTGTGAACCTAAAGGAGCAACTGTCAGATCCCTAAAGCATTTGACACATTTTTCTTCTTTTTTACAGCCTTTTTCTTAATTTCTTAAAAATTCTATTCCATTTTCTTCAAATAGAAATGGTTTGCTGTTGTTCGAAGAAATTTTTTAGATTTAATTCCACTTATTTGCTGTAAAACAAGACCTCGGTGATCACTTTGGGCGAGTTTAAGAATACTCAACAAATATTTTGTCCTGTATACAGTATGGATTCATTATTTCCTTGAATGTACAAGAACTATTTTTAAATGACTCTTGACTACTTTATGCTTTTATCTTTAGAAATTTATCGCTAGAACATATTTTGAATGAAACGTAATCACTCCCTGCCACTCTGCACTCAGATGTGGCTAATTAGAGCCATAATCATCTTTGTGTTTGTGGCAGAGCGTAATGGCTGCAATTGGAGCTGGTAATTATGAAGAAGAGCAAGGAACATTTGATGGCAAACATCACTAACAACGATAACAAAAAGGCTTCATTGTGGGCTTCAGTAAAGTATGTTAGCTTCAGAAGAGTGAGTTCAATGCAAACTACACGTTACACAGTACATCAAAATAGAAAAAAAAACATGCAAAGGCATCTTTTTTCCCTTTTGTTCCTGCCAAATTCTCTTGTTTACGCATGTTTGCACTTGGAGTGCTCTAGTTTAACACATGGCAGTGTAAAGTCAGAGAAAGTCTGCCTGCACACAAGTGTCTGTAGTGCTGGGAAATCTCTGCTGGAACAGAAGAGCCTGGTTCATGATAATGATGTGAGGCCATTCAAGCGAAGACAATAACTTGGAAACGGACAGAAATAGCCTGGCCTTAGCCTTCACTATTCCAGAAGGGAAGAAAAAGCTGTAGTTCACATTTTTGCTTAAGCCTCACCATTTCCATCAGTCAATATAAGAATATTCCTCAGGGTTATGGTTAGCACCATATGGTGAGTTTGTGCAGGCTTAAGACGCTGGTTTCTAACATGTTAGTATAGTGCCTGTTTTGACACAAAGCCTTAAACAACTCTGGCCATGGCTAGACGGGACATATACCACAAAGGTCCTATTGAAATCTGGGATTTCATTGTTCAGACGTTGATTCATTTTCCATAACTGCATGTGCCATGCTTTTTTTTAATACTACAGAGAGATTAGACATTAATTGTTACACAATTTTGACACGAACACATGAGCTGAAGCAGAAACAGCCTTTGTCACTCCATCAAATCTAACAGTTTTGGCAAACAAACCTTAGACAGCTGCATCACTTGTTTTTTTATCAGACTCTCATCACTTATCAAATGCATGCATGAGACTACTGCATGGCTACGTTCTAGTAGCATGAAATCCAAGCTTGGCATATAAGCCATCATACGTGTGGTGCACAGCATGTTAGACCTTTAACAAGTGGCTAAGCACAGAATAGTGAGGAAGCACAAGTAATCTGGATTGATTGATAAGAGTGGTAACAGGGAAGCACAAGTGAACAAAGGGGTAGAAGAGAAATTAGGGATCAATAGCTCAAGCCTTTCAAGAGCTACATCATAACCCGAGGTAACATTTGGCATTCACTGACATTTTCTGTTAGTCTTGTAAATGTCAGGGGTGCTAGGAGACAAAGCCCCCAACACATAGCCTTGTCTCTTTCCCCTTGAACTAATAGTGATTTTTCAACACAAAAGGAAAGCCTCAATTAGCTCCATATAAATCCTCATTTAGACTTTGCATTTAATATTTTCAAAGCAATGTATTCTATAAGCAAGAAGTTACCAAACTATTGTGTCAAAATTATTTGCCCTTGGGACCATGAGTAGGCTACATTGAATGTGAAATGTTTATAATAATTGGCAAAACATGTTATTTAAAGCATTTTGTATTTCTGTTTGTAATATATGTTAGCATCTTGACTCTCTTTTGTGTTTTTATTATTGGAATTTGTAACTTAGTTGCATGGTGGCGAAGTGGTTAGTATTGATCCTGCTGTTCTGTGCGGGGTTTGCATGTTCTCCCCATGCCTCCAGGTGCTCAGGTTTCCTCCCATAGCCCAAAGACATGCAGATTAGGTCAACTGGCTACTCTAAATCGCCAATTGGTATGAATGTCAGTGTGGATGGCTGTCTGTCTCTCTGTGTTAGCCCTGCGATAGGTTAGTGACCTGCCCAGGGTGTACCGCGCTTCTGGCCCAAGTCAGCTGGGATTGTCTCCAGCTTCCCTGTGACCCTTGACAGATAAGTGGTATAGATAATAGATGGAACTTGTAACTTGTACATATATAAATCTAGTATATGTAACCTAGTATAAGCAAAGAATTATGCTATATTTCAAGGCAACAGTTCTTCCTGTGCATGCTGCATCATAAGTAATGTCTCAGAGACAGTACATGTCAAATCAAAAAACATATTTCTACAATTTTGCCTTCTTCTGTACACATATGCTTCATTCAAATATACAGTGAAACTCTATATTCAGACCTCAATACTGAGCATTGAAACAGTAAACAAGATAAGAGAGAGCAAATGAATGGGCAAATGAGATAAATAAAATTCAATTACTAGCTTCCCATGGGAGGCGGATATTTTTCCATAAATGCAATTAAAGTGAAAGGGCCATAACTCTTATGAAACATAAATATGGCAACATTAATATAAAATGTGCACATCCACACACAGACATGCATGTACAACAGGTTTTCCTGTCAGATTTGAGTGTGTAGTAGGTCTGATGCTCCTCGCTGACTCTTGTTGCAGCTCTGTGGCCTGAAACATGGCTCCCATGAATTATTCGTGCTGAGATCATAGCGTTTGCTCACGCCTCGTTAGCTAGCTTGAGCTTGGCTTAGTTGGCCAGGCCATGTCTAAGTGTTCTGTCTGTCTGTGCCACTGATCCAACCTGTATCCTGCTGCACCCATGCTTCAATGACTAATGATGCAAGGCCTGGAGTATATTGTTTCTGCTTAACTGCAGAAATTCCTACTTGAAGACCTGGCATTGTCCGAATGGGAATTAAAGTATAAAAGGCAAGGTTATAAAAGGTGGAGTAGGTAGGTGGAGTGTACTATACATGCACTCAAGCTGTACAGGAACTAACTACTAAAGGTCCACTGTATAGGATATAGGGGGATCAAGTAACAGAAATGGAATATATTGTGGAATATAGTATTCATAAATATGTTTTCATTAATGTATAATTACCTGTAAATAGGAATCGTTGTGTTTTCGTAAGTGCTGAATGATTCAATTCAATTTTATTTGTATAGCGCTTTTAAGAACAGACATTGTCACAAAGCAGCTTCACAAAAGGATATAAAGTGAATGAGCTGTATCTACATAGGGAGAGAGTCCTCTTCCACGGAGCCGCCATGTTGCGCCGCTACTGTAGACCAGAACGGACAAATCTCTAGAGAGTGCCTTGTGCATTTTGTGTTTTTACAAATGGCAGCATAATTCCGTAAGGAAACATCGGAAGGATGACAAAGAAGAAGAAATAAAAGGAATCAGCGTTTTTTGGTGCTGGGAACCCAAATTTTGTAAAAAGGGGATCATACTTAATATTTAGCATGGAAAAAGCAGGGAGCATGGATGTAAGTACATGGAAGTACGCTATGAGCAACTGACAGCCACCGTTCTAATCCATGGTTTGAAAGGGAGGATTAAGGGAGGGGCATTCAGGTGGTTGCAACCAACTGAATTCTACATAGTGGACCTTTAAACAGATCAATAGGTGCAGCTGATGCTCATGCAGGAGTGGCTGGTATAAATGGTCTAGCAGGGCTAAGCCTCCCCATTTTTCAAAGATAAATAGACATCAGTATCAGATTTAATATCAGGACAAAGTGTAACACCACCACCAATGGTCATAAAAAATACACTGAATTCTTTGAAGAGGTAACGATGGGGATTTCGGTCTAGCCCAGACAGTAAATTCATACTGCTTAACAGTGACAATTGTGTCAGGTGATTACACAGAGTGAAACCCATATTTTTCAGCCCTCTACACTGACACATCCACAACACAGCAGTGATTGAGAAGGTGCCTGTGAAATACAGTGTCTGGTGTAATGAAAACAAACAAGATGAATAATTTATTCCTATCATTCTTTTTGCCCCTAAAATGCCACTGAAGGAGAAACTTAAAATAAATTCTGTGTTTTTTGGTTTAAATGAAAGGATTCCTATGTTTCTGTTGACCATGTTTGGTATTCGGAGGAAATATGGCATGGATCCAGGGTATTACCAAATTTAAACACTTAAAAAAAAAAACTATTTTTTAGCTTACCTGTCTTTAAGTGAGACCATCTGATTTGACCACACACAAAATGACAGTGCATTTTCAACCCTAATAATTTCATTTCATGTTTATGCACTGAAAGATTTAAAAATGTTGAATCTTATCCCTCCCATCTGATATTGCCACAAACAGTCACTAGTCACAAGGAACACAAGCTTCTGACTATAAACTTTGCGTACTACAGACTCCAGGAGACATAATGACTGGTACAAATTGTACAGGAACTATGTGAGTAACCCCTGCTGCACGCTACAGAAGGCATCTTGGCTGCCTTGGATATAGGCGTCTGTGTGTGTTATGAGAAAAGGGCTGTTCAGTTCTGGTGAGGGTTGAGAGTAAAAGGTCTGTGTATCTGAATGTGATTTTGTTTGTGTAAGTGACGAAAGGGGTGCGTGTTTGTGAAGCAGGATTCATATGACTCATTCAGCGAGTCGCTCAATGAAGTTGAAAAGGAACATTGCTGAGACTGTCAATGAGGTCTGCTATACTACCTGCTGTGAGAGCTCCAATTCCAGACCACCTTTTGTTTCTCTTTACCTTCTCATCTCTCCTGACTTTCTGAATCTGTTCTGGTTCCCCTCATTATACAGAATATGTTTGGCACACTGCGTCTGAAGTATTTATAGCTGTGGTCCTATTCACTGTGAAGAGGGGGGGGGAAACCATACAAATGGCTCTGAATTCAATTTGGGCTTTTATGAAAGTGTGACAGCGGCAGATTTAAAGGCTCCCAATCCTCCCGGAGGAGGCAAGAAAATGCCTCATTTTAAGACAGTTTGGGCTTAAACACTTCCCAATGGGACACAAAAGCCTTTCTATGTATCAATGAAAGCCACATAATATTTATGGCAGGAGACAATGATTCAAGTAAGCCTGAGAAGAGCCCTTAACTATTTACTGCTCAAATAAAGTGCAGTTTCACCATTTAGCAAACTCAAAATGGTCACTTTAATGGGAACACCTGTACACCTGCTCATTCATGCAGCCAAATTATCCAAGCAGTCAATCACGTGGCATCAGCGCAATGATGCAGATACACGTTAAGAACTTCAGTAAATGTTCACATCAAACATCAGTTGTTGGTTGTTTGTGGCAGATGCGCTGGTTGGAGTTTTTCAGAAACTGTAGAGCTCCTGGGCTTTTCACACACAATGGTCTCAGGGGTTTACACAGAACACTGTGGAAAACAAAAAATATCTAGTTCTATGGGAGGAAACGCCTTGCTGATGAGAGAGGTCACATGACTGATTTGTATTAAAATAACTACTGTTTATAACCATGATGAGCAGAAAAGCATCTCAGAATGCACAACATGTCGAACCTCTGGGTGGATTGGCTACAACAGCAGAAGATCGCGTCGAGTCCCATTCCTGTCTGTCAAGAACAGGAATCTGAGTTAGTTGATAGAATCTGATAGTTGAACTGGATAGATGAAGATTAAACAAAGACCGGTGTGAAGCCTGTGAGATGTCAAAGCCATACTTAATCACAAATCAAATATTAAAAACAGACTGCTTTCAGTACAACTGCTGTATTTAAACAACACGAAGCAGAATTCTTCTAAACATCTCTACAGGCTGAAACTAGGAATTTACAAAATCTGATCCAGCAGGGAGCCACTGCAACATGGTACGTACACTTAAGTTATTATGCCTATTAAATAGACATAACAGCAAAAAACATCATGGAACAAAACCCAGTCCTGTTGTTGTGCTGCTATTTTTTTTTTCAAATACATCAATCACTTTAAGAATCACACACTTGAAAAAGATGAAGCAGGATCTGTTTACACGGTACTCACAACTAATCAGATCCACTCCATTCAATCCCATAAAAATACTGTGCCAAATCCAAACACCGTTGCAAAACTCTTGGTGGATATTAAAACTAATGTCACCAAAAAAATAGTAAATGAATAGAGTGGAGGAGGATCAGAAGAAGGTGAATCAAAAAGTCTGCCACGTTCTTAATCAGGAGGCATAGTGGGGATGCTGTACACACCATTAGCTAAGGGGTAAATGTGACATGAAGCTGATTTGACTTTCAACTCACTGCAACCGCCTCATGAAGAGATAGAGTAAGTGATAAAAAGATCAAATAGAGCACTGTGGTCTGCCTGCTGAGACATGGTGAGAGAACAAGAGAGAGACAGACAGAAAGAGAGAAAGAATAAGAGACACCTGAGTAAGCCTTATCCAGGCCTGCCATGCATATTGCCTGGGCCCACGAAAAAACGACGACAAATGACAAGGGCCCCCAAGGAAACACACACAAGAGACATGAACAGCTGTCTCACATAATCAATCATTGTAATTCTTCCCTTTTTCTTTATATGTCTGATTTACATGACACACTGACATATGATAAAAAATGCCTGCAATTAGCCACAAAAGTTTCAGTGGGTGTGAAAACTCTTATTGTGGACAATGCAGGAGACCAGACCAAACCATTTTACAAAATAGGGGAAGTTTGCAAATGATGACTAAGTTTAAATTTTTGGCCATCCTTGCATGATCAAAAAGACATATTTCAGACAGTTTTATTCTGAATGTCATTTAAATGTCCACTATGCAGGATCCAACCACCTGAATGTCGCCCTCCCTTACTCCTCCCTTTCCTGAGAAGTAACTGAGAAGTTTTGAAAAGCAGGTCAGAATTGGGAAAAAAATGTTGTCGTTGTTGTCATTGTCATAAAGCCTCCATACTCATTGTCATTGTGGGAATATTAACATTTTTGTCCCCATACCAGTGGATAACCATGCTGTTATCACTAACTAGCTCTCCATACAACTGTCTGGTGTATAAGTATGTGCTTGTGTGTGTGTGTGTGTGTGTGTGTGTGTGTGTGTGTGTGTGTGTGTGTGTGTGTGTGTGTGTGTGTATGTGTGGCAGAAGCACAAGGAACTCTTCAGGAAAATGAGAGTAGAAGGAGAGAGACGTGCAGATTAAGTACATTAGACCTTCACTGACAGTGTTGTGACAGCGCCACAGCTCCTCAAAGGTCTCACTGGCAGTAAACAACTTCCTTTGTCAAATAGTGACTAATGCACCGATGGAACTGAGCAATCAGCGTGAGTGCCTCTTACGGTGACAGCTCAAATAATTAACAATACTAAAATCTCTCTAGGATGTACTGGGTATTTTTGGACACATATGTTAGCGTTGGCCTTGTTTAAACAAATTTTCAAGCTAAATTCAATGCTGATGCAATAAATAGAGCTTTATACCAGTGAATCCAATAAAGCTCGATTTTATTTGCAAACAAAAGCTTGACTCCCTTGGATGAGTGTTTGTGTGTGTGTGTGTGTGTGTGTGTGTGTGTGTGTGTGTGTGTGTGTGTGTGTGTGTTTCCCACAGTCTCACAGCTCCCAGTCATCAGTGGAGCTCTGAGTCTCTCACGCTCTCCCTGGCTCCACACGGCCACATTTTGTCACTATTAGCAACCGACTGCTCATGGAGGCGGCAAGGCTGCTGATCACATGACTGTGAGCTCACCATGAGAGGGAGGAGGAGGAGGAAGGAGGTGGCAGTGACGAAAGCACAACCGCTTCACTCTGGCAGTGCAAGCTACGGCTATGCAGTCATCTGTGACCCCCCCATTCATTGTCACCTGGACTGCCATATTAGTCTCTGATTAATGAGTTTACGTCAAGGCTTGGGAGGAGAGACTCGAACCATGTCATCATGATCAGTACAGAGACGTGCTCACTTTCCCTAATGAGGAAATATTACTTTGCCATCATGTAGGAAACTGTCTTGAGACCTTACTGTATGCCAAACCTCAGATCCACTGTCCTTGTATGCCTTTGTCCTTGTGTCCCAGTTCCTGAGAAGAAATCCTCAGCTACAAAAGCATTTTCTATGCTACTCCTTCATCACAGTCAGAATGTGCACATGCACAGCACTGGTGCCCTGGGGTTGCAAATAGCAGCAAATTGGTTAGAAGCTTTGCCCTTTTAAATTTGTTCTCCAGCCAAAAAACAGTGGCCATGGGTCTACAAGGCAATGATCTCCTGTAATTAGATGCTCTGCTCTCCTGTGGATGGATACATATGAGTAGTAGATTAGCACTGTGCTCAGATTTCTGTTAACTGGTCCATTTATCTACACCACACAGAGCACACATGGCCTTACTGTACATAGCCAAGATTCCCATGTGATCTTTCCCTGCTACTGTAGGTATTTCTCGCCTTGTTGAAAAAAATAATGGTAACCATTAAAGATTTTTTTAGTTAGTTTCCCAGTTGTTTTGTAATGGTTTGTAAATGTTTATAGTTTGTGGTTTTTATTATGTTGATACTACAATGAAAAAGGTACAGTATGGTGACTAGAGCTGTAAGACTCAAATCTGGTCTTGGCCCAATCTGGAGACATTTTCTGTATTGACATCGTCTCATCCAAGTGTTCATAGTGTCTTTTCTTTTTGCATGAGCAAAGTATGACAAGATGAAATAAGCACAAATCCTCACAGCCACACTCCAAAATCTAGTAAAAGTCCTTCCCAGAAGAGTAGAGATTAACAGAGCAGTAAAGTTGGACTAAATATGGAATGGGATGCTCAACAAGCACATATGGGTGTGATGGTCATGTGTCACCATACCTTTGGACATATAGAGTTTTTGATGGTTTTTGGTCTTGTTTTTGACTCTTGCTTTCATTTGGACTTGATCTTGACTTGGGCTCGAACCACCTTAAGACCCTTAATGTGCTTGTCATGAACGTGACAAAGGCTACAGCCCCAATAATGACACATCACTGCTTCTACATGTATTTGACTGATTTTGAATAAGATTCTAAAGTCCTATAAAAGTTTGATGGCCTTGTAGTTATAAATGGCATGCTATTGGTGAGGTAACAGATCTAATGGACTATGACGGTTCCATTATATTTCAAGCTTTGTGCAATGAAATACCATGGGTACATATTTCTAAATGAGTAACACTGCATTTTGATATGTTCCATCAATTTGATTAATTAGTCATTAATCATTAATTAGACATGTAAGGTATCCTAATCATTAAAACTATTACATACTGATAGAAAAATATTTAATGGAAACCTCTGGGTCACTTTCTAGTAGAAAGTGAAACATATTACATATGACATTCAAATCTGACCTTGTAACAATGTTTTAACACCACTTGAAAATGCCAGCAATGTTTTACATCGTGTGAACTTTTAGAAGTAAATGGATCAATATTTGGTAAGTCCATTGGCAGTCAAACCTGGATTCATATCTCCTATGTTTAAGGTTCAAACACTGTTCAAACAACATCATACCCCAGTTTGCAGTCACAACATGAAAGAGTGGATGTTTGAAATCATATCAGAATGACAAAAGCGACAAGTGCGGTGATGATGATGTGGTCTAGTTGAGTTGTTCGCACCGTGTGATATTTTGTGTAAACCTTGCATCTCATAAAAATGTCTCATAATAAATAAATAAATGAATAACACTCAATTGTTGTATAGCCTTTGAAAAGTAAACCCTACCTTATCAAGTATTAAGAACATTTCGAACATTTCACCTAAAAAAACAAGATTTTTATCCTATAAACAAAAAGGACGCATGGACGCAATCTTGCTAGCTGTTATGATTTTGGATAACAATAAC
>JAQQZR010000020.1:4391382-4412388 GCA_030068235.1 Notoglanidium macrostoma
GTTGTGAATAAAATATTGGCTCATGTGATTTGAAAGTCTTTTAGTTTTCATTTTATTCAACTTTAAAGAATGTCCCATCTTTTCTGGAATTCGGATTTTAGACAGGTGAGGGAAAAGTGAGTTAATGTGTGGACTGGATTGGAGTGTTCATTTGTGCAGGCTGCAGGATTGGCGATTCTTTTATTCTGTGGCAATAAATAATGTTAATATTGTTAAGAATATAATATAATTATAATATTTCTCTGTAGCATCTTAAGGGATCCTCTCTTTTGATTTATTTTATGAATAAACAGTTTCCTTAGCAAAGCTAAAATATTTGTGCCTCCTTTGTGTGAGGATATAGCCCCTCAGTCTTCCTGAAGTGGCAGTGGTGTGGAGGAGGAGGAGGAGGAAGAGAGGGTGGATAGAGTGTTTGGGGAAAGTAGAACAGAGACATGTGTGTATGTGAGCTATGGTTTAAAAGGGTAAAATCTTTAAAGATGACTGCGATACTGTTTCAGCACCATTTCTCTCAGGAAAACCTGCACCGGGGTGACCACCTCACTGGAACAAACCGAAACTGTTTAGTGAAACAAAACACCACAGCCTATGACCTGATTCCTAAAAATATTAAAACCAATCTCTTTTTTTGTGTCAGAAATGATGGTGTAAACAGCCTGTCTTGCAATTTGTTACAGTTGTTATATAACCAGCTTTTCCCATGCAAGAACTAAGGCAGCCTGACATTTGAATCAGTTCACCCTCCTCCAAAAAGCCCAAGCCTCCTCTCACTCTTCAATCTGGAGCCATTTCAGAAAATGTCTGAGTGAGACATTGAGAGCAAATTAGAGGAGACAGGCCCCTCGAAACTCAGCACTTTAAGCAGCAAAGAGGTGTTGATGCCATCAGCCAGCAGAAAATCCAGACAAGTCACCACTTTTCTCTGACTCCCTACACTGGCTCAAGCACCCATCCTTGACAATCTCACTCATACACCCGCTCTGTTCTATCTCTGCTGGACACCTGGAGATGGCCTGTTTCAGAAAAGAAAAAAAAAATTCCCTCTCTCTCTCACCCCTCAACCCCCTACCCCCTGCACCCTCTACCTATGGGCAGGAAACCGTAAATAAATTTTTCCCCTGATCACAGTTTTGTAGTGCCTGGAGGGGAGATGGTTTCACTGAGCAGAGGAACATAATGTTAAGAGGTGAGCAGAATATAGATGAATATGGACATATTACAATGCAGTTAGCTACACACAAGCCACAAGACCAGCTGTTTAAAACTTATAGCCATAATTACGGTATTTGAAGTTTTTATTTATTAGAACAGGCAGTATGAACTACGTATTTATTGTGTACCAATGTCACATGTCACAAGTGGAATCAGAAAATAGGAAAGAAATACATAATTAAAAAAATTTGAAAGAGTTTGTGTCTGAGAGAGAGGAGAGAGAAAGGGACCATATGTGTGTGTGTGTGTGTGTGTGTGTGTGTGTGCATGTACGTACATGCACACCTGCTTGTCCAGGACTTGCAATAGCCCCCTGCTGTTCTCACCTTACAGGCAGTAAGAACACCACAGTGCAGCCCACGGAGCATGCTCAGTCAATGAGTCATTAGTGACCAGTGACTCAGACTCTCGGAGGCTGCTCTGTCACCTGGGGTGTGCCGATGACTGCTCTTACTGTCGGGGCTGTGACACTCCCGTGCCACCTACATACCCTCTCTTGTCCTGTACCCTTTCCAGTGCCTGATGTTGGCTGTTACACAGGATCAGTCTGTGTGTTGAGGCAGGAGGACTCACAAGCTAAGGCATACGTGATCCACAAATCTTGCTACAAAGCTTTTGGAAGTGTGCATTTACCTTCGCAATGGCAAATAATTCACAGGAATGGTTAAGTCAGGTCATAAATATTTGGACATCACCAAAGTTACAGTTATTTAAGCTGAAATTAAATCATGAATATGAACTCAAAGTGCAAACCTTCAGCTTTAATTTATTTCTATATCTGGTGAACAGTATAGGAATTACAGCACTTTTTATATGTGAACTTTTCATTTTTAATACTTGGTTGTAAATCCTTTTGAGTTTCCTCCCTGGTGATGCTCTTCCATAGCTTTACTGCAGATGACTTTAGTTCCTGCTTGTTCTAGGGGTGTTTTGGCTTTAGTTTTGCCTAGAGTCAACTCTACACTGTAAATTCTATTAGTTAACCTTACAAAGCATGCAAACTGATTGCCTTAAAAAACACAGTAAAGCAGAAAAGGAATTGCATATAACAAGCAAGCATTTGTTACATTTGTCTGCTTACTAGTAAGCGAAATAATTG
This sequence comes from Notoglanidium macrostoma, assembly GCA_030068235.1. Lineage (NCBI taxonomy): Eukaryota > Metazoa > Chordata > Actinopteri > Siluriformes > Auchenoglanididae > Notoglanidium > Notoglanidium macrostoma. The sequence goes on from JAQQZR010000020.1 coordinate 4,393,694, forward strand.
TGATTAATAACAATAACTTTGTCAACATTGATGTCCAAATATTTATGAACCTGATTAAGGTTATAGCACTAATTAAAATCTGTACATGAAATTGTATGTTAAGAAAATATTGCAGTAGTGTAATCACACCTCTGGTTAATGTATTTATTTTTTTCGCATTTTTATAATTCGTGATGTTTTCTGCCACATTACCACCTGCACCACTGGTCAAGCAAATATAGAGAATAAACAATGCGGTACATATATGCCTTATTTTGGCATCATGAAAATGGGGCCCAAATAATACAGAGAGTCCAGAACACATACTTGGAGCTTATCATTTCCATCACCCTTTACTGTACATTCTCATCCCAGCACACTAACATTCCCACATTTACAGCCTTTGACAGACACAATTTCTTCAAAGAATAATGCTCTTATCCAGAGTGCCACCCCAGCCAAGCTTCCCCATTTATTATTTCTTTCTTTGTTATGAAAAATATAGTTACTTTTATTTTAGCCGAGAAACAAATTTCATAAATCTGTTATAATGAAGATCATGAAATAATCACATATGTCGAAAGTCAGATGTGCTATGTTTTTAGTGAAGATGAGCAAGCTGTTCTGAGTAATATTTTACAGCTGTGTCATGTGATATTTACTCATATCTTGAATACATTACTCATTACTCATACCCTAATTGGTTTTGCTGACTAATATTTAAACAAAAGGTTTTGGTGAAGAGAGAAGAGCACAAAGCATGTCAAACAACCATGACAGCACCAAGAATGAATCAGAGAGAAATGTGAGCGATGGAAATGAATGAAGGATGACAGCGGAATGGTGTGTTCCACTGGTAAAAACTTCTGACTTCCTTTACAATGAATCTTAATTTATCCATTTATTTCACTTCCGAAGCACATCATGGTAAACCCACGCATACAGTAAGTGCGTGTTCTGTTTCCATGTCTGTCTCCATCATTGCGTGTTTATCTGTGTGCAGAGTGTGTGATGTCCTCAGAGATGTAGCAGCTCTCTGTATAGCCTGAGGCCATACAAACAGCCTGAGACAGTCTCACAGGAGCCTCACGTCAACCTACAGCCACCAGAGCCACCAAAACGAGAGCTACAGAGCAATGTAACCCTCCTCTCATCTCAATCCCCTGCTGATTTAGAGCTGAAGAGCATAGAGAGTGACGCTTCCAACTTTACACACCACAGCCATATAGCATCTGTTTCATATCCGCAATAATAAAGGCATTTCTGTGGCTGATAGATATGTTCCCTATGGGGAAATGAATATGTTCCCTAAGGGTGAAAAAAGAATTTACTTTAGTTCACAGATACTTTTACAGGCTGAGTGACACTAAAAAGCGCCAGACAACAGAGAACAGCATGAGTAGTAATTTCACAGTCTCAAACAGCATGGGAAATCCCACTCTCAACGAAATAAGCAGCCAAAATCAACCATGTTTCCAAACCAAGACCTGATCATTGTCCAACGATGGTCATTGTCTAGCTTATGGTGCAAGTAGATGGTTTTTATTCTGGTATATGAGTGGAATATTTCCTCTGACTGTCCTCTTCTGTAATGCTGTGCCCTCTTGCGAAGTCTTTCACTAAATAAGAACTTCCATCAGAGCAGATGGAAAGCCCTTAATAAGTCAATTACAACGGGATATAACTATCTATAATATTGACATAACACACCAAATTGAATGTTAGCCACCAGATGCCATTGTGCACAGGGAGGTGATCGTCATCCATAGTTGTTTTGGTGCATGACACATCATTGGCCATCGACTGCATTTATTTGTGGGTGAAAGTGTTTTCTGAGGAGCGAATAAGTGTCAGAGATCCTGCATTCACACTAGCAAGCAACAAATCAACAGGTGGCCATTCAATACCTATGTACACATACGACACGGAGTATCGACTTCAATGATAGTGGCCCAAAAAAAAGAACATGTGAGATGGTCTTTAACTTTATTCAAATTAGATACAACGCTGTAAATCCAAATAATTGGCTCAAATGATTCCTTGGACCAATCATATGGCACACATGATACAACCTTTGTTCATTCCCTTTCTCACAACTTTAGTTGTTTCTTAGAATTAATTCCTATATCATTGACTTCAAGATATTATTACTAGTCTATAAGTCACTTAATGGTGCAGGTCCAGTGTATTTTTGGATATGTTGCAGCGATAAGAGTTGAGCAGAACTCTCAGATCATTAGAAACTTTTCAGTTACCCCTGCTTAAGGTAAAGACTAAGCAAGGACAGGCTGTGTTTTGCTACCATGTTACACTTAAATGGAACCAAGTGACTTGCTTTGTACATTTATATCTCTCTTTTATGAGCACTCACTCCACTCTCACAAGAGACAAACTACAAGCAACATGTGCAAGACTCGTTAGTGTGAATGCATCCTGAAGAGGAAAAGAAGCAGGAAAATGCCCTTAGTAAACCCATTCTTGCAATTCCTGCAGTGGGATTTGGAATTTTTGGGATTTTATTCCCTGACTGGTTGTTTTGGTTTCTCTGTAATCTATATAACCATGCAAACATTGCAATGATAATGATAACCAGCTCACAGGTCTGGTCTTGAAGTAAGGTATCTTGTAGTCCAGCAAGGATACCAATCAAAAGTACAGATACACCTACTCATTCACAGGTTTTTCTTTTTTTTGACTATTTTCTACATTATAGAACAATACTGAAGGCATCAAGACTATGAAATAACACATATGGACGTAAGTGGTAAACCCAAAAGTGTTACAGAAACAAAGTATGTTTCTTTTTTTTTATTCTTCAACATAGCCAGTGTTTACCTTGATGACAGCTTTGCACACTATTGACATTATCTTAAACAGCTTCATGAGGTAGTCACATGGAATGCTTTTCAGTTAACATCTGTGCCTTGTCAAAAGATCATTAGTGGAATTTCTTGCCTTAATAATGTGTTTGAGATCATCAGTTGTGTCGTGTCAAGGTAGTGTTGGTAAATAGCCCTATTCAACAACTGTAGTAGTCCATATTATGTCAAGAGCCTCTGAACTATGTGAATAGAAATGACAGTCCATCATTACTTTAAGACATGACTTTTAAGTAATAACAATAAAGACAAGATATTGAATTAGAAGGTGTGTCCAAAGTTTTGGTATTGCATAAGATTCCTGTTGTTTAAATCCTTACAGCTCCTAATAACATTATTTTCTTACATTGCTGTGCCAAGCCTGGAATCTTTCAAATTTATCCAATGCTGATGTTATTCCTATCTTTGATGTAGACTTATAAAACCTTAAAAAAAAAAAAAAAAGTGCTGTGGTTCCGCAGGCAAAAGAACAAACAAACAAAAAAAAAAAATCAGGGGCTAGCCCCTGTGTGCTCATCGCTGGGTGCTTGAACATGCTATAGATTAGTTGGAGAAAGATAATCTCTCAATGCAAGCTGCTATGGATAAAATACTACTGTTCTGTCTGGACCTAACATGCTCTTGTGTTTTTAGTGATTTAAGCTTTTATGGTCACCCTTTAAAAGATTTCCTCCTGTTTCCAAATATATTCCTCTGTAGTGGTGAGCTGAAGAATTGTGAAATCTTTCTTGTTTTTTTTCCATTTCAGTTTAGAGCTATGTGAATGCTTTTCAGTGTGCATTCAGTGAGAGACTTTCAAGACATCCACAAAAAGCACCAATGGGTAATATTTGCTCTGGGCTGTCTCTCTCTCTCTCTCTCTCTCTCAGCCTCCCTGCTCGGCTGTGCTTTGCTGTCCTATACAGTACTGTTCTGTGTGGTTGAGTCTCGGAGGAGCTGAGTGTGAGTGACCCTGCAATCGACTGCTAATACAACTGTCAGCACCTCCCAACGACAAGAGGTGGGGGCAGCGGGGGTGAAAAAGGAAAGGAGAGAGGGAGAGAGGAGGAAAGCAAGGGGGAGTGAGAGTGATAGGAAGCAATGAGGGATGAAACTGTGTGTGTGTGTGTGTGTGTGTGTGTGTGTGTGTGTGTGTGTGTGTGTGTGTGTGTGTGTGTGTGTGAGAGAGAGAGAGAGAGAGAGAGAGAGAGAGAGAGAGAGAGAGAGAGAGAGAATGTGGAAGGGAGGTAGGTGAGAAAGATACACTGGAGTATCAAGGTTAAGATGGTGTGGTTTGTTAATACCACAGTCCCCGCTTGCTCATGGGTGACCATGTGATGTCATATTTACCACCCACAACATTGTTTCGTAAAAAAGACATCTTACTGTGCCATTGAATATCTGAATAATATATACACAGAAACCTAAAAAGAAAGTATTTTAGACTGGAGCCTCTATATTTTTTCTGCTATCTTTCCAGCCTTACCAGCATCAACAACTAGGAAGTGATGAAATCATGTTGTGATGCTTTGAAATGACCATTAATAAGGAGTGCATCAGGAGGAGAACAGAAAGGCTTCATCCTCTGTAAAGGTCATATCGTGTAATCAAGACATGAAGGAAGAATCCTTTGGCTGGGAGAAAATATTGCCAGTAGGTCTCCTGTGACTGAGCACAAAGATCAAAATCTCTCTTGTCTCTACACTAAGCAATCCCTGGCTCAGGGTTTAGTATGGAATATGGATACGGGAACTTTAACAACATTTGAGCTTTTCCATAATGTCATGCTTTGATTACAATGCCAGAGTCTCTAGGTGTAACATCTTCCTAAACGAAAGACCAAAAAAAACCCCAAGAGGTGTAGATCTATAAGATCCTATGGTCATTGTAGTTAGATGTGCTTAAAGATGGTAAAAGACAGATGGACAGAGTGGGTGTTTATGCATCACATAAGTGTTGAGTATTGTTATTGGGCTTTACAGTTAAGCACATTCAACATGATCAAGCATTATAGGACACTGCATTGAAATTAGGTCAGTGTTGGCATCAAGGCAAGGCTTCAGTCTTTCCACCCAGAGACAAATGCTCTGCTTTTTCTATACCACAGAGCTTCAGATGTCGTTCTTCACCTTATAGCCTCCAGCAAACTACTCATCATCTTAATTATAATCAGAGCTTCATAATCCACTGAACTAAATACACTTTTTTTTTACAATTTCACTTGGTGACAAATAAATATTTTGGTGTAGTGATGTAATTCTTATGCACTGGATTGCAAATATGGATTACAGCCCACTTTAAATGCAGTAACTGTACTAGCAGAATAGTATGCTCCTTTTTTCCATAAAAAAAAAATCTAAACAAAAACAACTTATTGGATACTTTAATATCTCACAAACAATAACCCGAGGTCAGGATGAAATTCTGGACCTGTGAGGCTCCTGCTACACCACCGTGTTCTCCTATATTCCATTAAACATTTCCTTCGGCTACTCCCGTTAGGGGTCACCACAGCGGAGCCATTTTTGTTCGCATGTCTGATTTGGCTAAGTTTTTACGCCAGATGCCCTTCCTGACGCAATCCTCCCACTTATCCGTGCTTGGGACCAGCACTCAGAAATACACTAGCTTGTGGCAGGGTTGGCTTCCCTTCCTGGGAATCAAACCTGGGCCGCAGCAGTGGGAGCCCCGAATCCTAGCCACTAGACCACCAGACCACCAGTGAAGCCCTGTTTGCCTATATTCCATTAAACGTGTTTAATCTTTTGATGGGTGTTGTAAATGATCTTTCCATATTTCATTACTCATTTTTTACACTATTTTGTCACATTCCTGTCTCATCCACTGTTTATCCACAAAATACCCAAAGAAAATACCTGTAATTTAAAGACTTTCCTCTTCTTCAGCAAATGAAACAGGATTAACAGTGAAATAGTAGTTCCAGTCCTAATGTGTATGTTTGTAATTTCTGCAGTGTTGGTGTGAATATTCCAGACAGCGAAGCAGGGAATCCCTGTTACTAGTGTTGGAATGTCTAAATTGGATCTGGCTGTCCTACACACTTGTACAAAAATAGCAGAGATAAATATGTAAGCAGACACTTTCTCCTTGGTGAACCTTCAGAAAGAACTGTTTGGTTTGGATTTATGAGGATATCTTGCTCTTCTCCGCTAACAGATAAAAGTTAAACTTTCCCTCTATTTTTCACTTTAAAGACTTCACTGATTATACAAAGCTTAAACAAATTCTCTTATAGAGCTATCCGAATGTGTGCTCAGATCTACTCGTCAGTCTGGAGGTGCAGGACTGGAGTGCTGTCAGTTATCCAGTTTAGAAGGTCACAGGGAGGTGAGGTGTGAGGCACCACAGTGCTTTGAAATCATTTAGCAGCACTAATGTCAGTGCAAACGCTCACACATGCCTTCTGCTTCAGCTGGTATGTGAGCATACCTTTTTTGGACTGCAAAAATGGATAAAGTTGCAAAGTTCTTTAGTGCTGGAACAAGGAGCATGAAAAGAAACAGCAAGTGTTCTTAAATCTTCATGAGAAGTATGCCATGTATGTTTTAGTCACTTTAGGGCAAGATTTGCAAAGGATTCATAGAGCATATTAGAAGACAAGACCTGAAGCTGATCAGAGAAAATATTTCCTCCAAATGTATGGGTTGGTTGTTTTTTTTTTTGTTGATAATTTGGAATATCAGACCTCACATGTCTCTAATGTGGTAGTCTTTAGCATTCAACAAAATGTGACAATGTTCAACAAAAATATCCTCCAGTTTCACAAAAGACTAACAGTAAAAGTACACATTACAGCCAAAATGAAAAGAGCATTTGAGGTTTCTGTCTGTGAAGTTGGAAATGGCCAGGGACAACCTTTTGCTGAGGATTAAAAAATAATTTAAAAAATGTGACCCTGTAATTCTAAAGCCTTTGAAGGAAATTCCTCCCATGGCTCTCTCAAAACAAGCTGTTATTCTCTAACAGTTCCGAACATATTCCGAAACAGAGAAATGTTACATGAGTTTGCCAGATTGACCACTCAAGAGAAAAAAAAGATTTTTATTTATGTCAAATTGAAGGACTTCAGTTTAGTTAAAAAAGGTGTTAAAGCATTAAATGAAACAAAATCTTGTTGTCAATCCTAATAAATGTCATGATCAAAACTGTCCAACATTAGGAGCCTATGTAAAAATTACTTTCTTTCTAAAATAAGTCCCTTCATCCAATAGATTCTGTTTAAGAAATATTTATTTATTATTTATTTTATGAAATTATGCATGGGCTTTACTGTTATTAAACATATTTCAACATTATATAACATTTTCTCACTCACCATTTTGAAAATATCTCATTTTAGTGATATGAATGTCAAAGACGCTACAAGTGCTTAATCTGTAAATAGGGCTGGGCGATTTATCGATAAATTATCGTATTGCACTATGACCATTCGCATCTTCAGCCAACTGCATGTTGTGAGAATCATGTTGTAGCAGAAATATCAAAATCCCTCCTGAAATGAACAGGTAGCTGCAGGGTTTTTACCCCCATCCGTACATCAATGAAGAGTCTGTATTATGTAGTAAGATATGTAGAACTAGCTTAAAAACTAGCTAGATCTAGCTTGGGCCACAGGTGGAAAAAACAGGGCTTTATTAATCCAAAACTGGAGTAAGCAGCAGGAAAAACATAAACTGAACTGGATCTCATAAAGGAGCATCCATGGTTGGGAACTGCGTGTTTATGACAGGTGTCTGACGAGCTTGAACTGACCACACTGGTGTGCACAAGAGCACATGTTTGCAAGTGCTGCCATGTTATTTAGTCTCTGCACATTGTTTTCATAGCATGATACTGTATATCGGGATAAATATCGTTATCATGAAAATGTCAGGACATTATCGTGATATAATTTTTAGGGCATATTGCCCTAATTTAAACCAAAATTAACCTTATGATTCCTCAACATCTCACTTAGGAGTAAAAAACTTTAAGCTTGACAGAAATAGTGATTTGATTGATATCATGATTTATATCAATATCAGCTGATATGAAAAAAATGATCTCTGTAAGATTTTTTATCCATATCACCCAGTTCTAATTGTAAATGATTAGATGAAATTTACATTTTGTTTCTGATTGTACTGAAATGGACTTAACAGGTTTTGGAAATAAGCCTGTCAATTGCCCAAAACATGCTCTAGCGTTCCCTCTCTGTCTCTGACACAGTTTCAGAAGCTGTCCAAACATGTTAGTTGTCAGGAGCGGTGGTGCAGAGCAACAACAATAAAAAAAAAACTGTCCTAATATTAAACCCAGATGGTGGGTTTAAACACATTCAAATAATTCATGACACTTTGTGGTCCAATTGGTAAACACACTCACATTCATTAGTCACTACAATTTACAGCCAAGCAAACACAAGCGCTCACAAATTAACCATTACAATCTGAACACCAACAAGCAAAACATGAGCAAATTAGTCATAAGCATCAACTGTGCATTCTGGCACTGATCATTACAGATGATATTCATGTGACTACATCACTCATATCACACCCTCCCTACAGTCTGGGCCAGAACTGAGTCTAAGTACACATGCTGTGATAATTCATCATAGTTGTTGGCATATAAGATGATTTATACCACAGCACTGGTAAAGTCCTAGATCTGATTTGCCAGACAGTGTTGATTAATTTTCTATAACAGCATTATAGAAAGCAGCAGTGCCAGCCACAAGGTTTAGTTTTAGTATGCTATCGTTTCTATAGTAACATCTCAAACGAGATAAACACTCCACATTAACGGGTTTAAAATAAAAACCTATCTTACATAGGAACAGCTTTAGGATGGAGGGCTTTGCAGTTCCTTGGAAACTTAACAAGCTGTTTGTAACTTCAACGAAGGCCCTGATTACACATGGTTTTAAAATGTGTCTTGAGCATTCAGGTCACAAACGGATTGCCAAGCCACATCACCGTTTACACCTGTGTTTATCATGCTTCTCTAATGTGTCCAGCTGACCACTTTTGTTCAAATTTCGTTACTGCCTACATCACTTCCACTAGAAGGTCAAAGGTCCCCGCGCAAAATTATATTAAAACGTTAAACCTGCAATATACCTTCATTATTTTCTTGCACTCCAACGACGTACATCGGAGCTCCTCTCCATTTTTTTCTAGCATGTCGTGCTGTTGCCAAAACAACCTCCGCGTCCAGCATTAATGACATATTTTCCTGTTATGTCCGTATTGCAGACGCATCGGGACATATCAGCGTTTACACTACAGAAGGTATGTGGTTAAATGCGTCCCAGACCGCCTCGGCAAGTGGTTTGAGCGAATGCGTCTTGAATGTGTCTTGGAGTTCGTGTACACTTGTATTTAGTGCTGTCCAGTTGTTATGATTGCCCAAGATGCATTTTAATACCAAGTGTAAACAGGGTCTAAGAGAAGAAAAGAGAGGCTGGTGCAGGGGTGACTGTTTATAGCTGTTATAACACAAATGATAACATGAACTAACTTGAACGTTCCACGATATAAAAGGCGACTGTAAACCGATTAAATTAATTGTTGTGAAAAAAACACAGGAAACAAAGGAAATAATTTACTTTTTTGTGACAACAGTTACTAAGCATCCCATCGAGCCACATTACATCATCTCGTCTTTGATTATTTTTTTCCAAATGGCATAAATGGACATTGTCCCCAATGCCATTACTTGGGACAAAGTATAGATACTCCTGGTCAAATATTACTCCAATCCAAGAGAAAGTTGTTCAGTTAAATTTTTACTTGAGTACAGGTTAAAAATATTTAAGTATTCAAAAGTTCTTTTTAAAGTTTTCAAGGTTTAATGTTTTTCTTTTTAATGTTACTGCATTGTTGTATTGTTGCCACACTGTGTTTACAGAACCTAATGACTCTGAAAGAACCTACTGAATGCACTGCCCCAACCCCAATATGACAACTGGTGTGCAAATCCTTAAAAATCCATAAAGATGCATGACCAACCATAGCATAAAAATTGCAACTACTACAAGCACAGACAACTTCAATTAAAATGTTTATCTGGAATTCAACAAATGGTTACATACGTCGACATGCTTTCTCAGGATGGATGGTAAATTTTTGTAGGCAGTGATAAAATTTGTGTGTGGTAAGCAGAGCACACCAAAATATCAATCTTGGACTTCAGATATGGCCATGGATGCTCTGGTGAGGAATTGTCATTTTTATCATCATTACCACCATCAAGTTCAAATTGAACTGTAGCAAGCACTTAGAACTTGAGTGTAGGTGTTTCTTTTCTAAAAGAAAAGAAAATTCATCTGCTGGCTTCAAAGCTATACATCAAAGTAAAATGTAACAGGAACCTTCATAAAAATGTAAAGGAGACAAAAAGTACAATATTTGTCTTTCTGATGTACTGGAGAAAAATTCATAAGTTTCCAGGTAAAGAAAATTTTCTCCATTACTGTTTTATTCCTTAAAAAGTGCAATATCTTGTACTTGTTTTGCAGCACAGACAGCTGATATGGTCGTATATAATTTAGAATACCTATGGTAATAGTGCAAACAGGGAGTCATTGAATCTCTTTCAGCAGTTGCCTTGAAATGACAAGAGGAAGGCCATGATATAAATGCATTTTCTTACTGTGAAGGTTGCACTCAGTGTATCTGCCGGCCAATTCTGATCACAGCTGAGTGAGTGGAATCTGTTGAATTGTCTGCTGCTGGGTTCACAGTGGCCACTGTAATAGCACTTGAATCTTGTTGAACTACATCTATTGCTCTCAAACAGATATACCACACTTTAGCCTGTCTTCTTTTTTTAAAGGGTGTTTGTGGGCTTGTATGGTTATAAATATATCTTGAAGCTGCAATGGATTACACATCACACAAAACCACATATACAACAGTTATGACTTTGGTATTGCCAGTCATATTCTGTATGCCTGTGAGCTGTAAGACTTATGTGACTTCACAGGAACAGGCACCCAAAAACCTGAGAGTTTGCTGACAGTCTTAGCATTGTTTTAACCAACCATACTCTAATTGCATGAGTGCTATTCAATCAGCAGCTCAGAGAAACATGAATATGGTTTGGATCTGGGGGGAATAACGTCTCTTTTGTATTTTCTACAAGCCTGAAATCAACTCTGCTGACCAACAGTAGACCTGCTTCATCTTTATATACGTTCAGGACAACTGAGAGAATTAGGACACTGAACATGTTCATTTGAGTTTGGGAGGGTTGACAGACCATGTGAGAAGGACTTCAAAGCTGGGCTCTATCCGCCACAGACGGGGGAAAAAGTCTGCAATAATGGGGAGGCCGACAGATGCTCCAGTTTCCTTGACAGGAATGGAGGTCAAGTGGAGCTTTATGTGAAAGGAACACAGGCGGAGAGGGAGGATAGGCAAAGGAGCACATTATGACTTTAACTAGTGGACTGGGAGGACAGAGAAGCAGTGCAGTTCTTTTAACTAAAAAGGTAGCAAAGAAACCAAAGAGAACATCAGATTAATTACCCTCTTTACATGACACAGACCTCACGATCACTTTCCATCTTTGTCTCTTCACCTTATTAATAGTTATAATGGCATCTGTATGTGCCTTTCCAACAGCAAATACATCAGAGGGGCAACTTTGAGTCTTCTCATTTCATTTTTTCTTAAATAACTATTTGTTTTTTTCTCATAATCGGATGTGATGGTTAGTAAGAAGTGTTTAGAAGCAGGAGAACACACTCAGCACATTGCTACCTCTCGACATTCTCACCTAGACTAGCCAAAACCTCCCCTTCACTCACCTTCATACAACAATCACTGCACACTTCTAATTTATTATACTGCTCAGGGACACTTTTTTTTTTTACAATTATTTGCTACCTCTCACTTGATATTGCTGCTATACTCCCTTCAGTGTCAATAGTTTACTGACTGTTGTTTGCACTGGTTCCCCCATACAGCACTGTTTTGTTGTCCTGTCTATTAATGTGCACTCTCCTCTGTATTTATTGTCCTGTTTATTTAATGTATTTTTTTGACCTCGGCTCACACTGTCATGTATTTGCACTATGTACTCCGGTGTGCAGTGCTTCTGTATTATTTTGTTGCACATAATACAGTTAAAAGTTACAAAGGGGCACATGGATGAAGCATGAACTATACTATATGGCCAAAAGTATGCGGACACCTGCCCATCATGGCCATAGATTGCCATTCCCTAAACGGTTGCCACAGAATTGAAAGCACAGTTGTCTAAACTGTCATATGATGTATCATTATACATAAGATTTGCCTTCACTGAAACTAAGAGGCCCGAACCTGTTCCAGTCTGACAATGCACCTATGCACAAAGTGAAATCCATGAAGACATGGTTTATCAAGGTTGGTATGGAAGAATTTGAGAGTCTTGCATGGATGAATTGGAATGACGACTGTGTACCAGGCCCTTTTGCCCATCATCAGTGCCCAACCTCACTAATGCTCTCACAGCTGAATGGGAAGAAATTCCCATATCCCCGCCACACTCCAATATCTAGTGGAAAGCCTTTCCAGAATGGTGCAGGCTGTTATAACAGCAAAGGGGGACTAAATTTTGAATGGGATGTTCAACAAGCACAGGCAGGTGCCCACATACGTTTGGCCATGTAGTGTATATCAACCAATATTAAAGCAGAACATAACAGACCTCACCATGCTATATGATTAAATTAGTGATTAGCAAAGTATATTATTATAATTATTTCAATATATATCAGTCTCAAGCTGTTAGAGGGCATGATCCAAGGAGGAGGAACATGGACAGTTCTGTACCATGTGAGTTTCTGTTTAGGTTATAAGCAGACAAGAATGCATGCAATAAAGCATTAATGTTTACAGAGACCTAGATAAACTGGGTAAGGCAGCGACTGCCTAAGGCTTGGGCAAAGCTACCAATTTAACTGTTCCATTATGAGTATCATTGGTTGTACGGTATCATAACTGACAGCCTTTTATAATACAAATGACTGTTATGTGTGTTACCTGTCGTGCTGCTCTTTTTAATCAAGCATGTGCAGAATGCAGTGTCTCTAGAAGCCCTACACAGTTACTTTTTTGTTTTCTTTTTTGCCAGTTGAGAGTGCAAATGTAGGACATCAGTTGCAGCATGGCAGTAAGTCACATGATGTAAACTGACTGATGGCTGCCAGTACATTTTACACTCACTCACTTTCAATAATTACATTATGCTGCACAGGACCACATTGTATTCAGAGTCTGTCCCTGGAACACATGGTGTGAGAGAGTAATGCCCCCTCGATGAGATGCCAGTCCACCGCAGAGCATCATGTACACACACTTTTATACCTAGGAGCTATTTAGCATAGCCAGTCTAGCTACCAGACCTGGTGGAACCCCAAGCAGACACAGGAAGTAAATGCACAGAAATTCTATATAGCCACCCACCAGAGCTCAGGATCAAGCTGTGAGGTGGCAACAGTACCTGCTGTGCCACTGTGCCACCCAGGACCTTCTAATATATAGTTATAATATTAGTAATTGAAACATGTTCTCTTGCCAAGGGCCCTGGACAAAACTTAAAAAAGACAGCTTGAAAGCTGCAAGTTGGAATTGAGCAAACAAATCTATGAGATCTAGGGTTTGCAGCTCACACATTTGGAAAGGCCTGTTCTATGCTATTGGTATGTCCTGAGGCAAAGTGAGAGTGAGAGTACTCTCCACAGAGATGCAGAGCTGCGTCACAGCCTGGGAATGTGGAGAAAATGCACAGAGCATGTCAGGCACTGGAGGATTGTGATAGCAATAAGTGCAGTCTTGCTTTTACCAAAGGGCTCAATGCACAGTGCATAGCACACTCAAGAAGCCAGCCCTGGGTGGCATATTCAACCTTGAATTTAATTTTATCTCATGTTGTCAGCTTGCCCAATCAAGGTAAGCAGGAATGGCTCATGGTCTAACTTGCAGAGCTAGATATACACATTTTTCCTGTTGCCATCACAAGAAAGCAGCCCAAAGAGTATGCTGTAATCCAGATAACTAATCCAGATTACACAAATTGCTGAAAATGTACAGTATTTATTTGTGGGAGATCTAATGTTTTTGGTAGGGGTGAGAAGGGTACAGATTTTCTCCTTGTGCCAATATCTGCAAATTAGTGGATAATTTTTGTGACCTTTATTTTAGCAATTATTTTAGGCAAATACAATCCTTGTTCAACTTTTTATTCTACCACAAACCTTGGGTTAATCCACCCATCCATACATCCATTATCTATACTACTTATCTGTCAGAGTTGCAGGGAAGCTGTTGCCAATCCCAGCTGCTTTCAGTCGAGAGGCAGGATACACCCTGGGCAGGTCGCTGATCTATCACAGGGCTACTTTGGTTAAATAAATCACTGAAATTCATCTGTTAGTGTGAGGTAATTCAATGGTAGAGGTGGTGGAATCATTGCAAAACAGTTGAGTTACTTGTGGTGACTCAGTGGTTAAGGCTTTGAGTTATAGATCAGAAGGTCATGTGTTCAAATCCCAGCACTTCCATGCTGCCATGATTACGCAAGACCCTTAACCTTCTGTTGTAATCCTGCCATGATTATAAGTTGCTTTTTTAACGCATCAGCCCAATGAGCAAATGTACTGGATTATGTTATTTTATATTATGTAAGACATTACAGTACTTCACTGTAAATATGTTCTACACTCATTTACTGTAAATTGAAAATACTATAAAGTACTAAATTTAAATTTCACAGCAACTCTGTTACCAGTAAATAACTGTAAAGTTTACAGTAAATGTTTTAGAGTTAGTGTAAATATGCTATAGCCAGAAACAGCACTAAAGTAATAACTGCATTTAGAAAAATGGTTGCCTTATAAGAAAACAAGTGAATGCTGAAAAGACATCACTTATGCTCTGACATCAAATCTGGTCAAGGATGTAATACATATTAAAATGGTCTTTAAAGTAAAGTTAAATAGTTCTTCCTCAGAAGTGAAACCATGAAACATGAACCATGGTTTTAAAAAATGTTAAATTATACTGTAAAAACCACTCAACTAATATGTTTAGTATTTAAACATATTTAAATTTATATACTCACTGTCATGTCAGTCACCTGTCCATTTTTACCATTCCACTTTTAAATACTGAAGACTTTAGCAGAATTTTGTACTTTTTCATTCTTTTTTAAATACAGTATTCATGCTTGATTGTTTTCATTTTAAAAGTAATTGTTTCCTTTTTGTCGGGAACTGCACTTTATTAAAAATGAGTGTTAATAAATGTAATTTGGCCTAAGTGGTTATTCTGTTTGTATGGTTATTTTGTTTGAGGTTATGTTTCCTTGTACAGCTACTATATATTTAAATCAGTGGAGAAATTAGTTTCGTTGCTCTGTTAATTAACATGCAAAATAGTCTTAAAAACCAACATGAAAAAAATCATGAGAAAATCATGATATGATATTTTTTGCCAGATCTCCCACCCCCAGGATCCCGCCCCAAATGTAAAAAAAATCAGCAGCAATAGCATTTAAACACTTGTTAAGATCAACTGGCAGATGATCACTCATGGTCATAAGACCCATCCTTGTGTTCAGGGGCAGTTACTTAGAACAGGAACGGCCCTCAAACAGTATGATAAATGGCTTTAGTTGGCTAGCTTCAAGCATAAAGATATGATAAAGACGAAAAAACAGAAGTAGCACGAGATATTTTGATTCTGGGAGAACATACAGTGGGTATTGAACATCAGTGACTCTCTAGGGAGACTCGATGTGCATGAATAAATAAAGCCTCAGCAGAAGTGTTTTCTCACCAGCTGGAGACAATTGTCACCGTGTGCACTATGCCTTTGACGGAAAGCTTAGTGGAGTAATTAATGGCTTTTCTGAGGAATCCCGCCCAATTTGGTGGCCTTAATGTGTGAATGACTATAAAAAGGGCTCAGCAGCGTGGCCAAGTGTGTTCCCAAACAGGTGGATTAAATAAGATTAAGCACATTAAAACTCACAGAGTTGATGTTACCCAGGTGGCACAAACTCTTCTGTTTATTTGCTCTAGTTTGGTATGGAGGCATTAGAGTCAAAATAAAGCAGTGTTGGTTATCATTTTGTTCTTCTTTCATTTTTGATTAACTGTGTGGTCTGTTATGGCAGCACGGTGGTGCACAGGTTAGCAAGCAGGTTCTGAGTTTAAACCAGCTGGCTGACTGGGGCCTTTCTGTGTGAAGTTTGCATGTTCTCCCATTTCCTCTGGGAGCTCTGGTTTCCTCCCACAGTCCAAAAACATGCAGATTAGGTCAACTAGCTACTCTAAATTGCCCATCGGTGTGAATGTGAATGGTTGTTTGCCTTTGTGTTAGCCCTGATCAGTGACCTGCCCAGGGTGTACGCAGCGTCTCACCCGAACTCAGCTGGGATTGGCTCCCGCTTCCCTGTGACCCTTATGGATAAGCGGTATAGATAATGAACGGATGTGTGGTGTATTATCATACATTTGATAATTTGATAATTACTTTACTATCAGTACAAGAGAATGTATATGTGTGAAAGAGAGATAGAGGGAAAGAAAGAGAGAGAGAGAGAGAGAGAGAGAGAGAGAGAGAGAGAGAGAGCTATAATTCCACATCCAAAGCGATGACATCATGCCAATCGTGAAACGTTTGATTATAAACGAAGTTGGTCTTTTAAAACGGCGCAGAAAATAAAACAGAAGCACACATACCAAATAAAAAAAATGACAGCAACACAAGAAACAAGCTGCCGCGACAAAAGCAGAAACATCTGACACTACACAATCCCCATTCCCATCGTCGGTAAATGCTGGCACTGCGTCTGTACACTGCGGGAAAAAGAGAAAGATAAGCAATTTTCCTCGACTAGCGCACACATCAGTGGAAGTGTGAACAGCCGCTGGAGCCTGCTGTTATTTCTGTCACAAGCAGTCCCTCTCTGCGCTCTCATTACTGATGCTTATCGGTTTGAATCGCAGGCATCACGCACGAGCGCAGTTTGTGCAGGATGACGCGCGCTCTCACTCTGACCTGTGAGGTGAGGATAGTGAAAGAAAAGGACAAATGATTTGAGTGACGTAGCGCCTTGTGCTGCTCCGAGGGGACGCGGTGTCCGTGTGAACAGATGTCCGTCTCGCCGCTGCTCGCGCACAAGGATGTTCTGTTCTCTCATGCGGGAGGGGGAGAGTGAGTGGAGCCAGCGCATCCTCACATGCACCTACACACGGCGATCCAGCATACTGTCTGCTCGCCTGTTCACTAACAACACACCTTTTTTTTCACCTGAGATGATCAGAGCAGGAGAAGAGCATCCCTATCCCTGGCCTCTTGGTTGCTAATTAACGATGGCGCAATCAGTGGAGAGCATCATTGCTTACAGGAGCTCTTGCTTTTCACTGACCGTGTAAGGTTGAGATTTATTCCAGATGTCTATAGCCGTTGTTTTCTCTTTTTTAAGCATCAAAAGCAAGCACTAAAATGCGTAAATGCGCAAGTGAAACAGACAGGGATGGAGAGCTAGTCCAGAGAGGAGCGCTTCTACTCGCTCTGGTTAAATCAGGTGACAGCTGCAAAAGCAATGAACAAATGAACCCAAGGCAAAGTGATCAGCAGTGAAGGAAAAGCAATGCAAGGACAAGTGGGCTTCAGCTACTAAACTTTTAACCCTCGGCGCAGCTTACCTCCACACTTGTCCCATCTGCAGGATGTGGATGAGAGACTGCCAGATCCAGACTGAGATGCGGCAGCACATTCCGCGGCCGTGGGAACGCGCCGTGGCTCTCCGGCTGCTCAGCCCTTCCACGGAGCCCAAGCCTCCTCCCGTGTAATCCTGCACGAACCACCTGAAGCTCAGTATCTGCACGAGCACGGACGGCACGAGCACGAAGAAGAGCGTGAGCCCGAACCAGAGGTAGTCCTGCTTGGCATAGTAGTCGGCCGCCAGCCACAGGTCGGTGCCCACGTCCCAGAAGAAGATGAGCAGCGCCAGAACGATCCACAGGCAGTCGAGCCAGAGGCGCTCCTCTCGCGCCGGCCGCGCGCCCTCCCGCCCCTTGCCCAGCAGGTAGTGCAGGCATGCGCTCCGGCAGCCCCAATAGCACGAGGACGTGTTGCAGCAGTGGCAGATGTGCAGCGAGCTGCCCTCCCGCGGGTAGTCCTCGCCGCAGCCGCCGCCCGCCGCCTCGTCCAGGTTGTGCAGCTGGGCAAAGCCGGTGGCAGTGGCGAGCCCCCGACCGTCGGATTTCGCTGCCATCTTGCTCTCCCGAACGCCCGCCTCCGGCTTCCGCGGCTTGTGACGTCACTTCCCCGACACCTGTCTTGCGCGAGCGCGCCTAACGAGGTAGCCATCTAGGTCCGGGGTGACCGTGGCGCAGCATCGACCAGTGCCAGCTCCCTGCACCGCCGCGTCCTGACACTGCATAGACCGTGCATTTTCTTTCACATTCACAGCTGGAGTTGAGCCTGGCTTATGGCTTGAGAGATGCACCACGACGCACCTGGTATATGGCTTTGATAAGAACACAGGTTAGAGAACAAGCTCCAAGCCAAACCCCCTCCACCCAAAAAAAACCCCGACGTGTTGACAGGACGCAGCGTTCCTCACCTGCGCAAGTGTCCCTGCCGCGATGCACAGCGAGCGCCCGGTCTTCTCCCTGAGCCGCACGACACGAATGGTAGGACTGTTCTTCAGCCGAGATCCCTTAACCAAGACGCGATTCCCTGCTCATTGATGATGCCACCTAGTGATACGTTTTAAACCGTGTGTGTGTGTGTGTGTGTGTGTGTGTGTGTGTGTGTGTGTGTGTGTGTGTGTGTGTGTGTGTGTGTGTGT
>JAQQZR010000020.1:4422517-4433811 GCA_030068235.1 Notoglanidium macrostoma
GCTGTTTGTCTGTGTTGGCCCTGTGGTGGACTGGCGACCTGCCCAGGATGTACCCCGCCTCTCGCCCCAAGATGCTGAGATTAGCTCCAGCTTCCCTGCGACCCAGATGGATAAAGCGGTATAGATAATGGATGGATGGATGGATGGTTTGTGAGTGTGAGTGTGAATGGTCCCAGCCACTAGGGGGCACAGTTAGTGTGTGTTGTGGCCTGGATGAATTGGGAGAGTTGCATCAGGAAGAGCATCCGGAGGAAAACCTCAGCGAAATCGATGAGCTAACTGCGATGTTCAACCTCGACATGTTCTTATCCTTCCTCTCAGTGTGGAAGCTGCTTCATTCCCGTCTTTCTCACAAACACCGAACAGCAGGTTTGATTAGATTTACCCGACACGTTTCTACCAATCCAGTCGTCCTGTAGGCGGGACATAGAGACAGACTACAGTAGTGTTGGTTTGGTGTAACATCAACACTTTAGGCAATCTGATAACAATGGGGGCAGGACACTCTGCCAGACCGTAGAAGTGTCGTGCGCGCGTGCGTTTTTGGGTTTTTTGTTTTTTTTGTTTTAAATCATGGTTTTGTAATCTATGTGCAAAAGTAACAAAAAAAAAAGATTGTACTGTATTTGCAAGGAAGCAAGTTTAAGTGCAGATTACGCTAATCAGAAACATGCAGCGTATCAGCGCTGATAATCGGTCGGCCCCTGTTCCACATGATACGATTTAGATTCATAAGGAAATGATTCGATAACTGATGATCCCATTAAATCAGCTACCAAATGATTTGTGATTCATTCATTACCATTCATTCACGCGACCAATTGAATTTTGATTCGTTCGTACCAAAAGATCTGGATGCATGAATCATTCACATTGAATTTTCAGTTCAATATTTGACGATGCTGTTGAATTCGCTGTGATACGAGATGATTATGGCTCCATATCTGACCATACGACTCTTCGATTTAGTATCCTCGCATTGATATGTGACCAGCCTTGTTCAGAATCTGGGGTTGACCTGCTATTCATTTGCGAATGTTGAGAACGTAGAGAAGGATTGTTTTCAGCATCAGCGTTAAAAGCAAGAAGCAACAAAATGGTTCTGGGTTCGAACCTGCAGGCCAGCTGGAGCCTTCCTGGGTGGAGTTGTTTGCATGTTCTCCCCGTGCCTGCCTGGGTTTCCTCCTGGTGCGCTGGTTTCCTCCCACAGTCCAAAGCCATGCAGATTAGATCAACCAGCTCCTCCAGACTGCCTGCAGGTGTGAACGTGAGTGTGAATGGCTGTCTGTCTCTGTGTTAGCACTGTGATAGATGGACACTCTGCCTCTCGCACGAAGTCATTTGGGATTGACTCCTGTGACCTGATGGATAAGCGGTATAGATAATGGATGGATGGATGGATTCACAATCATTTAGACAGAAGTTCTGGCTGTAAGCTCATTAACATCTTTATTTTAATGTGTTTGTTCTAACATGTTTTAGTTTCTATAGTAACAGTTCATTGACTCGATGGTGGGCAGTCCACATAATTCAAATCTGATAACAAGCGGATAAAAAGGGTGGGGTTCTTTTAGAGAGAAAAACATGTAGGCATTGATATGGTGTAAGTTTTCTGTAAAGGATATGTTCATTTGACATTTCTGGAAGGAGTCTCCAGTGTCAGCGCTTTGTAACAGACAGGTTTCCAGCACTGGAGAGTCTGGTTCTGCCTGTAACCTTGTGCTTATGTCGTATCATTTGCTTATATTCTGCCTCTGTCTTTTACCCGCTGTTCTCCAGTGGCACTGCTCCCTGCTGCTCTTTGAGAGCTGAGCTGTTTTTCTCCCCTCACCAGACTCTCCCTCCAGCGCAGAATGGAGTTTGCGGAATTAATAAAGACCCCCCGGGTGGACGGAGTCGTCCTGCACCGGCCCTTTCTGCCCACCGTGGAGGGAACTCTGTGTTTAACCGGCCACCACCTCATCCTGTCCTCACGCCAGGACAACACCGAGGAGCTCTGGCTGCTCCACGCCAACATCGACGCTATTGAGAAGAGGTAGGCTGACCGGACACCGGGTGGGAGACCTGCGTCTGTGGTTTGCCAGGTTCCTTGCTCTTAAACACCTGGTTCCTTTGATTAACAGCAAGAAGTGGCAGAGGCTTCCTTTAATACCATGCGATTCTTCCAGTAACGAGATCTCACGGTTTGTGGAACCACACCTAAACCCAACTTTTCAGCGTGTGAAGCTTTCTGGCTAACATACAGCAGAGGAGGTGACGCGGCCCGATTGGCCAAAAGAGTACTTTATGTGGCCGAAATGGGCTTCCATAGATACATGTGGCAGAAAACCGCAGCCAGTGGCCTGTAGGTAAACAAAAACAAGGAACTGTATTCTGGGTAGGGTGAGCTGGCTCTTTAAGCAAAGTAAATACTAGGGATATAATGGTGTTTTTTGTTCGTGTTGTTGATAACCCTGGAAGTAGGAGTGGATTACGTTAGCTACTCCATGTCGGCCGTCAGGACGAAAGTAAGAAATCCTCTGACTTGTTTTCCCCTCTCTTAGGTTTGTCGGCCTTCTCGGCTCAATCATCGTGAAATGCAAGGACCTGCGGGTTATTCAGTTGGACATACCTGGCATGGAGGAGTGTCTCAACATTGCCAGCTCCGTTGAGGTGCGTTTAATTATTTATTCGCATTCTGTGATCACATTTCTTATTCTTTTTTTGGTTCATGCTCAGGCATGTATGCGTATGCAGGCTCAGCTGAGACTGACCGTTCATTAACTTTGCCTGGTTTAAGACGCTGCACTCATTTCACCGTACACATGCTTTTAAATATGCTTAACACTTTACGTCTGTATTTTGTTTAAGTGTTTCTGGAAACAGGGGCCCACAATACTCCGTAAAATGATGATATTTTTATACCCTAATGTTATTAAATTCTCACGTGTGATTGATACAAATCTACAGATCGACTGATTTTTAAAAAAGTAAAACGTGTCATTGTTTAATTAAGTATAAAACTAACTGGTGTCAAATTGCTGGGGTATAAGAAGCATAAATACACTTTTTTGGCTGTTATAGGAAAATACTGGGCTTTAGTGCATCCACACTGTAGATTATTTTCCTAACAGCACGTCTGTTGTGATTTATTCCTTACTTGATTGTCTTTGCACATCGTAAAGTTTCATGGTTCATAATTAGTATGTTTCACTATCAGCATGTTTATATTTTAATCAAGCTACAGCTTCTCCTTATTAAAGGTGTTGTATTAAAGTGCATTCTGAGTAACGTACAGTATATTGCAATAAAAATGCCAGGTTATACCGGGAGCTTAATAAGCAACCGGACACCGCTCATTTGAACGGGTTGAGATGTCTAACTGTTAAAGACGTATTTGGCATGAGAAATCTGACCCTCAGATCTAACGCCTCCTTTTCTTTAGGCATTGTCTACACTCGACTCGGTCTCCCTGATGTATCCGTTCTTCTACCGGCCCATGTTCGAGGTCATCGATGACGGGTGGCACTTGTTCTCACCTGAGGAGGCGTTCAGAGATCTGGAATCGATGGTATGGGCTCGGTTTTGTGCACAGTGACGATTGCTGTTCGCAGAAGGTTGTAACCTGCTAACTGTCTTTTGTTTATGGTTCTTTGACAGACAGATGAGTGGAGACTTAGCGAAGTGAATAAAAACTTCATCGTCTGCCCCTCCTACCCTTCATTGGTGGCCGTACCCAAGGAAATAGATGATGAGAGTCTGTGCAAAGCTGCTGCTTTTCGACACGGCGGACGCTTCCCGGTGCTCAGCTACTACCACAAGAAGAACGGCATGGTCAGATGTTCATTTTGGGAAGGCTTGACTTGTATTATAGGTGCATTTTGATCAAGATTTCACACATGCCCGTGTCCACAGGTGATGATGCGAGCGGGGCAGCCTCTGACCGGCACAAATGGACGCCGCTGTAAGGAAGATGAGAAGTTGATCAATGCTACGCTACGTGCAGGAAAACGTGGTTACATCATCGACACGCGCACTGTGGCCGTAGCGCAGCAGGCTAAGGCCCGTGGAGGCGGGTTTGAACAGGAGGCGAACTACCCACAGTGGAGGAGAATCCACAAAGCTATTGAGAGGTGAGCGAATACAAGAATCCTGTATCATATTTTACAAACTGTGGAGTCAATTTTGGCAGAAAAACTGAATCATGTAAACAGCTATGAAACAATGCACAGAATAAATGTCGCTCAGATATACCATTGCAGGTATATTTCACTTTCACCACAAGTACATGTGCGCAAGCAGCTGCAATGCTAGCACCACTGTTCACCTACTCACTTGTGTATCTTTTGTACATCTAGAGGATTAAAAGCAACCGGTCTACCTGGATGTCAAGCCAAACTGAACATCGACGCTAAACAGATGTTTACCTTTAAATCTTTATGCTGTCATCGTGACTGTTGTCATGATCTGCGTCTCAAATCAAAAACCCTCACTGTACATTCGAAAATATTTACTAATCTCCAAAATCCAGAAGGCCAGAACTCAAAACAGACCTTTTGCTAGAGGTAGAGTCGAAATGAGAGGTTTTTAAAATTCATTAACTGCAATAGGAAAACAGATTGGTGTTAGTACCGGAGTCTAGAAGCCTAGAACAGAGCACGAGTGTACGATCTGAGACGCAGTGTTCATTTGTTGCACACACAGGGTCACATGGTGCTACTTCACATTACGGTGTCTCATTTATATCACTGTACCACAAGTACCAGACTTTAGCTAGAGCGAATACAGAATGCCAGAAATCTTTACTTTTCCTTTGTAGATCTGAAATAACATGTACTGTGTGCCGGAGCCGTCATCGTGATGTGTGAAATGATCTGTCACAGGTCCAATATTCTGCAAGAGAGCCTGATAAAGCTGGTGGAGGCGTGTAATGACCACTCGAACAGCATGGACCGCTGGCTTAGCAAACTGGAGGCGTCCAACTGGCAGAGCCACGTTAAGGAGATCCTCACCACTGCCTGCCTGGCTGCTCAGTGCATTGACAGGTCAGCATTGCTCTCTGGCTGCGTTTAATTCCCCGTGCACGCTCTCATCTCTGCTTTCACCGCCTTAGACAGATTTGCTCTCGAACCCTCCGAATCATTATAGAAGATGGCTGTGTGTAACTAGTTTACGGCTGTGTTAATTACTGTTTTCTCACTGGCGGTTCCATTCGGAGCTAATTAACTTGCTTCATGCTACACTTGTTGCAAAGCCCATTTGAGTAATAATGGTTAGCTAGTGTCTAGCCTGCAATCATCATTAAGTTCATGAAATACTTGTACTGCTGTGTCTCATGCTGCTGTGGGTACACAGCTCATTTAATGTACTTTGTGCTCTCTAAACATAGCGTAATTTCTGGGCTTGGGTATGAGCTGATTTCTCGGGATTCTACATTTTTCTCTTCTCGCATGACATTAATGTGAGCAAATAGTACTGTCGTTCGTAGCGTCAAAGAGAACAATATAGGCATAAAACAATAATGTACGAAAATCTGATTCATTTTACAATGCAGTCGTGACAAATTGGCTGGCAGCTGTGCGACAACTCCATAAATGGCAATGCCCTTGTAGTAAATCTGGTTAAAGTGTAAGCGCAGTTGAATATCAGCACTCTACATACTATATAAACACTTTAGAATGTAACTTTCTTCCTCATGGCATGGTTTAGAAGTGTGATAAAAGTTCTATCACACTTCTAAATGACAGATTTTACATCCATTCATCTGTCCCGCTTATCTGTCAGGGTGACGGGGAAGCTGGAGCCAATCCCAGCTGACTTCAGGTGAGAGGCGGGGTACGCCCTGGGCAGTCATTCACAAGGCTAAAGAGACGAACAGCACACGTTCACACACACACAGTCACACCTATGGGCAATTTAGTGAAGACAGTCAACCTAATCTGCATGCCTTTGGGCTGTGGGAGGAAACCGGAGCACCCAGAGGAAACCCACACAGACACAGGGAGAACATGCAAAACTCCACATAGAAAGGCCCCAGTCAGCCGGCAGGTCCGAACCCAGAATTTCCTTGCTTGCTTGAGGTGCCAGTGTTAACCACTTCACCACCGTGTTGCGCTGACATTTTAACTTTTTTAATTTAAAAAATTTATCTTGACAGAAACGAAATAAAAACTCTTGCCCCTTGCTTTCTGATATTTTAGGACATTTCAGTGGATGTTCTGTGACGTATGTGTGGCTGCCAGGAAACACACTTATCTGGTGAAATTTGGTCATTTTCTGTTATATATAGTGCGGTAAATGACTCTTATCCCTAAAGTGAAATGTGAGGTTGCAAACCAAGTCGATTCGGATTTTGTTTGTTTCAAGACGTCTTGTATCTTTCCAGTAGCTTAATCAAAACTATGTGAAGAAATCACACTTAAGCTAGTATGGACTTTTCAGGAAGATAGCCTAGGCAAGGTTAAAAAAGAAAATTTTATAAAAAATAAAGTGGAAATTAATTTATCATATAATTTCAGTGAAATACATTTATGATTTTTTTTTAACTGGAATGTAAAAGTCTGTTATAGGCAGAAAAAGCCCGGTTTTGAGTTGTTATCATTTTTTTGCCGTGTGCCAGAATTCAGCCGCAGCAACTTCCCATGGGTCTTCCCAGACCGACATTTTAACAAGACTAACTGCATTTATAAATGAACCGCTTTTCCTATTCCAAGCCTACTGATGTATCTTTTAGCTTTCGTTACTGAAGTATTTTCTCCCTGTGGCATGTACTCTTACAATGGCAGAAAAGCACAATAGAAATTGTATGCGAGTTTACTGACGTATGTTTGTTCCACTGTTTGTTCTGTTTGTCCTCCTGCCTTTGTGACTTCAGAGAGGGTGCGTCAGTGCTGGTCCATGGGACAGAGGGCACTGACTCCACACTGCAGGTCACTTCTTTAGCCCAGATCATCTTGGATCCAGGATGCAGGACAGTCCGTGGCTTCCAGGCCCTTTTGGAGCGAGAGTGGCTGCAGGTGAGAGACACTGATGGGGACACTTAATTAGGGATTTACAGTTACCTACATTTACATTTACTGCATTTGGCAGACGCTCTTATCCGCAGTGACTTACATAAGTGCTTTATCAGTAAATATATTCTGATACTGGCTCACTAGGACCCGGGCTAAGAATACCATCACGCTAAAAACAGTTGGCAAGTAATACAGAAATGAGATTTTTTATTTTTTTTTAAGTGAAGAATAAATAAGTGCGAGTCCAAATACTTCCAAAAGAGGTAGGTCTTTAGTCGTCGTTTGAAGACACCCAGTGACTCAGCTGTTCGGACATCTAGGGGAAGTTCATTCCACCACCTAGGTGCCAGAAGAGTTTAGATGCATGTCTTGTACCTTGAGAGGAACCAGTCGAGCAGTACTGGAGGATTGGAGGGAGCGCGATGCGGTAAGGGGTGTGATAAGTGCTTTGAGGTAGGAGGGTGCTGGTCCATTTTTTGGCTTTGTAGGCAAGCATCAGTGAAGGGAGTGTAGCAATGGGGTGGTGTGGGAGAACTTGGGAAGCTTGGGGATTTAAAGATTGAAAAAAAAACCAGGAGTTTTTCTAGCCTTCAGCTGTCCAGATGTTGGCCTGTGCTCACTGGAGCCTCAGATTCCTGTACTTGGCTGACAGGAGTGGATCCTGATGTGGCCTTTTGCTGTTGTAGTCCATCAGCTGGATGTGTTTTGTTTTCCACACCAGTCTGAGTAAACTCTAGATTGTTGTGTGTGAAAATCTCAGGGCATGAGCAGTTTGTGAAATACACAAACCACATGCAAAGACATTGGAATCACGTTTTTCCCTTCCTCTTCTGATGTCTGATGTGAGCAATAAGTGACTCCTACCTCTTGACATATCTGCTTGATTTTATGCACTGCACTGCTGCCACATCATTGGTGGATTGGATAATCGCACGAGCAAGCCGTACAGGTGTTCCTTTTAACGTGTGGAATAAGTGTGGATTAACCACACAGAAAGTAGCTTTTATAGTATTTAAAAGTGCTTATACTCCTATAAAAAAATTGTGATTCACAGTATTCAGGGAGGGAAAACAACGAAGCTCCTTGCATTTAAAATGCACCTTGTGTGTGGATATAGCTCAAAAAAAAAGTACAAGCTGTTTCTTCAACATCGCTTTTTTCCAACTTTTTATCCTTTGTGTGCAGGCAGGCCACCCGTTTCAGCAGCGCTGTGCCCAGTCTGCGTACTCCAACGGGAAGCCGAGGAGCGAAGCGCCCGTGTTCTTGCTCTTCCTGGACTGTGTGTGGCAGATCCTGCGGCAGTTTCCTTGCTCCTTCCAATTTAATGAACACTTCCTGGTCACGCTCTTTGAACACGCTTACGCATCCCAGTTTGGCACTTTTCTGGGAAACAGCGCTGCTGAGAGGTCGGTGACTCACTTGCTTTAACTTTTGCTGATGAATCTGACCAGTCACATCTGTTGTTTGTGAAATCCATAGTATCGCAGAATGTCGCATTAATTCTGCCTTCCGTTTTCTTTATTAATATACTTAAAATACAGTAGCGCAGTGAGCTTGGAAACTACGTATCAGTTTTGTAAGGAAATATAAAAACAAGCAGTTTGTGTCCTTGATTAATATTACATGTAAGTGGTTGAACATTTCTTGAGTTGCTCTTTTTTTCTGTGGATGAAATCAAATTGCATGGGCATATAATGTACTATGTACTATCTTTTTAGCTTTTGTAGAGACTGTATGATCTCTGCATTCACTGCGTGTTGTAGAATCACTTCTGATGTTCACTTTGAGGTGGTATAAAATTGTAGGCTAATAATTTAAGATATTTGAAGACTGAAAAAAATAAGTAATTAAACATCAGATGCCGTTTTCTGAGGAGTTTGACAACTTTAATGACCACTTATAATACCGGAAAGATTTGGTGATGATGCATAACCCTTAGGGGGTTACCTAATGGACATAATAAACATTAAATAGAAGTGTGCTTGATATATGAGGATTTTAGGTGTGCGCTGATTCGGTAATGCATTTGCAGTAATAATCTCTGCGGTCTCTGTAGAAACTGCACTTATTGAACCTTTCGTATGTGTAATAATGGATATGTTTAATGTATTTGGTGAGGCAGGGTGAAGTTGGAGCTCTGTCAGAAGACCGTGTCGCTGTGGTCATGGATGAACAGGTCTCAGGAGCTGGAGCGCTTCCTTAACCCTCTCTATGAAGCCAACAGTCTTGTGATCTGGCCATCTGTAGCTCCGCAGAGTCTGCTGCTGTGGGAGGGTGAGAACACGCATTTACAACACGCACTCTACCTATTACATCTTAGTTCTTCCAGTATCCTTATATTTTTTGTCTGTTTTGTTCTCTCTCTTCTTATGTCTGTTTGGTTTGCTTTCTTGCTCCTTCTATACACTCGCCTGGATCTGTTCGACTTCTCTATAACTTTACCATTAATTACATTTTCTTCTTCTCAACCATACGTCCTCCTTGCTTAAACTAGAAGTTTACCATTTATATTTTTATAACATCACAGGAGTAAGGTACATGTTTTTAATACTAAAACCTTAATAAAAGTATTGTATGTACACTGAGTGAGCATTTTATTAAAGATGCGGCCCAGCAGCTTCAGGTAACGTTCACAACCTACAGATGGTAGGGTCACAATTAGGTGCCACCAGCATGAATCCACAGCTCCAACCTGCCTTGTATCAACATTCCAGGCTGGTGTAGGTGGTGTAATGGTGTGAGGAATATTTTCTTGGCTCACGTTGGGTCTGTTAATACCAATCAATCATCGCTTGAATGCCACAGCCTGTTTGAGTATTGTTGCTGACCTTGTACATCCCTTCATGGCCATAATTTACCCATCTTCTAATGGCTACTTCCAGCATGAACGTGCACCATGTCACGAAGCAAAGGTTATCTTAAACTGGTTTCATGAACATGATTTGTTCAGCGGCCTTCCCAGTGACCGGATCTGAGTTCAGTAGAACACCTTTGGGATGTGGTAGAACGGGAGATTCACAGAATAAAAGTGTACCTGAAAAATATGCAGGATTTTCAAAGGAGTGTTCCCAAACTCTTGAGTAATCCATGCCATGTTTTGAG
Source organism: Notoglanidium macrostoma (assembly GCA_030068235.1). Taxonomy (NCBI): domain Eukaryota; kingdom Metazoa; phylum Chordata; class Actinopteri; order Siluriformes; family Auchenoglanididae; genus Notoglanidium; species Notoglanidium macrostoma. The sequence goes on from JAQQZR010000020.1 coordinate 4,432,612, forward strand.
AGCAAAGTTACGCCCTATCCAGTATTAGTATAGTGTTCCTCATAAAGTGCTACAAGAGTACATTTTGTACAGTGTTCTCTTGGATAACCATTAGAGGGCAGCAGTGTATATATTCTGGCTGACAGATTTATTCTCTGCAGTTTAATATGGAAAAGATTCTGTTCCAGAGTAAGAAACAACCATGAAAAAAGCATGAAACAATACACAAACTGATTTTTCATTCGTGACGTGCCAAAAATGTACCATACTCATAAGAGCTGGCCTAGCTGGTTTCTCAGAATGTAAATCAGCAAGGTTTCCAGAGCAGCATGTTATAATGCCTGTACAGGGCTTTACAGTATGGGCCTTTTTTTTCTTCTTTTAAAAAAACGGCACTGTTTCAAATCAGGGTTACTTTAGGTTGTTTATATGACAACAAGATTGTGGACTGCAGTAGTGTTGGCTAGACATGGTTCTTAAAGTAACATTATGACACATTTTAAAGTCTGTGCTGTACTGTATATAGACATACAATAGTTCTTAAAAGAATTGTTTTTTTTTTTTTTTTGTTATTGTTTTGCTGAGTAAGTGCATATATAAATTATAAGGTCTAAAGAAATAACAATGGCATTCCTTTACATGCGCACACTTATTAAAAATCATCTGCAATGTATGCCAAGTGAAGATTTAATTGTGGACTAACTGATCCATTCATTTTTTGCAATTTGTGCATTTCCTTAACTTAAATGGTGAATGTTACTGTCCCTGACAAATATCTTCTCAGCGGGCACTGATCTCTGTAATCCCAGCAAGGGCAAGACCTATTTCACAACATGTTTAGAAGAGTAGCAGCCATCTGTACACGGCGTAAGAAGAGTGTCAAAACTGTATTAGCATCATCACGAGGCTGCTGACGTGAGGCATCTCTGGCATTTTGATATACGATCTTACTGATATGGCACGTGGCCACTCTTTCCATTCAGCTTGGTTCCATGCATGTAATCCCATCACTTTAAAATGTATTGGTCTCTGCTCTCAGAAACTAAAACATTTCCATCCATCCATCCATCCATTATCTATACCGCTTTATCCATCTGGGTCGCGGGGAAGCTGGAATCCAAACCCAGCATCTTGGGGCGAGAGGCGGGGTACATCCTGGGCAGGTCGCCAGTCCACCACAGGGCCAACACAGACAAACAACCACACACGCTCGCATTCACA
>JAQQZR010000020.1:4437647-4458837 GCA_030068235.1 Notoglanidium macrostoma
CTCCACACAGAAAGGCACCCTGGGTGATCTGGGGATCGAACCCAGGACCTTCTTGTTGTGAGGCGACAGTGCTAACCACTGCACCTCCCAACTAAAACATTTCTCAGAAAAGAAAAATGCTGTTCTGTTCATTTTTTTTTTTACTCTATTATAGGTGTCTTCCTGCGCTGGAATCGCTCAACCAAGTGTCTGGATGAGGCGTATGACGAGATGGTCCATATTATTGAATACAACAAGGAGCTACAGAACAAAGTGAACAGCCTCAGGAGACAGCTAGCTCAACTAGAGACAGAGGACGGCCCTCTTCAGAGTGCATAGACATGCATCTTGACCTTACCGAGAAAACAGCCTTTCAGAGCTTTGGAGTTAATGTTCAGCACTAATTAAATTTCTTCTGACCCATGCATGTATGTGCACACATTCACACACACCGTGTCTGCTCAGTCAGAGTCCGACTGTCTAAAAGTACGCCATCTATACGTAGTTATCGGTTGTTGGTTTGTTTGTTTTTCCACGGATAGTTTTCTTCAGTCCATGCCACTTCAAGTGCTTACACATTGTTAAAGAAAGGCTATGATAACATTAATATACATATTTGTGGCTGTTCAGCAACTTTCATACACTAAGTGAAACTTCTCAAGACAAGGGGCTAAGTTAGTTGACATGTAGGTGGCTGGATGTGTGTGGCTATACCAAATTGTGCAATTATAACATTCCTTTTTTTAAAAAAAAAAAAAAAAAAAAAGAAAGACCTGAGATAATTAGTGTTGGCCCGAAAGCAGTTTGCTGAGAAATCTTTTGTCGTAGAACAGTCATGAATAATTTGCCAGGGTAAAGATAATAATTTTATAAAGGAAATGCTACTCGCTGGAGTTTGGGAAGCAGGAATTGCACAGTAAAAACCTGTGGCATTTGCACACTGGTGCCATGGTGTCCTAAAGCATATGCATGATGTAAGAGTAATCAAGATTAAGCAACGCGCCTATGAAAACAAAATGTGTTTTTGTCCTGGTTGCAGTTTAACGCTAAGACGTGGCCACAAATTTCGAGCCGTGGAAGCGATCATTCTACAAAGAAAGCCTCTTTAAAAGACAAAAAACATAACATAACAAAAACAAAAACATATAGACATTTCCTGCTGTTGCAATGGTTCACACTAAAAAAAATAAAAGAAATCTAAAAACAGTATTTAAGTGCAGGTCCCTTGTGTCTGTGCTGTAGACACTGCACATTAAGCACCTATTTAATATGGTGAGTAATCCCTCTCTGGTAATTGATTACAGATAATGTTTTAAAACCAGACACTTAAAATACTAAGCTATTTTAGACATTTCTGTCGTAGCCACCTACATGAAGGACATCGTTTTTAGGCCATTTCGCTTAGCATTTAGTCACAGCGTCATTTTCCACTCTGATATTACCCACACCCACATGATTCTCTCGCTGTCTTGTCTGACTTCAAGGGCAGATTGTGAAATGAAAACTGCATTGTAATGCTGATGTGAAGGCTGGGCGCAGTGACTCACTGCAAACTCATTCTGTTCATCCAGCCTAAAAAAAATACAGCACTGGTCTCATAAAGCACGGAGTCCTCTGCCTTCCTTATTATAACCACTCAGAGTGAGGACATGGGGACAGGGCACGGTCAGGACAATGCTATGTGTTTCACATGTTTATTCATCTGTAGCTTAGAAACTCGTCTGTTGTTTTGTTGTCCGATTGTTACCATCCAGCTTATGGGATAAATCATGAACGTAAGTTTTAGGTGGTAACGTTGTCCATGGCGAGAGGTTTGTGACTGTCATCTTTACCGAATAATCTGTGCTGTCCTGTTGTTCATGGTTTACCCAAACCATGCTTTTCTTCCTGTCAGAAACCAAACATTTTTCATAAGTGTCTCTTCAGTGCAATGCTTTACCGAGAAAGTCAACATGCCCTTCATACCTAATTTCACTGGTGATATTTCTGTTATTCATGCATATCACATGTTGATGTACATTAACTGTAGATTTGTGTTATGTTTTTTGGGCATTAAAATGTTCTGTAAAGCATGTTTAAACAAACTCTTAATAAAGTTATAGCCTGATATTCCATGTGCAGTGTTTTCTGTGCAAAAATGCATTTTGAAGAGACATTTCCCAAGGATGTTAAACAATATACTTAACTATGTTGTAAGACCTAAATGAAATGTCTAATCTTCTAGGAGGAAGCATTTCTAGGCGGAAGAGAAAGCTGAAACTTCACACATCTATATCTTAAAGTAACAAGCACTCCGTTTACGAGAAGCAGTCAGTTTTCGTTTGGGGGAGGGGAGCGAGCAGGGCGAGGAACCATTTGAGCAGTGTGTGTGCTCACGTATCTCGTCTTGAGGCCGTCTGCTCCGTGTCACTGGCAGGCTTTCACCGTGGCAGTTCTGACTACTACTCCATGTACCAGGGACTGATTTTTCACAGAATTTGTGCTGTCCTTTAGCCTGTTTAATATGAGCAGGTTGAATAAAACTATCACTAACTCGTTGACTTCGAGCAGTAATCAGTAGCAACCTATCAGACCACGCCTCCTGTGTGGCTGGAAATGTGCAGTGAGTCATTTACCAGTTGGTTTTTATAAAGGATCATTTAGAGGAGATTTGTTTATTTTTTTCAATTCTGTTGACAATTGAAGAGTTTTTAATGTTGATTCTATTAAAATTGGGTTTCTTCCCTAAAAAGCCTGTTAATGTACAAATTCACTTGATTCATTACAGTGTTTAGATCAGTGGCCTCTTTTAGAGTATTGCTTAGTGTTTATGATTTACACTCACTGGCCACTTTATTAGGAACATTTGCACGCCTGCTCATTGATGCAGTTATCCAATGCACCAATCATATGGCAGCAACTCATAAAATCATACAGATACAAGTCAGGAGCGTCACCTAATGTTCACACCTGATACCCGAATGTGGAAAAATGTGATCTCAGTGACTGAGATTTTCATGCACAACAGTACAGAGTTTATATAGAATTGTGCAGGGGAAAAGCAACTGTGGGCAGCAGCTCCGTGGGCAGAACGATTGATTTGAGCTGACAGGAAGGTTACAGTAACTTAAACACCCACCCTTAACTCAAAAAAACACCCTTTAAAACCACAGTGTGCAGAAAAGCATCTCAATATGAAATGATGTCGAACCCTGAGACAGATGGACTACAAATAGCAGAAGATCACACTGGGTTCCTCTTCCATCAGCCAAGAACAGTAACCCGAGGGCACAGGTTCACTTGCACTGGACAGCTGATGATTAGAAAAACATCACTTTGTCTTTTATCAGTCTTCAGCCGTCCAGTGTCAGTGAGGTTAGCTACCCCACTTCTCTCGGATAAACGCTTTTGACCACACACTGTTAGATTATATCAAATGAACAAACCAGAACACAGAATGCTGTTGTTGTGTGTCACCTCAACTGTTTGGTGTCTATATAGCAGGTGTATGAAAAATAGGCCACTTCATTTTCTTTCGTATTTATTTTTAGGCCTGTCTCTATGATTCTGCTCATGCTTCTTGAGATTCATGGAATATCTAAGTCAGTGAAGGTGACTTTTTACCACTACTACACAATCCTAGCCAAGCATTAACTACATAATATTTCTATTTTTATCACTCAAAATATATACAAAAATGTCCCTTTTTTTAAACCAAAGAATTTCCACTTATAGACCAAACCTCTGTGCCCTGACTGTTTTCTTTCTTTACTGTACTTCTTTCTTTGTTGGAGGGGGGTATAGTAAGAGTAATCCATAGTTAACAGTTTAAAGGATGACAGATTTAAGAAGTTCTGGTTTGTAACTGTCTTTGCTGCATTTTCTTTCCTTCCCTCCATTTAAGCAAACACATTCAGTCAGTGGCAGAACGCTGAGAGTCAACATGTGGCACCACGTTGCTTGCTGGGCCCCGCAGCAGGCACGCGCGCTCACTTTTCAGTGACGTCAAGTGGGTGTGGTCAGAAGTGACGACCGCGCCTTCGCTTGGCGACCAATCAGAGCGAAGGCCGGCTTCTCTTGAAAGCAGCTAGTTGCTGATGTCTATAAATATAACCTCCTCTCACTAGGTGATGCAACTGTAGGAAGAGACAAGTCAGCAACCCAGTTAAAGGAGCAGCGTGGGGAAGCATCTGACTGCCAGGAAACGAGACTCACTTTATCATTTAAACTAGCTTATCGGTAAGCAAAACACTATTTGAAGAAATCTGCTGATTTTAACTGCTGTTATAACTGTAGGTTTAACAAAACTGCAAATTATAAATGAATTGCTTTGGACTTCGTATGGGATTGAGATCCGTGCAGATGGGATATCTTATTAACATTATTTCTCTTTCTCGATTTGCCTGCCTGTCTCATTACTCATTATTTTTACTGCTCATATTTCCTAGTAGCCGTGGCTGAGAATAACAGCCCATTGTATTAGCTTAGCCCACGCCTCGCGCGCGTGCTACGGGACCGCGTTGTTTTAAGCCTCTTGCTGAGCTAAAGATGCTCCTTTCTGTATTTAAAATAAGACCCCTGACATAGCAGAGCTGTAAGAGGGGGATACTACCAGACTTTACTGACACGTCAAAACCGCAAAGCCTCCTACTGCCGAGGTTATAGCTGAGAAGCGTACAAATCACATCGCTTTCAAACTCACTAATGTAGCCGTGTGAGTGAACACAGCATGATGCAGCCTCCTGTTACAGGGCGCTTTTGTCAGCGGTTCTGATGATACACAGGGCGGGGTAGTGTACATACTGTCCCCCCCCATCCTCCCCTTCTCTCTTTCTCTCTCCCCCATTCTCTCTCTTCCTCTCTTTATTTTCTCTCTCTCTCCATTCTCTCTCCCCCATTTGCATGAGCGATCAGAAAGAAAAGCAACAAGAATGGAAAAACCAGCCTCATGCAAATTACAATATATATATATATATATATATATATACACACACACACTCTGTGTCACAGTGATTGAATGATGAGGCAGATGAAATAAAAGTTGCGTAAGATTGTAATTACCAATGTCAATGAAATGGAAAATACAAGGCAACATAAAACTCGTAATTTATTAATTTATTTACTTTTAAATTGAATACTAATACAGGTTACAGCTGTGTGTTTGGTATACGAGGTTTCTGCAGCTCCCGTCACTAAGAAAATATTTATGTAGGTTGTTGCAACACGTGACAAGAGTCAAGCACTTGGCGTCCTTTGCGTTGCCCCTCACGCGCACGTCGTTTTTTGCACACTGATTGGTCCCTCGCGAAGGCAGGGCAGTATAAATACCCAGCAACCCCACCATTCAGCTCTCAACTGCCAAACTGCTACAGATAAGGTTTCAACTTCTGTCACACTGAGTTCCTTCTGTGTCACATTATATCAGCAGTGTATTTATTTGACCTGTTGACAGTTTGACCAGATACCAGCTGCCCTAACTCAGGCTGAGTTGGTCAAGAGGGTAGCCATTTTGTAACTGTGCCAACTTGTAATTCCTGGTAGAAAGGAAACGACTACTTAAAAATAGCTTGATATTATAGTGAAGCTTTATTAAAGAAAATAACACCCCGATAAGGCAGTTAGAAAATCCCAAACATGTATTGCCAAGTTTATTCAAGTTATAAGGAAGCTAGAAAATAACCAGCTGGTAAAGATGACTAACTACCAGCTTGTGCTTTGGCAACAGAGCAGACCAAACTCCTTTTTTTTTTTTTTTTTTTTTTTAAACAAGACTTTAACTACCTTTCCTTGATTTCCAGTCAAGTAGTTTAGTAGCAACCACTTTCCTTGTTCTTTGAAATTGTATGTAAAATTGTTTATACAATTCTCAGTGCTGTACTGATATAGCTGTAGTAATATGGTCCATTCTATAAAATAGCTCCCAATACCTACTTAATTTTTTAACAAACTTTCATTCCCAGGTAACTGAAGATGCCAGTGGTCCGTGCTTTGACTAAGGTGGTTAAGAAGTCCCTTCTGGCCCATGCATGTGGCTGCCAGGTTTCAGTAGTGGCTGTACGTCATGTCAGTTTCTCCCCCCGTCAAGTGACCAACGCGTCAGATGCCAGCTTTCACTCAGTGTCGTTTTCCGAAACAGATCACCCAAAGGTCCTTATCACAGGTATGACCAACACTATTTGCCATTGCCTAATTTCATGGCTCACGACCGACCGTTGTTCTGTTCTTTATTGCATATCAGCTTCTCTTTCCCGTTATTTGATTGCTCAGTTTCTTCACTCCCTTTCAGGTGGCCTTGGGCAACTAGGTGTTGGGCTTGCCAAACTTTTGAGGTAAGGATGGATATGTATGCTGGCTTTGTGAATAACTGGTGTATAATTCTCCTGGTCAATATAATAACTTTTTTTTTCTTTTTTTTTTTTTTCTTTTTAATTTTGGGTTCTCTGGGAAAGATTAGTCTGAAACTTTATTTATTTATTTTTGGTTAACAGGAAGAGGTTTGGAAAGAACAATGTGATCCTTTCAGATATCAGAAAACCACCCACCCATGTCTTTCACAGTGGTGAGTGCTGTGTTTGATTCCTTTCTCCCATGTAACTGTAGTCTGCTAGTACCTCAAAGCTCCGAGAGCAGGTCTTTCTCTGCCTTTCTACAGTTACCAGTGTAAACAAAGCAGCCTTTGTAGCAGTTCTTGATCGTAGGACTGTCCATATCATGAAAACACTGTTCTTTAAATCTTATTCCACATTTGGGTGGTACAATTTAATAGCAATTATACACCTCACCATGCTGTCTTGCTACCTCTGTACTTCTGAGAGTTGAGTTTTTTGTCAGAAAGGCAATTTGGATCATTTGCTACACTGGCATCTGAATTACACAAAAGTTGTGTGACTGCTCTGCATAACACAAGAAGACATGAGTTCGGATTATGGACATAAGTGGCGTATTTCTTGACCTCTATACAGGCCCCTTTATCTACTCTGATATTTTGGACTACAAGAACCTGCGAGAGATTGTTGTCAACAACCGGATCACCTGGTTGGTGCATTACAGTGCTCTTCTCAGTGCAGTTGGAGAAGCTAACGTGGCCCAGGCCCGGGCTGTCAACATAACTGGTATGTCTGCATGAAAAAACATCACTTAACATTTATATCATTCATTATAATAAACGGCCTAAAATGGTTATTTTACATATATTTACAAATGTAAGATTTTTTAATTGTCATTTTTTTATTTAAATTTTCTTGCTAAATGGCATGTGCAGTTAACCACTGTCTGTGTTCTCAGGTCTTCACAACATCCTGGATATTGCTGCAGAGCATGGGCTTCGACTGTTCGTTCCCAGCACGATTGGTGCCTTCGGTCCAACTTCCCCCCGTAACCCGACTCCTGATCTTTGTGTGCAACGACCTCGTACCATATATGGCGTCTCCAAGGTCCATGCTGAGTTAATGGGCGAGGTAAGCTGCATGCGTTCTATATTCAACCAGTCACCGTAGCTCAGAATATAGTTCACATTCAACTTTAATTTATTCTTAACCATTCTTTCTTTTATCCACAGTACTACCATCACCGGTATGGTCTTGACTTCCGCTGTCTCCGTTATCCTGGTATCATCTCCGCAGATTCCCAGCCTGGCGGTGGTACGACAGGTCCGTAGCCTCAGTCGCAGCTAGAAGTGTCCCGTTTAGGATCGATGCAACAATAATAAATCAGTTATGATCTACCGTTGTGTGGAAAAGAATTCATATGTTTAAATTGATGAGCAAATACTTTTTTAGGCAAATTTACAAGGTGATTTGGCTGTAATTCTGATACTTTTAAGATAGTTCTCTAACTGTAGGCCTACGCTGAACAGAGTTGGTCGCACATTGATCGGAGGCCACTCTATTGAATCATATTGTTGTGAAGTGACATTTACACCCCCAGTCACTGCGCTATATGTGTACCGTAGGTTTATGGCTCATGTGATGTATGTCTCACACAGTACAACTCCATGCAAGTATTTTTAGCCGTGCTGATGAAATATCAGCCCAAGCATTGAGCCTATGCCTTCACCTTACATGTGCATCCTTAAATCAGTGATGGAAATTGCATTGAACCAGTGGCAGAGAATGTATTATGATAGAAAAATGTAATCTTTTCTGTTTTTGTTCTACAGATTATGCTGTGCAGATATTCCATGATGCTGTCAAGACTGGCAAGTTTGAGTGCAACTTGAAGCCAGACACGCGACTTCCTATGATGTACATTGACGACTGCTTGCGGGCTACGCTCGAGGTCATGGAAGCCCCGGCTGAGACGCTGTCCATGCGCACTTACAACATCAACGCAATGAGCTTCACTCCTGATGAACTGGCGCAGGAGGTCCAGAAACAGCTGCCTGACCTGCAAGTCGCATACAAAATTGACCCTGTACGGCAGGCAATAGGTAAGAGTCTAGCTGGCCAACATTCCTGTACTTTCTACAGTATTTCATTCAATTGTGAAGTGTTTAAAGTGAAGTGACACCTGAATTTCTTCATCATCTGAGGGATCAGTGATATAATAATGTTCTTGATGTGTGATTTCCTTGTTCAGCTGACAGTTGGCCCATGAACTTTGATGACTCCAATGCCCGCAAAGACTGGAGCTGGAAGCATGACTACGACCTGCCCGAGTTGGTTCAGACGATGCTCAACTTCATTGGTTCAGAGTCCCAAGTTGCCCAAGCCAACTGAATCACATCCAAGACAGTGGCGCTTGTACATACACATCCTAAAGACTGATTTCCTTGGAGAACAGAGGTCCTGGGTCTGTACATAATTCTTTGCACTCTGTGTCTTCTGTGCCTGGATTATTTGGAGGAAAACCAATATAGAGATGTATATAAGAAACGTATCCCTCAAATTAATGGTGACCATCAATTCTTGAGTGTGCAGAATATGCATTTCCCCCGAAGACCCTTTCATTTGTTATTTTGATATGTTGTGATGGTAAAAGTGAAAAAAAAACAAAAAAAAAAAACCCAATTGAATCAGACCTTGGTTAGACTCCAATCTCACAGAAGATAAGAAGCTTGATTTCCTTTAATTAGTTAAAGAAATGAAAAAGCCAATAACGTTCAGCGGCAGGGCTAAGGGCTGGCTTGGAGAAACCGCTACTCAAGGCTAACCCAGTTATACAGTAAAACATTGTCTTGCTGCACTGCTTAAATGATTTAGCTAGACTTAATGACTAAAATCTGCTATCTAGAATGTTACGAATCATTTACAACAGTTACGACAGACAACAGTGTGTCAGGCTACCTTTAACTGCGAAATGCCTACTAGGAGTTAAATAGGAATGAAGGGAACTTTAATTTTTTTAACGAACAACCGAACAAATGATCTCCTGCAAACTAATCATTTACCATGCAGTAAAAAAAAAAAAATACAAATGGATGAATCAACAAAACATTGTCAGATGTTGCACATTTTGTAATGGAATGGAATACACATTCCCTCGCTTCAGTTAAATCACGGCCATGTTTTATTCATTCGTTCCCTCATTTATTCGTTCCCTCATTTTAGTTAAACTTTGTCCATGTTTTAATACTAAGGGAGGCTTCATAGCTAGGCAAAATCTAGCCAAGTGTATTTTATTAGATTACATTATTAAGTAGTTGGTGCTTTAAATGTTTTAATTGTCGTATTCCTAACACTGTCCTTTCTGATAAGTAATGGATTAATGGACTACATCAGTAAAATCCATTACACATGTTTATATACCTTTATGAGGACCAAATGTCCTCACAAGGATAGTAAGAGCTGACGATTTTGTATAGTCCTCACAATGTGTTTTTGGGGGATTATTTAAACGAAAGTAAGAAAAAAATGAAGGAGCCAAAAAGCTTCCTTTTAATTACTAAGGTTAGGGTTCGGTTTGGGTGCAGGCGTAGCATTAATTAGCTGTATGAATCATTGCTAATTGAAGGTCCTCACAAGGATGGTTAAACCAAAGTACGTGTGTGTGTGGACCATGTTTATATTACATTGTGCAGACCAAATGTCCCCACAATGTGATAACCTGTTAGTTTTAGCTTGTGTGGACATTTTTCCTGTCCCCGCAAGGGAAAACTCAATTTTATAAGAATTTGTAAATACAATCAGAAAACTAAAATAGCCAAAAGTCTTTTTGTTTTGGTTGCTTATGGTTAAGGTTAGGGCTGGGTAAGGGTTAGGGTTATCACGGTCAGGGTTAGGGTTATGCCTATGCCCATAGAAATTAAAGGAAGGTCACCACAATGACATAAAATCGTGCGTGCGTGTGTGTGTGTGTGTGTGTGTGTGTGTGTGTGTGTGTGTGTGTGTGTGTGTGTGTACACGGGAAGCAGGGGCCAGCATCAATAATGCTAGCATTTTCCTTTTTTCCTCCTTTCCTCCATCTATTGTGCACTATTTATCTATTTATTTTGCCCTTTGCTTACAAGCAAATGAGCTTATTTTTCACTGATCTCTTGCACCTATAGCTACATAATGTAGTGCGTTTGTAATTTTTGTAATTATATGGACATTGTTTTCCATATAAATGCTTATCTCATGTTTTCCATATGAGCTTGCTACATGAATCATAGCTTTTTGTACTTATAGTGTTCAGGCAGCCTCTTGGAGCAACACATTTTTGTGATCACAGTACACTGTACACTGTGATGCCAGTTACACTGGAATGAGTTGGTTATCCTATTGGACTCCTCATATTTGCAAACAGGCAAATTTCAGCAGCTGCTTTGAATTTCTTGATGAGTGACGGTCACCTGAGGTGCTTCTAGATTATTTTTCCAGGAGGTGTTTCAAGAGAACAATAAAGCTTGAGTATGAAATCTCAATCCTAATGAGGAATGTGTGCTAGATCTTTTGCGTAACATTCACAAACCTCACTTTGATCGCTACAACAGCAATAATAAAGACCTTTTATGATGTCTGTTTGCCTTTTTTTTCTTTTTTTTTCTAAATCGGTTGTCTGAATTCTCTTCTAATTAGTTTAGTCATGTTAAGAAACTACATACTTAATAAACTTGATAAAATCTCAATTTCAAGCCTGAATTCAATCAATGTATTAACTTTCGGAAAAGTGAAGAAGGATGGTGACGGCATTGTTGGACATGTTTTGCATAACAGCTGACAGAATAAGTATAAAAATGAATGGCTGAAAATATAAAAAGCTAATGTTACATAAGGTTTGGGCAGGTGATAACAGTATGTGCACCTTTTAGGCTCAAACAGGATATGAAATTGTTTGAATAGGTGTAATGTTATTGTTCCCGAGAGCAAGGACTAATTGCATGGTTTGGACTGCTTCTGTTCAAATGACTGCTGGGATACATAATGTTCTTATCTGCAGTAGATAGGGTTAAAGCCTTTTCCACTTCATGATATGCATGATTAACATGGACTTCCAGATTACATTTCTGTTCTGGTTTCCTAAGTGCACTATAAACCTGCCAAACTAAAAGTTTCTCATACTGTCATATGCTTTTATATACAAGACCTTGGAGGTTCCACTAAATTACAGTATGTTTCGAATAGCGATATTTGTCTTGAGTTTGTGCATCAGCTTGTGGCTTCTGTTTTCTGGGTTATTGGATATGTGAGAACACAGCAGTTATTCTTTGCTCCTTGAATAGCCAGGCCACTTGGCACAGCATCCAGAAAGTGTCTGCAGAGTGTGTAATGTGAGCAAGATAAGGCAGGCAAATAGTCTTAAATAATCCCATCCAAGCACAGTTCAACACATGACTGCGATAAATAAAGCCAAATAGTCTTGTTGGTGTTGAGGGTAACAGTGTGATGTGGACTAGTTTAGCCATTACACGTTAGAAATTCTGACCATGATTTGTATATTCAAATATATTAACAGTAATAATATGAACTTATTGCTGTCATATTAATCATGCCTAACATGCCATAACAGGTTTTTTACTGAAAGTTCCTGAATATGGTATAGCCCGTGGTGTATGTCATTTGAATAGAAAATAGTTAGACGTGTACACAGGCAGAAATGCAAAAAGATGGAAAATTACTTTTTATTTTTTTTTTCTTCTCAGTTCTTTATTTTTCAGTTGAAGTCTGGAAGAAGACCAGGGAAGTTTTTTTTCTAATCTTCTGTTTAAAAACTATCCCGTTTTACTGAGTCTGTGCACACTGTAGCCTCAGATTCCTGAACTTGGCTAACAGAAGCAGAACAGAAGTGAAACCCGATGTGGTCCTCTGCTGTTGTAGCCCAGCCACCTCAAGGTTTGGTGCTTTTTTGCTCACCACAGCTTTAAAGAGTGATTATTTGAGTTACTGTATCCTTCCTGTTGGCTTGAACCAATCTGAGCAGTTTCCCATGATCTCGCTCATCGATAAGACATTTCCACCCACAAAACTGTCGCTCATTTGATGCATCTTGTTTTTGTTTTTCCACACCATCCTGGGTAAACTCTAGAGACTGTGTGTGAAAATCCCAGGAAATCAGCAGCTACAGAAATAAAACTTAAAGAGTCATCCCTTTGGTATTCATCTAAACAACCTGCTTTCGCATGGTTTCAGTCACCTTGGAGCGGAGCGTTACCAGATGAATAGGGTTTGTAAGATAATAATAAGGAAATTAGCACCAGGTGTCAGATTAGCAACAATAACCGTGAAGTATCCTAAAGCATTGATCATATTTTAATTTTGATCATAGCTCGTTTACAAAACCATTTAAAGGTTTTTTATATTGTGACCTAGAATATTTTTAAATTATGTAATGATAAATGATCTCCATCCCTTTTATTTATGTTAGGATGACTTTTAATCGGGATAAGCAGTGAATTTGTCTCTAAGTTTGATCTCCACTCTATACTGTACCAGTCAAAATTTGGACTCACCTTCTAATTCAGTGGTTTGTCTTTTTTTTTATTACATAAAAGACACTTCATGACTTAAAGTAATGTTGGACTGTCGTTTCTCTTCACTTAGTTGAGTGGTTCTTGACATAATATGGGTTACGGTTGTTGAATAGGGCTATGTACTGTATACCAAACACAACTGATGATCTCAAGCACATTAAGAAGGCATGAAATTACATTAATGAAGTTTTGACAGGACACACCTGTTAATTGAAAAGCATTCCAGGTGACTATCTTCATGAAGCTGGTTAAGATGATGCCAGTCATGTGTAAGCTGACATCAGGGTAAACGCTGGCTACTTTGAAGAGTTTAAATATGAAATATATTTTGTTTCTTAAACACATTTTTTGTTTACCGCATAATTCCATAAATGTTCTGCATGTGTTCTTTCATAGTTTTGATGTCTCCAGTATTGTTTACAATGTAGAAAATGAAGAAAAACCTGACTAGGTGTGTCCCAACATTTGACTTGTACTGTATTTATATATATATATATATATATATAGCAAAGATGACAAAAACTAATGCCATTAAATCTTTCTACTTAAAAGAAAAATACTACAACATGCAGTAAACAGTAATACACAGAGTCAATATTTGGTGTGACGACCCTTTGCTGTTTTTCCCTTAAATAGTACTCCCCCGGTACAATGTGTACAGTTTTATATGGAAATGAGCTGTAAGTTTTACTGAGCATCTTTAACTGTTGTGCCTGCTTCTCTTTTTTTGCAGCAAAACCCAGGAGCCTTCATTATGGGGTTTTTGTTTTTTTTGACTGAAAAGTGGTCTCTTATGTAACACACTGCGTTCTTTTCTAACATACAAATGGTTTTTTTTTTTTGGAAAATTTATGTTTTTTTTACTGACTCAATAATGTAGAATTCATAAAATAAAAATCTGCAACAGAACTTGTACTAATAACTAGTGTGGCACAGTGCTGTATATGAATACTCTAATGAAAACTGAACTTACCTGTCTGGGTGTGTTTTCAGGTGTCTTATGAAGTGTGTTGCGTATGTAGTCAATACGGTGTTATTAATATCCCCCCCACATCCTTTACACATTGCATTCCTTCTGTAAAGGATTGGAAGACTATTTTACACATTTTTTTTAACGTATTTTTACGCGACATAAGTGTAACTTGGACTCGAAACACAAACTCAAGTGTCCATCTCTGGGTTCTTGAATGCAAGGTGTGGAAGACTGCTCTCTCCTTGACCCCAGAGTGAATTCAGGGCTCAGCCATTCAAGACTAATGTGTCTATTTTTTAAAGTCAGACAGTATCATTGATGTGCACATACACATGCTTCATGTACTCTATTCAGTTCTGTAATGGTTTAAAACCAGCTCTCTTTTTGACCAACATTCGTGAAGGTGAAACGTGAAATGTGACCTGCATATTCATACCTGACATATCTGCTTGATGGGAAAATTTTTTTTAATAGGCTGTCAGTGCTTGACTTATCACTTTTGTTATGCCAAACCAAGATTGACACACCTTCCTTTCTAGTAGTCATGCTGAATTTCATAGACCTGCTTTGCAGAGTCAAAACAGCCTTCTCCTTGACTGGGTCAAGGGCATGAGTAATGGATAGATGACTGGAATAAAACTGAAATATCAAGGTATTATACAGTATTACCCAAGCACTTCCTGGTTTGGCATGAATTGTTATGTAAGATGCACACACCCTCTGTTCACGCATTAAGAGAGCCAGAGACTACAGCCGGCAAGTTACACAGAAGCTGGGCGTGCAGCGAGCTAACTGGTTCAGTCTCATGTTTAGTCCGAGTGGGAGATGCCAAAACATTCTGTGGTGCATCTGTTTTTTACTTGGTGACCTGTTGCGAACAAAACCCTAAGTAAACCATCCTCCACCATTATATAAAGATGTTCTTAGACTAGAGTGTAGACTAACTTAATTTCAGTATGTGGTCATTTTCCTACTGCATTTAACTATACTGAAGATGCTGAGGAGGTTCATAATACATATAATGCTTGCGTTAGACTTTTAAAAGCCATGCTAAAATGTTTGATTTCAAAACTTCTCAATAACTGTTCATTTGCAAAATCATCCGTTTACTGAAATTGCTCCACTGGCTGACTGCTGATGGTGACACTTTGGTGACCTCTTAGTCCTATTCTTCAGAGTCTGAGGAGAGTGGGTGTTACAGTACGTTTCAGTAAGCCATCAGTTATTTTTATTCGTCTCTCTTAGCATATACACTACGTCACAGCTGCCATCATTTTGACATCATTTTGAAATTTCATGTGGTTTTGCTGGGGAAAAAAAAAGGAAATTAATTACAAAAAAAGAACTGATTTTCATATGTAATATTGCAAAGTGTGAAGAATCCATATAAAAGGGTCATTACTCCTGTTATCGGTATTTATATAACATACAAATGCACATGTTATTTTGTGATGGTGTTTTTTTGTAGGGCTCAGCAATGTTTTATTTGTATAGCCATCAATTAACCTTTTGTCCTTTACTGATTATTTAAGATTTTCTCGAGACAAGGCAAATAAATCTTATCATCACACGTTTCTATCTCAAGCCTACTATACTGGGTAAAGGACTCAAGGTTACAACTGAAATACTGTATAACTATTTTTAGTACCAGATTTAGATACAAAACTTGGCATGCCATCCTTTCTGGATTTAGAACCATAAAATGCGCCTATTTTAAAGAAAGGGATACATGAACAAAGAACAAATAGGCTAGTGAATTATACACAATTACACATCTTAAGTCAGAAGCATAGAATAACATTAAACTTCAGTATGTTTGTGTTTTTGTGAAATACACATTGTAGGCTCCAATAAGACTCATAAATCACTCAAGTGCTACATGATCTGTTCTTATTGTGTCTGGCCATCTACATATAACACTTTAAATGATTAAAAAATATATTTTAGAGATTGAAAATCAGGCCTAAAGTTCAGAATAAGGAAATTACCCTCCAATTCTTTATTACCATCTTTCAAAATCATAACATATAAGGAATAAAAATGCATCCAAGCATAATAAAATAATATATGTCAGTTTTACTGTGTCATTTATTTCAACATAAACGCTGTTACTCCACATTGCGAAATAAATGGAACATTCGTCAGTAAATGTAGTTCATAATTCATAGGACTTCACATAATTTCTCAAGAACAACGGTTCAAGCTGAAAAAGCTCATGTCTTTGCTTGAATTGATAGACACTATATGAACAAAGGTTTGTGGACACATGACCATCACATTCATATGTGTTTGTTGAACATCCCATTCCAGAGTAAGTCCTTCTTTCATGTTATAATAACCTCCATTCTTCTATGAAGATTTTCCATTCGATTTCGCAGTGTGGCTGTGGGGATTTGTGATCATTCAGCTACAAGAGCATTAATGAGGTCAGGTACTGATGTGTGAGGAGGTCTGGGGTTCTGTTGGTGTTCCAGTTCATCCCAAATGTGTTCAGTGGGGTTGAGGTCAGGGCTCTGTTCACTGGACACTCGAGATCTTCCACTCAAACCTTGGCAAACCATGCCTTTATGGAGCGTGCTTTGTGCACAGTGACATTGCCATGATGGAACAGGTTTGGGCTTCTTAGTTCCAGTGAAGGGAAATTGTAATGCTACAGCGTACAAAGACATCCTACACAATTATGTGCTTCCAACAGAACCACATATGGCTGTGATGGACACGTGTCCACATACTTTTGGCCATTTTGTGTACATTCTGTATGATATAATGAGATCTTAGTACAAGCATTAAATCTGTTCTGAATAACACTTGACTGTAACAGTGTTGACCCAAAATCTGAACTATTATGAAATATGTGTAGATATCAACATACACTTTTGGCATGATATTTGTACAATCAACCACAAAGTTATTATTTTTATTATTTATAAATTTATGTAGTATAATCTCAGTAACTGAAAAGCAAATAGGCCTCTATGCCAGCTTGGACCTAACGTGTTTTGTCAGTGGAGAGTTCACCAATAAAAGCTATATATAAAATTAAATATAAAATATAAAACAAAAGCTCGGATTAAGCCATAAACTGTACTGTCCTGAAAGAGTCTGTGGAATATGGCATCTCTTGATACAACATGTTTGAGAACCGCTAAGCTAAATTGTGGCCCATGACAGTTGAAAACCTATACAAGACCATAAGTAAAATACTACTTTTCCGCCATCTAGTGTTGAAGAGCTGGCAATTCATTGAAAGGCGTAATAGGCCTGTATAAAATAATATAAAAACATTGAATTATTTGCATACAACGCATTAAAAACGTGTTTTATATCTTAAATTGTTTAGTTTATTGCATAATGGTATATATAAAAGAAGCAAAATCTTGTATTTCCAATCAGGCACATGAAGGACAGCCTCCCGGATTCGGCCCATGTGTTCCAGGACCCCGAGATGTCCATGCTTGCTGAGCGTGAGTTTATAGTTTATTGTATATATATATATATATATATATATATATATATATATATATATATATATATTATTTGTATTATTGTTTTATCAAACTATCTTTTTAGGGACTGGGTACAGGAGGTACAGCTGCATTTGTGGCTTTATTTGTAGTCACCAAGCTTTCCTTTTTCTGACGTTCTGCTCATGTGTTAGCAATATATGCTAACAATGGTGGTATCTGCTCTATTCTTTTCTTCAAATTTTACTTTACTCCCATACTTCTTCATAATCAGTGATTTTCAAATAGCGGGATATGGAGAGTCAATGGAAACTGACTTAAAAATAAAGTGAAACTCTTGTTTATCAAAGCATATGTTGTCAGACTGCATAGTTATTAACTGGTACACAGCTGGTTTCTTATCCTGTTGATTTGTTTAGCTCGTCGAAAGCAGAAGTGGTCTGTGGACCCGAGGAACAGCGCGTGGAGCAATGATGATTCCAAGTTCGGCCAGAAGATGCTGGAGCGAATGGGCTGGTCTAAAGGCAAGGTAATTTACTGGTGCATCTGTAATCAGATTTATATCACAGCGCTGCTGAATTTTCATTCTGGTCATAACGTGGTGACTAATTTTCTATAACAGCAGCTCTGACAGGAGTGTCAATGTTCTCTTTTTCTATCCAAGGTGTTGGCGCATGCGCAATAAGTGTTGCCAACTCTGCAGGGGAAAGTAGCTAAAGCAAATTCAAAAAGTCGATAGATGATGTCACGGACTAATTTGCATACTAGTTCCTCATTATGATCAGTGGCATATCAAGTTGCAAATAAGGGCACATGAAGAAGGAAGCTGTTCACTCAGAATGTAATGGAATAGAGTTTTATCAAATTAGAAAGTAATAGATTTTCATTTATTTCCCAATAGAAAGACATTATCTTTGGTCATGGCATCATGAACGAAACTTTTACGCATTTACAGTGTACTAAACTCAGACAAAATGTAGCAGTGACCTTGTAATGTAAAGTGAAATGTAGGTATAAAATGTAATACCTCCAAAAAATGTTTAAAATGAAGACGAAAGAGGTGAGAGGGTGGGACAAACAGTAATTGGTTGTAGGGGAGCAATGGTGATCAGTGATTGGTTGTAGGGGAGCAATGGTGATCAGTGATTGGTCACAAGCACTACACATTCAGGTGTTCCACACTGATGATGAGTTACACACCTGCTTTGTAAACTCGTTTAACAGCGATTGTGATGTGAGCTGGAGAGCCTTTTCAAGGTCAAGACAGTCACAGGTCACTAATGTGTTCTGAAAAAAGTTGCTAGATTTGTTGCTAGGTCCTTTTTTTTTTTTTATTAAAGTTGCTTAAGGGGTCTAAAAAAATCACCAAATCTAGCGACAAAGTCTCTAAGTTGGCAATATTTTGCACACTTCATTTGCAGGCCCATAAATTCATTCTTCTTCTGTATTATATGTTTATAACATTGGAGACGTTCTGTTCCCAATAAAGCCTGTAATAATATGCTACCTATATTTTTGAGCTAGACGTATTTTCTGGCCTGACAATGTACACTATCAAATATGCTTCTTTCTGATAAGGTCACGGTAATAAACTAGACAAATTGGCTCAAAAGCTGCAGGAATATCTGACAAGCAGTACATATTACTCTCTGCATATGACAACAGTCTCTCGTATTGTTCACATGTCTGGGCTGTGGGGCAGGGTGGCTAGATGGAAGGCCTTTCTAATAAATAAAAAAAAATCCAAGCCCAACTAAATCACCCTAAAACGTGGCAAAATGTATGCTGGTCTGATGAGACCAATTCGAAAAGATACGTTTGGCACACAAAAAAATCAGCAAAAGAACACCATTCCCAAGGTGAAGCAGGGTGGTGGCAGCATCATGCTTTATGATAGGCTTTTATCAATGTAGAGGGAATCATCAATAGCTACAAATACCAGTTCATTTTAGTGCAAAACAAACAGGTGTCGGCACGTGTGCTGAACATGAAAAGGAAATTCACCTTTCAGCACAACAATGCCCCAAAACATGCATCCAAATCAACAAAGGAATGGCTTAACCAAAAGAATCTCAGTGTTTTTGACTGACCTAGCCAGAACCCAGCCCTGAATCCAACAAAAAAATCTCTGGGGCGACCTGAGTAAGTCTTGCACAGGATATGACCTCACAGACGGCTCTGAAATGTTTTTGAAAGAAAGAAATATTTTGGAAAATATTGCTATATCAAGATGTGAGAGACTCTTACTCAAAAAGACTGAGTGGTGTAATAAAATCAAACCGTGCTTCAATAAGGTCTTAGTTTAGTGGTGCGCATACTTATGCAACCAGGTTATTGTAAGTCTTTTTTTTTTTCCTTTTTCAGTAAAAAAGTTTCTGATCATTAAAATGTGCCTGATAAGTAAATCTTACTTGCTTACTCTTAGGGTCTTGGTAAAAGTGAGCAGGGTGCTACAGAGCACATCAAGGTTAAAGTGAAGAACAACAGCTTGGGTTTAGGCACCGCAGTCAACAATGAGGTGAGAGCTTGCACTGGTCTTCTTTACCTTTGAATTAATTTACATTGTTTTAACCATTTGAAGTACTGAATCACTATAATTGTTATGATTGTGATTTTGCAGGATAACTGGATTGCTCATCAGGATGATTTTAATCAACTTCTTGCTGAACTGAACACCTGCCATGGGCAGAGCAGCACAGAGGGTAACACATGCTTGCTCATTTGCTGTAATGCTATTGAGGGTTAGTTTGCTTCTGGTGATTAATCAATGAAAGCAAAGGGATAATTAAAGCTTTACGATTAACGGGGATTAACTTTGACCACATAGTTTTCCATTTTTGTACATTTTTGTTTTGGAGTACCACTTGGTGGTGCTGTTGTATGACAGACACGGTGGACGAGCTCAGCAGTCACATTGTGTAGTTCTGTTGTTACTACACTTTCTGTCAAGTTCGATCTGCCTTAAGTTTCAGGGTTGAACAGTAAAATAAACAGTTTGGTGCCTTTTGAGTACAGGATATTAATGCTTTCATTTATTGTGACCATGAGATGATGTTCATTCTGTGTCTACAGAGCCGTCCCCAGAACAAACACAAGGTTTCAGCTTGGAGGAGAAATCCAAGACCTCTAAAAAAAGGGTCCATTACATGAAGTTCACTAAAGGTGAGACTGCAACATATTTCAGCTAACTGACGAGTAATAAACACGAAGCCTTACGTGATCGATTCAGTTTGTGCCGATGAACATGAAGTCATTTTAAGGATTCTGTTTACATTTCTCAGGTGTTAAGGGTCATTTGAGCTGCGAGTAACAAAGGTGAAATATTTGGTCAAAATTACAGTTATTACTGTTCTATTACTGATAAATATGAACAAAAGCATTTTTAGTCACTGTCACATTTCCTTTTTTCCTATTAACACTCCGCAATCATGGGAAAAGGCTTCGGGGCTCCGTCTGTATAATGTATACATCATCTCAAACTGAGTTGTAAATAGACGTTAATTGTATTTCTAGAAAACGGGATTGATAAATAGAACACAAGGGTTAAATTTTCTGTTTATCATTATATCTTTCTTGGACCTTTGGATGCATGTATGGCGGCCTGGGAAATCCTGTCAGATGTCGCTGTGTGTGAAGTTTGAAAACCAGACCAATCCGGTAAAAAATAAATAAAAATAAATATTCGCTGAGCAAAATAAAAAAAATTAAAAAAAAAACTTTTTTTTTTTTTTTTTTTTTTTGTCAATAGTATACTTTAGTATGCAGGTGTGTTTTAAGAAACCATAGGCATTTTACATAATAGATACACTACCAGTCAAAAGTTTGGACACCTTCTAATTAAATTATTTCTTTATTTTTATGACTTTAAAAGAGACTGGATAATGATGGACTGTTGTTTCTCTTTAC
>JAQQZR010000020.1:4468501-4479603 GCA_030068235.1 Notoglanidium macrostoma
AGAAAACTTTGAAATGATCAAACTTCGAAGATCAGACGCAAGTCGTCTCTGTGGCTACAGTACAGCAAGATAAACTCCGAGTTTTTCCGAGTGATATTCTCAGTAAATCCACTCATGAGATCACACATGGAGATCAGCCTGCGATTATCCAACTGAAAAAGTTGGCCAAGTTGTGAGATTTCCTCACCAGGTCTTCAAACAGAATTCTTGAATAACTTGTGAAGTGATACTGTAACATTTTTCTTTCCATCATCTTGTTCCAAAAAGCTTACGTCGTGTCGCAGCTTTCAAAGGTTTGTGCATTTTAATGCATATTAATGAAACAGCTTGTGGCCAGAAAAGTGTTGAGCTCTCCACTAGGGATTTTGATGTTTTTTGTTTTGGACCTTTTTTTTTTTTTATTATTATTATTATTATTTTTTTCCCCTCTTCTTTATTTGTATGATGGAGAGTACATTTTAATATTACTATCGCACAGAGACAACACATGGATTTAAACATTTCACACCAGGGGTCTCTGCTCATCCTGGTAAGACGCAAAGCAGTGATGAATGCGCTGTGCATTAGAAGCGAAACAAGTTTGAATCAGTTCTTGTTTGCGAGGATGTTTATGGGAATAAACATTCAGGTACAGATAAAGGCAATGTGAATGAGCAGGGAGCCGTAGCAGCTACCTCTCAATTGTCACACCTATTTAACCATGTTTCTCACTTCGATTCTCTTCTAGTCTCTCTCTCTCTCTCTCTCTCTTCCCCCTCCCCCCCTCCCTTGGGGGGTTTAGTTAGGCTGCAGTATGGGGTGTAGGGCTGTAGGAGTGGGTTTGATTTATCTCCCACAGCCCTCTCACACCCCCTCCACTCCAGCAGGCCTGAAAGAAAGAGCCGAGTTTGCTTGAACGTGGTGCGGTTAGCCAAGCCCCAGCATTAGCTGAAATAAAACCCTACTGCCGCTGATGAAAAATGTCCCGTGATTGGCTAATTAATCAGTCAAAAGGAGAGCGTTGCGGCCTGTGACTTGAGGGACCCTAGCGGGCGACCGCTGAGGGCCTGCTGATAAATGGACTCCCGCCTGCTTCATACATCAACCAAACTTAGTCATTTTTTACCACTGCTGCGTGCGTCAAAGCTGGATCACGGAGGCCCACACTTTTGGTTTCTTTCTCCCCCCCTTGCAATTTCATGTGTTTGTGGATTTTTTTTTTTTTAAAAACATTTTTTTATTTTTTGGTCACTTTATTTGTGTATATAAACTAGTTGTCTGGCTTTATAAGGTTACTTGTGAAGGCTTGTTGATTTTTAAGAAAACAAATAAGTCTAATATAATAATATTTCTCGAATACAGTTTAAAAACCTTTTGCACACTTCTAATATGATCTCTACAATGGTTAGACCATTTTTGTAATAAGGTAATGATGCGAGGTATTTAGCCTACTGATGTCTTTTTGTGTGTGTTTATCCACCTGTTGCGGGCATCCAGCTAATCCTGATATGCTCTCTAACATTAGTTGAAAAGTAAGTTTGCCTCAAATCCAGTTTGATATGCTTCATTTGAATGTAGGACATGTTCATGCTTGGCTGTACCTGGCCTTCCCACTGCTTTTCTTTGAGGCACTTTGATGTCTCCATTGAGCTTGTGTCCAGGGGTTTGCGGAAACCCTTGGCGACCTCTCTCACTCCCACGCCAACGCTGACACAAAGCAGCAGGACCAGCGGGTGGCACCTGTGTCCCCTCATGGTCCACCCACGCCCGTCCTCTTGAAGGATCATCCAACAACTCACTCATCCATTCCCCTGATGCAGCTGCGTCCCCAAATGAGGCGCGATCGCATCAGCATGGCCGCTTGGCAGATGCGGCGAAGGGACAAGGAGCTGCAGCATCACTGGACGCCAGAGGGATACCCACTGAGAGTTTGCTGACGAGGCTAAACTTTAAACCAGTGGTGCTCCAATCACCAGTGCCTAACCTGCGTAGCAAATCTCCCAGGGCTGCTTGATTTTTGATGTAATGGGAATCTTGAAACCGGCGATTCTTTAACGAAATTTGTAAGGAATTATATTCTTCGGATTTTCCGTCAGCAACCTGTGCTAGCTGTGTTAGTGGACGTTTGTGAATGATGTTTGCGTTTTGAATCACTGACTTACTTGCGCATCTGAACTACAGGAGCCTAAACTGCCGTTTATTATCAAATTTGAGTCATGTTAGGCTGCTAAGAGTACAGTATGTCCTCACAACGATTCAAGAAACCAGAACAGCTAGTTACCTAATTGTTGGCACGTTTCTTTTTTTTTCTGAAAATTGGTTTCAGTAAACGCGCTCTATGCATAATGTGTCTCTGGCAAGCGCTGCCATGAGTCACTCGGCCCATTCATCATTTCATATATTTTGTGTGGTAATTAATATTCAGTACAAGATACGGTACATTCAGTACATAATATTAAACATTTTTAGGACATTTTCTCAATGCGAATCAATCTTCTCAATACGAGCAGGCATCTGGAGCAATTTAAAATTCACTCGTAGCTGTTCCATGACGTTTCTACTCTTTCTTCTCACCTCTTTTTGTTTCGTGTGTGTGTGTGTGTGTGTGTGTGTGTGTGTGTGAGACCATGTCTATGGTCATTGGTTGCAGTGACGTACAGGAGCACAGTAACGCTGCAGAATTGAAGCCGTACTTGTATCCAGTTGCACTGAGAAGCAAATAAGGCTGTTATTTTTTGCAGCACTAAAATATTATAGCAGTATACTGTAAGTATATTAGTACAGTTCTTCAAAATCTTATTTATTGAATATTTTTATCACCGTTTCCCTGACACAGTTTTCTCTCTCCCGGCTCCTGACGCGCTCAGTAGAGATTGGTACGGATATGCTGGGAGCAGACAGAGTAAAAGAAATGGGCCGTTTGTCCTCTGTTCTCTTGAAATTCCTTCAAGCGATTTGTTTTCCTTGACCGTGATTTTCCTAAAGTTTTGCTCAGTTGCATGTAAACACTGAACAATATCAAAAGTGTAAGTTGTTGATCCCCAAATTTTTATTTTTGGCTCATTTACATGTGTATTTTCCAAGAATCCAGTGTCGCCAATAAATTCTACTTTTAGACTAGTAGTAGTGACTAGATTAATACTTTAATGTGAACAAAACAACGTATGCTTAGCAGAAATAGATGCGCATTCAGTTATGTGTCACTTAGCCTCGGTGTAAGCTGATGAGCAGACACTAAGGTAAACTTGCACAGCCATGTGGGTCGGCACGTTCAGCTTAACCTCAAACACTATGTTTTGTTTGAAGTCAGGGAGCGTTAATTCATATCAGATAACATCTAATCGCCTTAAACAAAAGTGTGGCCTCCCTCGTGGCTGTTGACAGGGCTCGGTTTCTGCCACCATGGAATAATGGAGAAACAAGCCAAACTGACAACCGCCCCGTCCTCCCCTTCCCTCCTCTCCATGCCCCTGAACGCCCCCCTCCACCGATGGCTCACTCCGTGGCTGTCTGGCTGTGCCAATCTGTTGACACGTACAGATTAGTGCTGCTGTGGAGGGAAACAAAAGGCAGAGCGCGGTAACAGGAATAGCCGTGTGGCGCGGTAGCTGCATGCCTGGGCAGGACTGCCCTGGCAGGGTGATTACAGCGCAGCGGAGGAAGCTAACTGCCTGCCACTCCTCCGAGCTGCCGCTGTTCCGGAGGCCCTGGCTCATGTTTAATCACTGCCCTTTTTTAATCGAATAAATCACGGCAGCGTGGAGAGGAAAACAGCGCCTCCTCCATCTTGGGGCTGACACACCAGCTCCTTGGGGGGCATGGAAAGGCAAGCACTTTACAATGTAAAGCAAGCAGAATTTAGTGATGATGCCCTATGCAGAGTGTTGTGGTCATTTGTTTCTGGTGGGAAGTTAATGCAGGCCTCAGGAGACGCAGCTTTAGCTTTTAAGCTCTTTTGTCTGCTTTTTTTTTTTTTTGTCTCCCTTTTTATTACTTTAGTATTTAGTTTAACCTCTTTGGTTTAATTGGACACTAAATATTTCAGCCTATCGAGTTTAATTAGGTGCCAAACGTGGCTAGCCGAGCCTGTTTTTAAGCGTTTTGTGAAATTCGTTGCCGGTTTTGCGTTTCGGTGCAGCTGAGGCCCTCGTTGGCAATCCTGTTCCCGAAGTCGTCATGTGGTTTAACGTCAAACGAAATCGCTTTCCATTCATTATCCCCACAATTGTTTGATGGCACCGCAGTGAGCTTGTCTGAGGTTCTTCTATCCTTTCATTTGAATCTTTAATTCGTTTTCGTCCGCGGGACGAGAGTGAAATGAACGCTGTAGGAAAGCGTTTCATCTCCGATAGATCAGATACATCAGTCACATGCTGTTTTCCTCTACGGCGAAACTTTATATAGGAATAAAGGTAAAGGAGTCAGTTGGTGTGTTCCAAATGATAATTTCAGAGTCACTTAATATCTTGTAATATGAGATGTTAAGGTCCCAATTAAGCCGAATACGGCTGTGTATTGCGTGGGCGCCACCTGTTTCGCTGTCCACCCACATGAGTGGTATGAAGGATGGCGCGCCAGCCTCTCTCTCCTCATCAGGGAGGGTAGTCTGGGTAATCTGGGGCCGATCCATACACCCAGACCACCACCAAATTTATAATACTGGCAGGACAATGAGAGCATGCTCACACAATCAGCCTCCTTCCCAATATTGCCCTGATAGGATCTATCGGCTTGTGCCCATAATGGGCCAGTTTCACGTTTATTTGGTGTACACCTAGAGCAACTCTCCGAGGACGTAAACGCTCCCATATTTTTCCCCCCTATATAGCTCCTGATTGAGTGAGTCGAACAGCTCAGGGAAGTAAAAGCCTGTACAAGCAGAGTGACATTCAGGGCCTGCCGTTAAATAGTCCATTTTTTTTTTTAGGATTCACAGTAAGTATCTGGGCTGAGTAAAGTTCAGCAGGCGTCCACTGAAAAGGTCTCGAGCATATGGCAACACAATCGTCCTTTCAGATCTTATCTTACCTTTCTATCTTGTCAGTCACTCTGGCCGTTACTGTTTCAGTTGAGTATTGCTAGTGTTATATGAAGAAAATGTTGGTATTCTCTCATCGCATGCTTTTATTTATTTATTTTTT
This sequence comes from Notoglanidium macrostoma, assembly GCA_030068235.1. Taxonomy (NCBI): domain Eukaryota; kingdom Metazoa; phylum Chordata; class Actinopteri; order Siluriformes; family Auchenoglanididae; genus Notoglanidium; species Notoglanidium macrostoma. Next base: position 4,473,622 of record JAQQZR010000020.1, read on the forward strand.
TAAATACGTCTACGAAGGTCCTTTTGCAGAAGCACCTTGCAGCCTGATTTCAAATATGAAGACCTCTCTCGACTTGGCGACATCCTCTCTCTTAAATATAGCACTATATCTTTGCAGTAGTTCGCCACCATATGCAGTCTTTAGTCCCTGGACACTAGAAGTTCTCATTGCTGACGCAGCATTCGCAATGCTAAACCAGCATAGTCTTTATGCAGCGAGAGGTTCTCGTTTATAAATTAGGGAGACTGTGACATAGCACGGAGTTGGAGATTTTTTTTGTTGCCGTTTTCAGAAGCAAATTAGAGTAACAGTGAAATTAGATGGTATTGTTAAAAAGAAACCCGTCACTTGTTGACAGAATAGCATTCTGCTTGCCGCATGGGTCTGTCTGCCGTTGTGTGTAGGCATCGGTGGCAAGCTTTAGTTTTTTCCCCTTTTTTTTTATTTATTATTTTTTTTTTTCTCTCCTCTCCCTCAACCCCACGTCTGTCCCAGATCCCTTTGCCGCTCTCTTGGGCCTGCCCGCTCCTCCTCCTCCTCCTCCTCGTCCTCCTCCTCCTCAGAGCAGCATGTGCTTGGGGAGCGGTGAGCAGGAAAGAGCTAGCGGTGAGCACTGCTGAGGCCTTATCTGAGCGCTGCACACAGTCTAGAGAACGCATCCTCTTCCTGGGGCCTCCCTGTTGCCAAAAGGAGCGTCGAGGAGAGGGAAAGGGAGGAGCAATGGCGAGAATGGAGGGAGAAGGACGAGACGGAGTGGAGGGAGTTTAAAAAGGAGAAGCAGATGGCTTTTTTTTTTCCTTTTTTTTTTTTTCTCCTTGTACTTGCTTCTTTGTCAGCCGGGACGCTTAAGCGCAGCCATGTAAGGTGGGCTTACACTGTCTGTATGTCAGCATGCTTCTGTGTTACTGCTTTTGTTTGTTTGTGCCAGACTCCCAGTGTGTGTCTGTGTACACCACAAGTCCCTGAAGGAATGCTACCAGCAGCACTTCTCTCGCCACATTAGAGAGATAAGGCTAATGGCGGTCCCCAAGCGGGCCCGAATGCGCAACCACACACAGCTCTCTGATGAAGAGGATTTCCCCGCTCACTCCATCCCTCTTCTTCTGCCTCGCTCCCTCCTTCCTCTTCCTCCCGAGAGTAATTTCACAGTTCAAACTCTTCAAATGGCCCCCAGATATTTCAGCAAGCCCAATCACTTCTTCACCAGTCTTGTTCACTTCTCTTTCATACGAACTGGGAATTATGGATTTTTCAAGAGGGGAAAAATTAGGTGAAGTCAGAACTTTCTTTGAACGAATCCAAAACGGCGTTTTTCCATTTCCTCGTCTACTGGACTGCTCTTAAATAATTGTTAAGGAAAAATAAAACGCAGCGGCTTTTAGTTAAAACGACTCAAGGGTCTAGGGCTCGGAAAATACAATATTAGCGGTGTTTCCGTAGATTCAGTATGGTCTCATGGAGCCACGTGCCGTGTCTGGAGATGCTAGTGAGAAAGTTTGGTTTAAGGGTGTGCGGGGGCGTAAGGGGGGTAGAACTTCAGCTTTAAATGGCAAAGCCAGTCCATTACCTTGTTAAGGCAGATATTAAAATTAGGGGTGGTGATTGAAAGATGTGTGACAACTTGAAGACCACAAGCATGCATTACTATGGGGCAGGCTTTAGAAAGAGAGTCAGCTCAAAGTCTTTTTCCAGACTTACTTTTAATGATCTAACCGTTACCTGTCATTTAAATTATTCACACTCCGTCAAAGACTTCAAGTAGACACATTTACTGTTAAGAGAATGAAGAGGAGAAAAATAATAATGCAAGCAAATCTTAAGAGAGGGGAAAAACCAAAGAAAACAAAATTGCCATGAGGTGGGATTTCGAGGGAAAGCCTGTGGCTATGTTCGTTTTTTTTTCTCCAGACGTTTAAGATCACAGCTAGTTTAGCAAACTTTCTACCTCCAGTACGAGCTGAGATCAGGCCAGGTTCGAGCTAGCGTAAATACCACTACGTATTGTCTACTGGAATTAGTGTACATGCTTTAATCTACTACAATCCATGTAGTAGTGCTAGTCTGTAAGGCAAGAAAAAGTGTTTCCATTTGTTACGTTTGTTGCTCTTTTTACAGCAGGAGCACATAAACAACCTCCCCGCCCCCCCAAGGTCCCTTGATGGGAGTTTTGAAAAATGCCGTTTTCATGGCTGCCTGTGACATAATGTAGAGCTCTGCTGTTGTTTAGCACAAGCTTCAGAGTGGGTATTCTTCACCCCAAATCATTATGCATTGAGCAGCCCATTAGCGAAATGAAGACGAATGGGGCAGAGGTGCTGCAGTGACTAAGTGTTGGCTGGCTACACTTTAATCTGAAGCGCACTCCTGTGGTCTTTTCAACATAGTCATTGTATCCACCGCTTTGTGACCTGCTCCGATTCGGCAGCCCGTCGTGCTCCGCGAAAAGGTTTTGTTCTAATACGTTTTCTGCGTTTTCTGTACATGAATGCTAACGTGATGTCGAGCCTCTTTCTGGGATCACCATCATGTGCTTGAATTCCGTACATCTGCGTTTTCAGTGTCATGTAAATGACCCAAAATGTGACCGATCTTAGTTTTGGTCTTTAGTAATTATCTGTCAGAATACTTAATTAGCTAAAATAAAATCTTGTAGAGTTATTATTATTTAATTAGAAAATTAAACAAGAAAAAAAGAGCAATATTGGCTTCTTAATATCAAGGAATATGTTGTATTTTCAGATAAACTGATTAGTTATTGAACTACTCAAGCAGGTGTACGAAGTGAAATATTAACAACCTAAACTTTACCTTTTCTCGAACACAGTTTCCAGTATTTTTCCTCGTTTCTCATATTTTGTAACTGATCGTAACTGTCTTGCTAATACAGTGCAAATTGGTGATTATGATAATGTTTTACATGTGATCCCACATGATGCCATGTTTGCATGCCATGAGTTTAAAACGTAAAACCAGTCCTAGTAGCGAATGAGCTTTTAATGGCCCCTAAATTCTGCCATGCGTTCTTTGGGAGCGGTAATGCAGGTGTGTGTGAGACTGGTTAATCCTGTTGTTAACTGTCATGTCATGTCACTTTGCATCTCTAGCTATGAAGGACCCTGTGTGCTGAATGACATCACGTGTAATTATGGGCAAATTTGTCTAAAGTTACAACTTCTTAAACATTACTGTTCGTCCGCCAGCCTTTAGCTCCATCGCAGGTTCATCAGTTTCTTTCAGTTTTATTCGATAGAAAGACACACTGGCCTCCCAATGAGAACATGTAGCCAGTGAAATGTTCCCATATTAAAGGTCCACTGTGTAGGATTTTCAGGGTATCTGTTACTCACCTTCCGTGTTTCACCTAACCCTCTGCTTAGGAGCAAGACAGCATGTTTCTACAAACATACAGCTTTAACGTTAGCATGGCTACACAGGACACCGGAGTCTCACGGCATTCCCACGTATAATCTCCATTGCAGTGTGATTGCGTTAGGATGTGGGTTTAACTTTGTCCAGTTGCCTATATCTGCCCTGTTTGTTTTTTTTTTTTTTTTTTTTTTTTTTTTTTTTTTTTTTTGTTTTTTTTTTTTTTTTCCCTTGTGTTTAGTTTTTATTGGTTGAGAAATGCATTTTGAATAGAAGGGTCAATGTTTTATTTTCTTTTCCTTACGGAAAAAAGGTAGTAGTTTTCATCGACAAAATTGTATCAAAATACTGATCCTTTAGGTTCAAGGATTTTTATTTATTTATTTTTTAAAAAGCATCACCACTAAACTCCTGATCTTTTAATATTAATGAATATCCATATCATGAATTGTAGTAATTAGTGGTAGCTGCTTATTGTAATATTTAAAGCACTTTGGGCTGAAAAAGATAGATGGATAGATAATCGCATTTACATATTTATAAAAATATAAAGATTGTGGTTATTGTTAATGTAGTAAAAATTGTTGCATCAGATCCAGGATAACACCTACATCCATAACCTCATGCTTAACCAGAGGATTTATTTCATTGTTTCCACAGGCAAGCAGTGGTACTGATTCTCAGGAGGAGAAAGAGCAGGACAGCGATGACAAGGACGGTCCATCAAACCCCGAGGTGGAACTCAACACGGTGACCAGTTCTCTGACCATGCAGGAGTACTTTGCACAGCGCATGGCTCAGTTAAAGAAAGGTCGTGCTGAGAACCAGTCCTCTGCTTCCACTCCCGAACCCAACGGCAACCCACAATCCCCATCTGCGACACCCAAATCCACCGAGGACTCCCCCAACACCAGCGACATGGAGGAGAGCAGAAAAAGAAAGAAAAAGAAGAAAAAGGATCGGAAGAATGACCAACAAGACGATGAGGAAACGGTGGAAGACGTTGAGGAAGCCCCAGTGACAGAAGCGGTTACTGTTGTACAGCAGGCTGACTCGGACAGCAAGAAAAAGAAGAAGAAAAAGAAGAAAGAGCAACGGGCGAGAGGGGAGGACACGGTGGAGGAGTGCCGTGTCCCAGCAGCAAAACAAGACACCGCTGGGGATGTAGTTTCCCTTTGTACAGAGAAAAAGAAGAAAAGGAAAAACAAAGGAACGCCTACTCACACACCTACAGATTCAACTAATGAAGACGATAAAGCAGGTGACCTCGCAGACACCGGGGATTTGGATAAAAAGCGAAAGAAGAGGAAGCGGAGAGAGCAAGAGGAAGAGCAGACTGAAACAGAAGTAGAAAAGAAATCCAAAAAGGACAAGAGAAAGAAGAAAAATGACAATTAGGGTTTTGTACTTGACTGGGTTTAGGTGTATCTGAATTTCTTTCAATAAACACATCAACAGAAATTGAGCTTTTTAAAAAAAACAAATGTCCGCTTATTCTGTCCATCGTGGGTCTGATTGTGTGTCTTGCCGTGGAAAACCATTTGTATAGCAAAAAATCGAATTCATTTTTATCTAATTCATAAATCGACATATTTGTACATTTTTCATTCCCCGTGAACATCAGATCACACACTTTGGTCAACGTCACTTTCTGCAAGTTCTCTTAAAATCTCAACTGTGTTTTTGCTCCAAAAGTAATCTCAAATGTTACTCTCAGAAGAAAAACCCATGCAACCTCTTAAAGCTTTTTAAAAATCATAAATCACTGCCTATGTGTTATTGAATGGCTATAGGTATATGGGAAGAGGGTCATATCAGTGCAGCAACCTGAATCAATTTTCAGTTTTCTTTGTTTTTAAAATAGTCCTGCATCCTTTCTTACTGTCATCGTTTTCCTCTTCCTGGTGTGATGTATGGAGCTGCTGATGGATTGTAGCCCATGCTTAAGTGTTTAAAAAACATTCCCATGAAAAGCTAATGAGAATCACATTAAAATGTAAGGTTTTTTTTTGCACGCCTTAATGTGAGATCTGTACCTCCTGTGGACAGAATAAGTGTGTGATGCTAAATTCAATTCTTTCCTTAATTTGATGTTCAAAACACAAGTTGGGTTGAACAATGGTGTTAATGTACTTACAGGCCCATTGTTTATAATGAACAGGCCTGTTAGTAGCTTAACATCACTGATTTGACCAATGACAAAATAGGACTAATTCCCTGGTTGTCCCACAGTGATGGGACTGGGTACTTATAAGATCTTGAACTCTGCTATGTGGTGCTATGGTTTATATATAGTATATGAATTGTATACATGGGCTAATAAAATGAAATGTCAACCAGTTTTTCAAATTATGCCATGGAATTGAATTTGAACCCTTAACATTTTAAAATAAACCAGTGCTGAACATTACTTACTCCTTGACCGATTGACGCTTCATTGGAGAATGTTTGCCTTTTGCAATGTTCATTGAGATTACGTAGCAAGAGTGTCAAATTCTTTGCTTTATGTAATGTAGGATTATTATGAAGCCTGATTGAGTCAATTCAATTCAATTTTATTTGTATAGTGCTTTTAACAACAGACATTGTCTCAAAGCAGCTTCACAAAAGTATATA
>JAQQZR010000020.1:4479703-4490623 GCA_030068235.1 Notoglanidium macrostoma
TATAGTTCAATTACAACTAATACACTTAATACTAGGGTCAGGTTTAGAGTGCAAGACTGTTCATGGTGATTCGATGAATCAAATGAGTGAATGAATGAGTCAAATGGTCAAGAAAATGTCTTATGATCTAGAGACCATACCTTCTTGCTTGATTATCCCAGTGGCAGCTCATCCATATCAGCTGTTTGACATATGCTAATAAAGCCTGCTGTCAAACCTCCATACATTGTAAATTCTGTTGGAATACTGAGTAACTCTCTTGAGTGACCAATAATATAAAAACAATTGCTGTCTGACTGATATGAGCTGATGTAATGTAGAAATTTGCTCTCATTTCTAGATTCCGTAGAGGTATTATTTCACCTACAGGTCAAAAATGGGAACTGCGACAAGCACTAACCGAGGCCCATTGGGACATGAACCACACTGCCCCATGTATACGGGAGACGCAGAGGAAGGGACGGTTAATTTGAGGGCTGCCAGGGCAACATTTTAATGGCAAATTGGTTTAGTTTAATACTCCATGACCTCTAAGATCTTGGTTTACAGCAGGTAATTGAATTAAATCTAATGTATTTCCAAAAACAAAGGCAAACTGTAAATTAGCACAGTTTATAGGAGACAGGGAATTATGGAGAGGATAATGCCCATACATCAGAAATACCATGTGAGGACCATGGTAAGCATTGTGTCTCCTTTTTTTCAATACCCAATTTTTCTGGGGAAGTTTTAGGCCTCTTGTGTTGTTTTTGCAATGTAGTTGGGCTGGATTTCTTTGCTGTAACCTGGTAACCCTGGCTAATGATATTAGTCCTTCTGTGTGTGCCCTACTGAAGACAGAAAATAAACCAAACAACCAGCTCCTTGGATTTGGCATCAAACAAAACGATATCTTTATTAATGCTGAGACACTGATTCAGCTTGTCTAAGGCTAGGGGAAATATTTTAGGGACTAGCAAATGATGCAATATATGAAATTATCACACAAGAAATGTCAGCTAAATAATCTTGATAAGACGTTGAATGTGAGTTTTTGAGGAAAATAAATCTGTTTGTTACTTCACTGTGAATGAATGACAGGGCTTAGTCATTAGACGTCATCCATCGCCAACGCCTTTGACAGTGATATTTACTGCTTAGAGTAAATCTCAGAGCCTTGTTCACTGGTTTAAACCCTGCCTTCCCTCATAGCCATTTACATGGTTGTCAGTGTTTGTACAGCAACAAAAACAGAACAAGTCAATGTTTTGTTTTGTTTTTTCAAATGCTTATTTAAGTACTTCATGAAGACGTAGGTTGTCGCTCTTCGTGAGTCAGCCAGTGATTCAACTTCTCATTCAGCAAGTGGAAGTTCATTCCATCACCTGGGTGCCAGTACAGAGAAAAGCCAGTGTTGCAGGTCTTCCTTGTACATTTTATGTATGGGATAGAATACGATTAGCTCTAGTGTAAGAGAGCTTTAGCAAAGTGCAAATCTTTCTTTTGGTGGTTTTAACCATTAAAGAAGTTTGCTCCTATGATCAGATAATTAGTCATACCATAGTTAGCTACCTCGAAGTTGTTTAGGCGTGCACCTAAAGACAGGTGAGAAAGAATCTCGCTTTTATAGATTTTGTTGAACTACTTTGAAATTAATAGTTTGCAAATGCGTGAATTTCTAATCAAGACAAACTAGTTTATGATCAAATTCTGGCTTCCTTGAGAGGAAATGGGCACCAAAATAGCTAAAAGGAAAAAAAAGTGGAATTACTCATGTGCATCTTTCAACACCCAAACAGATGTCCTGACTGTCATCTCTGTTCAGGGTGGTGAGAACAGGAAGTGAAGGACCTTATTCTGTGGCAAATTTACACAGACTTCCTGTTCCTGTGTGTGTGTTTAGGGGGGAGGCTAATAGACTACACTTTAAGGAGCCCCTATATACATATTAACTTATTTTTGTAGTTTTTTAAGCAAAAATACGGAAGATGATGTTGAAATATTTAACGTATCTTGTTTTGGCAACAACTTGAGCCTTCCTCGAGCACCAGAATTAATGGGTGTAAGCACGATGTGCAGTTTTCTCCCAGCACTTCCTGTCTACTCCACGGATTCTGTGGGGCGGCCATTACTTCAATATTCTGTCAGCAGGAACCCTCGGTCTGATAAGAAGTATTCTGCTGACAGTGAGGAAACTGACTTCATTCCAGCCTCAGATTTTACAGTACCTAGGCTACTTGTAAAAGTTTCAGAAACTGGTGATGCATTTTTGAAAATGAGGTTCCACAAGGGTTCTTGAAAGACAGCCTGAAAACTGATCAGGGTTCTCCACTGTCAGAAGAAAAAAGTACCTTTCCATGTTGCTGAGGTGCTACTCTCAAAAGTATATCTCTTAGTCTACCTGGAAATATGAATGTCTTGTTCCTTTAAAAATCATTTCATGTACGGACCACTGGTGTTCCCTTAATGTAAAGGGGTTTCTTGGTGAGTAAAGATACAATACCTTTGAAGGTACTAGTTCAGAAACAAGGTCAGTTTAATACTTTTTTGAGAATAGGATTGTTTTTTTCCCCTTACTGTAGTTTGTTTTGATTCCTTAGCATGTGCTGACGTGATCATTCTTTGACTACATATTCTAGCTTAAAATACAAGAAATATTTGATGTGGCATTCTGAAATACCTACATTTACTTTTGTAAGATGTTGAGCAACGAATAAACCCTTTTTATGGGAAAAAAAAAAAAAAAAAGGCAGTTTCACACCCTGAATGACAGCTGAATGAATGGAGACGCTGACGCTTAGGCTGCTGATGACGTCACCACGTCTGTGAGTCTTGCGCAAAGGTGCCAGTGGAACAGTTCTGAACGTATTCATGAACAGGTTTGATAACTAAACTCAAATATCTAACATATTCCTCTTAATACACCAGGCAGCTCAAAGTACTTTAAAAACACAGAGAAAACGGTCTGATTTACACCTTTAAATGTTCATTAAGTAAGATGTGTGTGGGGTGGGGTCTGCGGGAGGTCTGTAATAGTTAAACGGGTGGAATTTAATACGAGTAGATTTTTTTTTTTTACTCATCGAACCTGCCCCTGTGTCCACCAAGCTCCGCCCCAATACTTATGGCGTGGTAATTAGCGTTAACATGCTAACTAGAGTTACCATTAGCAAGACTGTCACTTTCGAGTGCACTTAGACAATGAACAAAAAGCCAAGTAAACATGCCAATCCCCCTCATAATGATTTAAGAGGATGTGAAGGGGAACTGGGGGGGCGTGTCTATAAAATGATTGACAAGATACAAACATTCCAGACCAGAAGGCAAGTTTCCAAATTGTATTTTTCCAACTATGTAATACACTGAGGCAATGGGTGAAAGGATTATTTTTGTTCCTACGGAATTATTTTTTATTCTTTTTTATTTCTACAGAATTTTCTACATTAATTGCACAAGTAAGAAAGGAAAAATATTCACTATTGCACCTTTAATTTGTACAAAGCCAACACTCAAAATAAATAGTACAAAACTGTATATTTGCTTGTCACTGTGGTATTATTTGTATCTTCACTGTGAATCTTTCACCTCGATATAATGTATCCTTAAATAAAAGTGCTGTAAAGTAAACAAATAGACTGAATTCGATGAAAATTAAAGCTTTGAAACCTGCATGCCTCTTTCTAGGTTTGTGCTTTCTAGTACCAGGGACAGGTACAGTTTAGTAGCCCTTTCTCCTCAGGCTGTATACATGCCTGCTATCTAGAAAATCTTGAAGAAAAAAAAAACCCCAACAACTTTTCAGTAGCCAGTGAAGTGTGAGTGATTTAAGAGATCCTAAACAGAGCACAGCCCCCTAATTACCCAGTGATAGAAAGGCATGGATGGTATAACTAACACGTGTGTACATTATTTGTTTAAAGATTAAATTGTTCATAAACCCCAAATGGCATCTAATGTCTGTCATTGCACCTCAATAATCATACTAATGTGTCACGACACCACAAGCACGAACTCATTTTGGAGTAAAGGGTGTTGAGGTAGTTTCCTCCATTCTTTTTTTTCCGCACGTCTCAAGTTGCAATCAAGGAGGAGCTGCGTGTCCTGCGGGGCCTGTGCTGGAACCTGCAGCTCAGATATAAAGCGCTTCCCCATGCACAGGGAAACAGTGAATCACTGCTTTCGAGGAGGAGTCCAGCCGAGCACACCGTTCTCACCCAAGCCCACAAACACAGACAGACCAGCTCATCACTTAGGACAGTGAAGGACAGATAGCTACAGAGAAGACCAGCACACACTATCAGGTCTTACTGGGGCTTTTTTTTTCTCCTCTTTTCATTAACGAATCTGCAGGTGAACTCGCACGTAGCCATAGAAAGTTTCAGAGACAGTTTTGAGACTAATTCCCGCAGGTAAAGTTTTGAGATTGGGCAGAGTGAGAGAGCGGAGTGCGCACATGGCTGCCCTGATTAGCGCCTACTCGTCCTGGCCGGAGAGCTTCGAGTGCGCATCCACGGATGGAGACGCAGCCGACGGCCGCACGAGCCACCGAGCAGCGGCGGATAAAACCCCCGAGCCCCGCATCCGCAGACCCATGAACGCCTTCATGGTGTGGGCTAAAGACGAGCGCAAAAGACTGGCTGTGCAAAACCCGGACCTCCACAATGCAGAGCTCAGCAAAATGCTGGGTAAGAGTTATAAAAAAAATAATTATTATATTATTATTAAATTAATATTATTATATTATATAAATATATATATATAAAATCTTTTGTTATTATTATTATTATTATTATTATTATTATTATTATTATTATTATTATTATTATTATTGCTGTTGTTGTTGTTTGTATCCTCATCCAGAATTTTCCGAGGAATTTTCGTACTCACATTATAACATTGCTAAAAGTTTTAATGGGTCCCAAGCTCCACTAGTCTGTTTTAATTTAATGAAATAACTAGTCATTATCATTATAATTTTTAATAGGCCTGAATCTGTAATAAATCGCCCATGTGGTGAACTAAATATAGTTGTAGGCTATTTGCGAAGATCCCATCCGAGAAGAATTTTTGTTAAAATACAGTTCAAAGTTTTTCATCTTAAAAAAACCCCATCAGTCTGTTGTACAAAGCCTATTAATATATTTACAGCTGAAGCTGAACCTGGATCATCAGTACATCCAAACGGCGTTACTGATACTGATGTAGATGATGTGGAAGTTTACGGCGGGTTGTCAGGAACTAACATCTTCAATCAGCTTAAATCAGAGAAACAAAAATATAAGATTATTATTATTATTATTATTATTATTATTATTATTATTATTATTATTATTATTATTATTATTATTATTATTATTATTAAATGGTATTTATATTCTCACTTGCGTCTGTTTAAGTGGTAATTTCATAATTACTTCTGGACGTCGTTTTAAAAATATTTTTGCTTTGTATTCGGCATTAGTATAACTTTAGCTTGTCTTGCAACAGCAATTGTATTTACTGTACAACACATAACTGAAAATAAAACAAACAAACAAACGACAACAACAACAACAACAAAAACCACTATGGGTTACTTAAAGTAACACTATTACCATCAATAACAATAGTAAGAATTTGAAAAATGAATTACAGAGCAACATTTTACAGCTTATTCTCTCCACATATAATTCTCACCTTTCATTTTAGTGATTTTCAAAATATTTGGAGCTTCTCTTCTTTAGAACAAATACTAAATTCGACTGGACGGTTATGACTTGTGGAGCACTGAATTTCAGTATCTTTGTAAAAGCAATAAAAAGATTTTTTATTAAATGTGAATATAAGACAAGTACTGGAATATACTTCCAATAGGTTGCAATTCTAGTGTGATAATACCAAGTACAATTCTCTATGTGAGTGAAATAGCAATATGTCTAAAGTTTGTACTTTTTTCTGGATTGTGATAGGTAAGTCATGGAAGGCCCTGACTCCCTTGCAGAAGAGGCCGTATGTGGAGGAGGCTGAGAGGCTGCGGGTGCAGCATATGCAGGACTACCCCAACTACAAGTACCGTCCTCGTAGGAAGAAGCAGCTGAAGCGAATCTGTAAGCGTGTTGACCCAGGCTTCCTCCTGCCCGGCATTGGCCCTGACCAGAGCTCTCTGTCAGACCCGCGAGGTTGCTGTCACCCTCTGGACAAAGAAGAAGAGGGTAGTGTCGGAGGGAGCAATGGATTCTCTTCCCCCAGTACAACTTTGCCTGGTGTGAGGGTCTTCAGAGATCCTGCAAACTCCAGCAGCAATTTTGACACATATCCTTATGGCCTTCCCACTCCACCTGAGATGTCCCCTCTTGATGTGGTAGATCATGAGCACCCGTCCTACTACTCAGCGTCCAGCTCTGTCCCCCCTACCAGCTCCTGTTCGTCCTCTGCTTCGGGCCCAGAGGAGCAGCGCCCCACTCCAGCTCACATGGGCAGCCCTCCTCCTTACCACCCTGAGTACTCCCATCAGTCCTCTCTCCACTGTGGTAGCACACATCTGAGTCACATCCCCATGCCACACCAATGTAATGGAACCACCCTTATCCCCACTCCTCCACTGTCCTACTACAGCACTTCGTTCCCTCAAGTCCCAGTGCACCATGGCCTCCAGGGCCACTTAGGGCAACTCTCGCCCCCACCTGAGCAAGGTCACTTGGAGACTTTGGACCAGCTGAGTCAAGCTGAACTGCTGGGCGAGGTGGACCGCGATGAGTTTGACCAGTACCTAAACTCCACCAACTATAACGTTGAACAGGGTAGCATGACCGTGACAGGACACATCCAGGTAACTCCAGCTTCTACTTGCCCCAGCAGCACCACAGAAACCAGTCTTATCTCTGTACTAGCCGATGCAACGGCCGCCTACTACAACAATTACAGCATTTCTTAAAGAGTGAAACGAACCCATAGACAATAATTTAAAAGTCAATACAGACAAAGCCTGTGGACTTCAAATGGGTCAGCAATGTGATTGGCAGGTGAACAAAGGAGGAGTGATGTAGAGAGAAAAGGAGAAGCTGCAGGAAGTCAGTGGACACCTCAGGGATGCATATAAAAATGCTCTAAAGTTCATTCCCATCTTTGTTTCCAAAAAAAGAGAGGATGAGAATAAAGTGACTGGACTAACTGCTAGTCCTGCTGAAATGTTCTCAGACTTTGCCAGAGATGCTTGTATATTTGCTCTGCAGCTTATTTATGTATCTAAATGTTTTGCATTAATCCATATTGTATTGCTGTATTTTCCCTCTAATAATCTTATCTTTAATACAAACCTCATTTTTTTTTTTTTACCTCAAGACACCATATTTAAATGAGACTGGACTCTTCTGCAATATTTTGCCATCGGATTTGGTGTTCCATGAAGGAAATTCTGTAGTCTCCCTTTTCTATCCACATCCATATGAATATATATTATACTCATAAATTGTTACCAAGAAAATAATAATGAATATTATTGTTTGCTGATTTATATTTGTGGCATTAATTTAATTGGAATAAAATACCAAATTTCTAATTTGATATTTACACAGATATCTAAGATTGTAGCTCACAAAGAAAGCTGATGTATATTAATGATTGGGATGCTTGTATGATCGTTATGAAGGACCGGGCATTGGCATTTTTCGTTGACAAACTGCGTTGTGTATGTCGAAGTAAAGCCAGCACATTGACAATGTTTATTGTTGAAAAGTAATGCTTTGTAGATGCTATAGCCTTTTGTGAAATGTCAAAATGAATGTTCTGAGAAGCCAGATAAAACAGGCTCCAGTGAATAAAAACAACATTTAAACACAGGTATAACAGACTCTTGTTTTGGTTGTCATAGGTAGGCCAGTCTCCTTTTTTACTGCTGTGTGAAAATATTAATATTTTATACAATTTGTCCTTCTTTGGTATGTTTAAAGGCCACGTGCATGTTGTCTGTGCATGTGGAAAACAGTTAAACTGTGTGAATTAATTATACAATAGTTTACATGCAATTCGTTTTTTGACACAAATAGCAATAATAGGTTTTGAACCTAAACCAGCCTTATTTTTAACTGTTAGCAATGTAAGCGTACACTTGTTTCTCTACATGGTAGAAATTTGCCACATCTGAGAGTGAGCTTTGCTTGGAGCTTTGATGGTTTATGCGCCATGGAGCTGGTGGTACCCACCCTGTGTTCCCAGGCTGGTATGGCTAACACGTCTCCTGCTCAGTTTCACTCCTCCACACTTTCAGAGGATTGGTGTAGAGCAGTCTCGGCTCTCACTGCCTTACCTCCTCCATTTCCATTGGCCTTTTGTTCGCTGTGTCTTAGTCGGGGTGTCTTTCTTAAGCAAAAATTCCCCTCCTATTCCACCCCCACCCTTGCCCACTCATCCCCCCCACACACACATTGCTCCCCACTTACTATCTTGCTGATGCAGACTTTCATAATCTCCATGAAATAAATAAATGCACCTCAGCCCTGTTGACTGTTTTACATGTTCATCGTTTTTCTTTTTCTCTGTGCCTTTTTTCCCCAAAAAATACCTCTTCTTTTTCGATAAAAGGAATCTGGAGGGGGGAGAGAAGCGGGTGGTGCGGGCGTTTGACAAATCCAGGAGTCTGGCTTGGTCTTCCTGCGTTTTTTGGGAATGGTTGAGTCGCGTTCCTTGTAAAGAGGATGTAGCGGAGGAGCAGTGTTTCCTGCCTGATAAGAGTAAAGCCTCTCTCCGTCAGGATGTTTGGACCCTGGCTGGTCCATGCATTAAAAGAGCCCATGGCAAGGGAAAGGGAACCTGCTGTTCGTTTTAGCTGGGAGGAAACATGGCTCTCACTGATTAATATCTTACACTGTGGTGTTTTTTTAGGGTTCTTATTTGACCCTTCTGTGGCCTGGCCACACACTGTGGACTCAGCACAGATTCTCCAAATTTCTACTAATTAAAGACAGTTTATTATGGTCAAGATTATTCACATTCTTTCAGCATAATATACATTTTTGATCACATGTGGTCATTCTGATTACAGTACATAAAATAACATTTATCATGTGTCAACATCGGAAAATGATTTCAGCCAAGAAAGATTGTTATGCCTTTCCCCTGTGGCTATATGTTTAAAAGGAGATGGTGTTTGGGGCAAAAGGGATTCTGGGTCCGAGAGCCTCAGGCCTGCATTTCACTCATGGCTTAAAACCGAGACAACTCAAGGGTGCTCACTGCTCCAAGGGGTAGGGCATAGGTACATACTAAACAGCAAATATTTTCACAGTCTAATGACCAGGGACAAACTTTTTTCTAGAAAATACATGTATTTTGTTTTATCATATATTTTTTAAATTATGAAATTATTATAAATGGACTGTATAATGCACTTTTAAACACTACATAAGAAAATATATTTTAATAAACACGCATCTTATTCTTCAGTTATTCTTAAAGCATTCGGTAATTTCTTTCAGTTATTCAGTAACTAGTATGCAGTTATGCAGTTACAAAAGAGTCCTTTGAATTTAACGGTTTACCTTTTGCAATACGAGGTTTTCTGTTGAAATTAATAAAAAAGAATTATGCGTGACACTCGTGACCAAGCCATTGATGCACAAGTAGGATAGAGGATATCAAGCTTACTCTCAGGAAACAAGGGCAAACGTTCAGCTCATCTGCTTCACTCTTTGTCAGTCTTGGCACAATACATGAGCCAAGAATAAACTATTCAGTGTCACCTTAAGAGTGGCCCCTATTTCCACATCCTTTAATTAGGCTAAAAATAGCAAAACATTTGAAGCAACAACAACAACAATAATAATAATAATAATAATAATAATAATAATAATAATAATAATGATGTTTTTCCTTAACATAATATATAATAATTATCAGAATACAAATGAAAATCAGTATTTTCATTTAGAATTTTATAGAATAATAGAAGTTATTTGTTTTTTTTTATATATATAGTAGAAATATGTAACACTTATTAATATTTTACAGAAATATAACTTACTGCGCTGACTGGGAATGAACGATTGCCTTCACTAGGTAGATTTGCAGAAATACTGAATTATGCTTGTGGATTGTATGCACATTATGCTTTTGGATTATAATTTAGAATTGATTCGTAGTGGGATTGAGGTCAGACATTCACCTTCTTATTTCTGTGACACTGTTACATTGCCGTATCTACACCTGCATTTTTACATGATTAATGCTGGACTTTCACTCAATTAGAAGACAAGTTCCCATGCAGTATATCCCTGTAGATTATCTGCCCACTCTTAATTTAAATTTGAATAAGATTGCTTGTCCTTTTAGACAAAATACAGCCTGACAGAATGATAACCATCATATTTCACTTTATGAATGCTTTGCTGAGGCATAAACAGCCTGCTTTAAATTTTGACTATTTAACTTTATTTTGGTCTCAGCTGACCGTAATGCTGACCATAATAAAGATGTTTCCCACAACAAAATGATTGATGGCCACTTCCTTCATAAGTCCAGTTCTTGCTTGGATCCTGAGTTTTTACGGACAGCCTTTGCTAAGCAGTGTCTGTGGTGGTATGTGGCTTTCCACACTGAATATTGGTCTAATTGTCCCAGCTGGTGGTTTTCAAAATAACAGAAACAGGTTATTGAAGTATATACATTCACTGTTCACTTTATTAGGAACACCTGTACACCTGGCTATTCATGCAGTTATTTAATGAGCCAGTCATGCGGTGGTGGTGCAATGCATAAAATCATGCAGGTACAGGTGAAGAGCTTTAGTTAATGTTCACATTAAATATCAGAAAGAAGAAAATGTGATTACTGTGACTTATAATGTGGCATCTATGTGGTTCTAGAAGGGATGGTTTGAGAATTTAATAAACTGCTGATCTCCTGGGAATTTCACACACACACACACACACACACACACACACACACACACACACACACACACACACA
>JAQQZR010000020.1:4499679-4552419 GCA_030068235.1 Notoglanidium macrostoma
GTGTGAATGCGAGCATGTGTGGCTGTTTGCCTGTGTTGGCCCTGTGGTGGACTGGCGACCTGCCCAGGGTGTACCCCACCTCTCGCCCGAAGATACTGGGATCTTCCCTGCAACCCAGATGGATAAAGCAGTATAGATAATAGATGGATGGAATATGTTATATGTAATATCTACTATTACCTTAAATGTTAGAGGAAACAGTAACAGCTAATTTAGCTTAGTTTAGTATCTCAAAAATATCAAAATGTTCACCAATGCAATTATGTACACCTTGATTATACATGTATAGTACTGGAGGGTTAAAGTACATACATGATGGCTGTTTTGTCATTTGTCTTGAACAAGCTCAGCTCTAACTGGATCAGCATTACACTTACAGCCATACAACCAATGTTTCATGACAGAAACAACTTCTACATGTTGACTTACTGCAGATTTTCGAGCCGTAGATGTGAACGTTTGTAAAATGTAACGCTGGCCAATTTTTTTTAGGAATGTAAACAGACTAATCAGTGGCAGGTTGTTGAAAACACTCGTGATACTCTTTCAGTTTGCGCAAGGTGATATGACTGCAAATGTATTGCAAAAACAAAAAGATAAACAGGAAAACTAAAACCTTACAAAATTAAGTAATGAAAAAGCACCAGGGAGAAAATCATGTATGCATTGTATTTGCCTTAGAGCATTTAAATTGCATGACAGATTAGTGAGGTTAGGGTTTCTACATTAATATTTAGCATTTACTGGGTATTTGGTATTTTGGTATTTAGTTTGGCATATCACAGAAATTTAAATGTGATTACAATTTAGTGTTAGATGGTGTCAAATGTTTACCTAACCTTTTGTCCATATTGATTATGTATTCTTTCAACTTCAAATTTTAATGGAAATGAACAGACATACGTATTTGTCTGTAGCCTCCTCAGACCAAAACTCTAGTGTTGTGTGCCGTGTAATTTCTTCTCACTGTCTCTGTTTTGTTGCACCTGATAACTATTGTACTTGATCAATGTCTTCAATCTGGAACAGGTTTGGCAAAAAAAAAAAAAAAAAAAAGGAATACCCAATGGTTATACACACATATTAGTTGGGAGAAAATGTGATGTCCTCAGACGAAAAAAAAACAAAATAAATAAATGTAAAATTTCTTACTGTAGTTTCTTGGTAGGCATCAAAAAGCAGTTACATCAATTTACCCTTCAATCATGGATGTAAAGAAGCAACCAAGGGATAAAATAAAGAAAGGGCAATGACAAACAGAGCGAGAGCTCATTTAAGAACTTCTTAGTAATCAGATCTGACATACTGATGGAGGCAGCAGTGGCTAAGCCTGAGTGACTCGTGTGGGGCCTGAGAACTAGGTCTCTTGTTGAGAAAGTGAAAGAATGGACAAACAGAAAGAAACCCAATCCAGTTGAGAGCTGCAGTTTCTTTACTCATCCTTTACTCACTTGGAAGATGCTTTTATCCAGAGCCTGAACCACTGAACTACCACTGCCTAGAAAAATTTCCTGTCTTTTTTTTTAGCAAGGGAGGGATCTGCCCTAGGAGGTCTATAGGTATCTATTTATTCTTAATTCTTTTGTCAGTATGTCACTTCCTGTTCCTCTGACTTGGACAGTGAGTCTCCAAAAAAATAAATCTACTAGCCCATTTTACTTAGTCAAGTTCCTAATGAGATACTGACAGATGGCTGGACAAGAAATGTGTCTCTGCAGGAATGAAGTCTCATTGGTGAATAAGCACTTTTCCTTCCCTTTCCCAAATTATCCCAAAAAGAAAAATGCTAGTAGATTGTATTTGTATAACCCTCTCGCCTGGTAGTCTTTGACATAGTTACAGTGCTCTTCTGGGATGTTCCTTGATGCTGTTACTGCCATATTTGAGTTCTTGCTTCATAACAAGAAACCAGAACATGGACATGCATACCTGTGCTTGCCATTAGTTGAATTAGTCACATTTGTAAACACGCTCCAATTACTTATGGTTTGTTACATATGAATGGAGACAAAGTGCAGTGCTAAGTTCATCAGGACCTGCTCTAAACATGTCTCCTCTTCACGGAATGGTGTAGGGCTTGTCATGTGTTCAAAGCCTCAGCAGATTTTAATACCATCAGGGTGATTAGCTAGGCTTTTAGTTCTATCCTTAGCATCTCAAGGCTCTGATGAGCAGGGAGTCCCCCATACGAAGCAGTGCTTTTCCACCTAGAGTTTGCCGCAGCTCGTCCTCACTGCATATAGAAACATTTTAAGGTAGTTATTCCTATGGACCGGTTTCTCTAATTTCTTTTCCAACTAAAACACCATGGTCGTTCACACAGTGAGTATTTTATTGTGAATCATTTTGTGCGAATTTAAAATTCCTAAAATTGTCTTTCACACGTTTTGGAATGAGTTAAAAATCCTTGCAGAAAAAAAAATACTGCAGTAACTTTCAGAACTGTGAAAACTAAATGTTGGAATTTTTTTCTGAAGTACATCTCCTAAGAGGAATGTTGGGCAAAATCGTATAATCTGGAAGTCTTTGGCTGAAGTCTAATTAACACAAAGTTTTTAAGTGACTGTATACAGGCTGTCATGGAATTTTTTTTTATTTATAGTTAAGAAATATCACATAAGCAAGTATGAATAAATAAATAAATTAATTAATTAACTAATAAGGAGTATCTGACATTTTAGATGGAATATGGCTAAATATTTTGTTGCGTTTTTGGTCAAGCAATGAAAATAGTTCTCAAAGAAGGCACAGCTGGTCATGATGCCATGCAGCACACACACTCAGACTGACTGGCAGCCCGTAGTAAGTGTAATATCAAACTATTGCTAGAATTGGAACTTTGTGTAGTGCATACAGTCAAGCAAAGTGGTATAAACAGTGAAATGTCTCAGTGCTGTCTTACTAAATATCAGCACACAAGCTGGAGACTCTGACTGTCACATTCACACTTTTTTTTAAATGCAAAAACCCATTAATGAAAAATTTCATTTTTCATCTCCACTGTCTTTGTAAAAATGTCTAAAATGTCTAAAAAATAATATGTTTTTTTTTTTTTTTTTTTTTTTTTTTGCTTTTCGAAAAATAATGATTGGAAATATAAAATTCTTATAATTTTATAAATGGCAAAATTTGTTGTATTAAAAAATAGAGTGCCTAAGACAGTTAAAAGAAAATATATAAAAAGAAAAATAGCATTCTTTAAAACATACATAAGATAAGATAAGATAAGATAAGATAAGATAAGATAAGATAGAAGTGTAGGCCAGGTCTACATCAAATTACTGTTTAGTATTTTAGCATTTTTGTTGGATTAAATAACATGTCCTTGTCATTCGAAAGCCTACAAGCCTTTACTGCAGCCTCAGCATGTTATGTGAACCTTTTCTTGCTTGTAACTGAAGACAAGCTCTTTAAGGCAGACAGATCTACATATCTGCTATTTAATCCCTCGTTACTTTTAGTCTCTCATGTCTGATGCTTGTTTGTTTGGTGCTAGCTCAGGAATCACACATCACGTAATACTTTCCTTTCATTTGTTTTGTGTTAACTCTGGGTTTAAGAACGAATGAAATTACTGTATGATTATTAGTGTTTAAAGTATAGCATACAAACTTATGTATTAACTTTTTATTATGCATAACCTTTTATTCATTTATTATAATTACCATACATTTCTCTTTTTTGGATTACTTTAGTAAACAAGAATAAAGTACAAAACACAAAATGTTAATCTGTTTAAGAACAGGATCATGTTTACAGAATCTCAGAACAAACCTTTAAGCTCATTAGGATTGAAAATGCTGTGTCAGGGTAAAGTGAATCATCTTTAGTACTTGAAATATTTAGATATTTACCCAGGTGCCAAGCATTCTCACCTCACAGGTTCAGAGGAGATGATTTGATCCAGAGCTCAGGTTACTGTCTGTGCAGAGCTTTGCATATTCTCCCTGAGTTCTCCACATGGGTTTTCTCAAAAAACATGCTGGTGTAAGTTATTGGCTGCATGTGTGCATGTATGTACTTTAGACTGGCATAACACCAGGGCGAAGTCCCATCTCATGCCTAGTGCTCCTGGACCTGGCTCCGAATCCAGCCTGGTCAGAACAAAGTGATTAGTGGAGATGAACAGTACTTACTTAAATATAAATGTGTATTGCTTGTAGGATGCGTGCATGTTTTCTGCTCTATCAATTGTTCATATTATTTTGCTTAGTAGGACATATCACTAAAATCAGATAACACACAACAATTTAAAACATGAAATACTTAAAGTAATTGCTATATTTTTCAGAGAACATTATGGTTGTATGTGGACTGCCTGGCTACAGACGTGTGGGAGGAAATTAATCTCTCTTACTTTTCGGTTCGGGACCCCTGACTCACTGCTGCATTTACGCATTGGGCACGATGACGTCCCACAAGCACCGCTTTCAGTGTTTTGATGCTGCTGTGGATAAACCAAATATAACTGCTGGGCATAACTTTGCATTACCCAAAAGAAACTCTTTTACTTCAACACACTTGGAGCAACTGGAGAATCGTAAATACTCCTTGTGTTCAGAATCCCAGCAGGCCAAGCCAATGACTTCAGAAGTCTCAGGGAAACAGTCTGCTTCATGGTACCAACCTAAAAGCCCAAGCCACCAGCATACATCCAGAAGGCCCATGCGACCAGAGGGGGATCCGGTATATGGTGTCACACATCACCATAACCACCACCAACACCAACACCACAATCACAGACACTGCAAAAGGATTGTGCTTGTGAAGAATAGTGACCCGTCCATCCAGAAAACTATTCTGTTGCACCGCAAGCCTTTGCACAGCCTTGGTGTCTTTATGGATGATGTATCTGATCTCATGCAGTGTCTCATCAGAAAGCTGTACACACTGGACGGTCGCAAGGTATGACCCCTATGTGGGTGTTCTTTAGTTGTGTATGCATTTAGTATATAAATATTTTGGTAAACAATCTCATTCTGGACTGCAAAAATTATGATGGGAGAAGATTTAGGGTAATTACCTCTAAAAGCAAAAAAAAAAAGTTCCCAGAAGACATGTCTTCTGTTTGAGTCATATGTGTTTACTTAATTGTATGTTTATTCACTTTTAATTTATTGAGCCATAATGTATTTTTAGGTGATGACAAGACAAATGGACCTAATGTATATAATCTAGTGAGTACTGCAGTAAGAAATAACCCACTGCAATACAGAGGCCTCTTGTGGTGAAAACTGTAAAGTGTTCTGTGGTTTAGTGTACAGTTATACTGTATAGTCTATAATTCCTTTCAGCCTGTTTTAGCTCTTTCTAATTCACACAAAGATGACATAAATCATAAAATTGCACTACAATTATTTGGCTTGGTGGGGAAGTGCACTTGTAGTTGTGTTAATGTTAAACGGGTAATACGACTCACAATAGGACACAAGGGCAAATGCTAAAAATAAACTGTACAAGGGGGAATAACTACTGCCAGAAGGTGATTCAGGTAGATAAAAGGAAATTATGGCCCTAGGTCTATAAAGAGGTCTTAGAGAAGGTGGCCTCAGGTTCATTTTGAATAGCTAGTAGAAGAGGAGAAAGAGGAGAAACAAAAGAAAAAAAGGATACTATAGAAGTCACTGGAATATATAAGCTTGAATATGCTTTACTACCCAGCCCACAAATTCAAGTATTCACATAGAGCTATGAAGCATTAACTAATACAGACTTTCACCTTGTCACTGAGGGCGAAGTCAGAGTGCTGTTGCTTTAAGTAAGGACTTGGTCTGTGCTGTAGAACATATTTGGAGCTGATCCAGGCTTTTCCTGCTAATCAGGTCTGAACTCAGTAGACCTCTCTGGCTTTCGCTTGGCAATGCTGGCTATAGGCATGTACTTCCCAGAGAAAACATGCTGTAAAGCAGCACACACCTCTCCACAGGGGCCTGATTGATACAA
Source organism: Notoglanidium macrostoma (assembly GCA_030068235.1). Taxonomy (NCBI): domain Eukaryota; kingdom Metazoa; phylum Chordata; class Actinopteri; order Siluriformes; family Auchenoglanididae; genus Notoglanidium; species Notoglanidium macrostoma. The sequence goes on from JAQQZR010000020.1 coordinate 4,505,623, forward strand.
AAATGCCAGTAGGAATGGCACAAGTGCAGCGCAGTAGTAAATCTTACATAGGCTCAAGACACAACTTTGTTGACAGTAGTTAAAAGTTTACCTTGGAGAACAAGAGATAGGATATTGCAGAATTAAGTGATACACAACAAAATGTATCACTTGAGATATAGTGTGTTATTACTCTGCTGCTAAACAATGTAGCTTGGGTTTAAAACTGTTATATAATTATGAGTTTCTTATTTCTAGAGTTCTTGTATAGGCTTTGTATTTTAATCAGCCTGCTAGATTATATTGAAGAATGTTATATAAATAGAATATATAGACTAATATATAATATATATATACGTATATAGTTATATAGACTAGAATAAAGGTACTAGCTAGTTCTATAATGTTTTAAAGAGGGAAATGGTCTCAAACCATTTAGTGAAAGGAGAGATACCTTCAGATAAAAATTCAAAAGAAATCAGCCAGAACCTTTATAGATATTTAAAAGATATTTAATTTTCATTTCAGTCTTACTCTTGAAGGTTGTTGCTTGATCTCATATTTTGTATCCTTACGTTACTATACGTATCTTTTCAAATGTCATCCTCATATATTTTTCTAATAGGAAGCATTCTAATAGAATCTTCTCCTGTAGTGATGCTGAGAATAACTATTAATCTTGCTCAAATCAGAGCTATTTTGAACCAACAGAACGAGGTCAATGGCTTGCAAACATATAGCGTGAGGTGCTCAGAATCATACCTGTTAAGGTTTCCATTAACTACTTTTGATTAATTATCTGGAGTGAGTTTTAGAGAATTGCAAATCAAGCATATTTGGCGTTAAAAAGTAAAGTACTACTTCTGATGCATTCTAATATTACACGATTAACACTTTTGAGCCATGGTGAATTGATAGATCAGTTGAATGGCGCCTCATGCGTATTAGCAGTATCATACAACAGGTAAAATGATCAATACTTTTATAATAATAACATTAATAATGGGATCAGTAGCAACAATAATAACATTAAGTTATAATTCAATCCACCTGATAAGGTGAATGAACTTCAGCTATTATTTCATTATGTTGTTATTTTCTATTAACTTAACATAATGCATATGACCATATAAATTACATATAGTAGACTGTATGCTTTTGTAAATATGTGAATTAATAATAGGTTATTGTATACATATGTTATTCACACTAAAACAATATAAAAAGTATATCAAAACAGAGTAACTATCCCTGACTAGTTCTATAAAATTACAAAATAACTGCTGTTTTCAACAGAATCACCATCCTCTATGTGTCATGCTAATTATTTTTATAAGTAGGCTGATATATAAATATCATTGCTGGTATTAAACTGCTGTTTAAATGATTAGTGAGACAGTGTGGGGAAATTAGTAGCACAGATGTCTGCACTTCCTGTCAGTATTCAATGTGCATGGCTTTAACCCACTATGCTGTAGTTCCTCAGCAGGTCCTGGGTTAATGTAAGGTTTTCCCCTTTCTATTGAAAGACTAAAGTTATTCTGAATGTATCCTTTTTCCTGGTTGCTACCCTTTTCTCACATCTATAATGCTGTACTCTGTTTCAGGTTGTCAGCGTTCAGAGTCTCTTGCAAGGCCCCGGTATTTTGGTGTGTGTGGGCCGGGAACCATTCCACCCACTTTTTTTGGACAGTTTTCAGAAAAATTCAGAAGATAAACTTCCAAAACTGATCTTGAAGTCACAATCTAGTACATGCAATGAAGAACAAGGGTACAAGAAAAATGGTATGATAATTAACATATAAAATATTTTCAGATCAGAAATCAGAAATGAGATATTTGTGGTAAAACCGGTCTTTGGTGACTAAATTAAAAGGTGAAGGTAAAAAGGTCATTTGAATGCATATGGATATGGAAATACATTGCAGTCTGAATCATTTTCACATTTGATGTATGTCTCTAATTATATAAAACATGATTAATGTTAATAACAATATAATAATAATAGTTAATATAATGTTATTAACAAAATTAATGTTAACTGAATACAATTATTTATTGTTATATTTGTACCCAAAAATGGCATTCACTCCGTTACCATATAACAAAACATATAGTCTTGGCAACTGTTGTTTTATTAAAGGCCCACCATGGGGGATCTATTAACAGAAATGGAGTATTCTATCCATCCATTATCTATACCGCTTTATTCATCTGGGTCGCGGGGAAGCTGGAGCCAATCCCAGCATCTTCGGGCGGGGTACACCCTGGGCAGGTCGCCAGTCCACCACAGGCAATTTAGAGTAGCCATAACATATTTATCCATATACTTATGGAATTCATAAATATGTTTTCATTGTGCATTCGTAAGCTTAGAATGAGTCTTTTATATCTACATAGGGAGTGGGTTTAACTCTACGGAGCCGCCATGTTGCGGCACTAGAGTAGGCCAGAACCAGTAGGCCAGTGTTTTGTGTTTTGTGGTGGCGTGCATCTGGAAGGAAGCACCAGAATTATGACAAAGAAGAAGAAATGAAGACAAGAAAGAATACATAAAGAATCAGCATTTGCTGGTGCTGGCTAACAAGATTGAGAACAAAAATTCTAAAAAAAATGGAGGATCATTCTTATTATTTAGCATGGAAAACACAAAGGAGAATTAATGTAATTACTTGGAAGTACACTATGGGCACCTGATAGCCACCGTACATTTTAATACACGCTTGGAAAGGAAGGGGTAATGGAGGGTTTTTCAGCTGGTTGAATCCTACATAGTGGACCTTTAAAGAATTAAATTTTTTTCTTATAGATTCAAGTAAAGGTACAGTTCAGTGAATTTTGTATGAAAATGCATGTACAAAAGTAATAACATGTGCTATGAGTGCCATTTTGAGTTAAGGCCATATTTTTTAAGACAAAAGACATTTTCTTAAGAAGTGCAAAATTATTGGTAAACTAATTTTAAATTCGATGATTTCTTCCATGGAGAGAATAATCTTCCAGTGACAGTTGGCGAGACTTGTCGAGGACATTCCTTCATGCAGAAAAGGAAATTTGTACTTAATAGTTATATTATTCGCTATAAAGAATGGATATTTGATTCCTTTAATCCATAGTGGTTTTTGCAGCCAAAATTATGTTTATGGAACATGAAATAATGTCTCATATCATGAACCCTCACACTTATCATTTTTGTCTTTCATTTATAGTCAACTTTGGACTGAAATCCAAGAAAAATGTTCCACCAGGTAATTTTCCTAATGCCAGAGAGAATATGTTGGATGATGACATCGAGAAGCGGGTACTTGTCAATAAAGATGGTAGCTTGTCAATGGAGATGAAAGTGCGCTTTAGACTGCTAAATGATGAGACATTGCACTGCTCTACTGAGATTAAGAAATCCTCATGTACTTTTAATGTGTCCTTTCCGGGACAAGACAATGTGTACTATCCTCCCTGTGGCCATGATGAAAGTTGCTCAGAGGCAGAGTCCCTGTACGCTAGTGAAGCTGATGACATTTACATGACTGGACTTTACCAGAAGCATTTGGAGGAGCCACACTGTCAACACTGCTGCACTCACTGTCAGGAGTATGACATTTGGAAAAATCCAGCCCTTAATGAGCAGGAGTCTCTGAGACACATTGGCTCCACTAGCTTGAATGCGCCATCACATAAAATAAATTGCAAAAAGGAGTCTGTCGACAGTGTGCACACCACATCATGTGAGGAATACATCGAGCAGGTAGTAGAAAAGGCAACCTGCATTCAGCAAACTGTTGGGAAGGGGGACAAGGGTGACAACGCAGTTCAATACTGTACCATTAGTCGTTGCTGCAGTCGTACTGAAGTGTGTTCACTTTCCACAATGGCAAAGAAAACAGGCTATACTGATGAAAAGTATGGAAAAAATGAAAGCACTCATACATTCACTGAAGAGGAGAAAAGACCCTCTAAAGATCAGATGAGTGTCCAGATTACCCAGGTTTCAATGGAAGATGAAAGGCCTTTATCTGTTGAAACCAATTCCTCAGATATCCTGGCATCCCTTAAAGAGGATGAAGATAAGGAGGAAACTGATCTCTCTCCAAGTAATTCCAGAGCATCCCAAAGTAATAATGAACAAGAGAATGAAGAACAAATAAGAAATGCTGTAGTGAGCCCATATTCGTTCACACCCTGTAAACCATCGGAATCTCCAAAGCAGTCATTATCAACTAGGACATCAAGCACAGCTTCATGTCGTTCAGTGAAATCCAAAACCTCCAGAAAGGTTGTAGTCTCAGAAACACAGGGAAATGTGGACCAAGATAAAAACAACACACCTTTATCTACACCACATAGGTGTCAACATAAAGAATCAACAGATGTGGCTGTAGAAAATGGTACATCTGAAGAAAAATTTGAGGCAATCAATCAATCAGATGATGTCTTAGATGAAAATGATGTCCTTGATAAAGAAACTCACATGAAAGCTCTGAGATCAGTATCTGATTTGTCAATGACATGTGATGAGATTTCAGATGATACAGTAGAAACTTTTCAAACAAATGAAAAGGGAAGATCAAGTGCCATGTCAACACCACCAAATCCACATGCAGACTTAACTATATCCAGTACTTATGTTGTAGCTGAACAAGAATTTATGAATGTGAAAGATCCAAATGTAGCACACGTATCAGAAGAAGAGAATGTTATAGCAACATCACATGCCACATCCACTGACTCAGATGCATCTGAGTCTCCAGTAGCAAAAAACAAAACTGAAGAACTGGCTGAAGTCACTTATGAAGAGAATGTAACAAGTGCCATGCCACCTAAATCAAATGTTTCAGCAAGATCAAGTTGGCGCAGATTGTCAGAGGTGGCATGTGAAGAAATAAAGAAAGCTAAACTACAAAAAGAGGAAAGATCCCAAAGCGTATTATCTGTACATTCCAATGCATCTACAATCTCAAAACAGTCAACAATTTCAGAACTACTAGCTAATGGGATTGAAGACCAGACAGAGGAGGTAATGCCTCATGCATCGTCAAAGGTATCGAGATCATCACAACTATCAGATCTGAAGACCTCTGTGTTGAGAGAAATGGGAGACCAAATAGAAGACAGATCTCCTAGCATCATGTCTGTTAATCCTAGTATCTCAGAAGCCACTCCTGTAAAACTTGTGAAAGTACAGTCTGGCGAAAGTCTAACAAGAGTTTTGTCGACCAAAAATAACATATCAGTCCAATCAATAACGTCAAAAATATTAGAAGGAACACCAGAAGACATGGATAATAGACTGTTAATGGAGCGAGTACCAAGTGCCATGTCTGATAAATCTGATGTTTCAGTAAGATCTAAAACATCAGATATTTTGGATATCAGCCCACATGATAGTGATGTAGTCGAAAAGGCAATAGAAGACCGTGCTCCAAGTGCAAAATCCGATAAGTCCAATACCTCTTCAAGGTCAAATACACCAAAGATTTCAACAGAGGCCCCTAAAGAAGCAGATCATACAGAGGAGGAAAGGTTAGAAAGACCCTCTCGTAACTTGTCTTCTAAGTCTAGTGCTTCTATAAGATCAACAAAATCCAAACTGAGAGATGAAAATGATGATAATACAGCTGAAAAGACAGAGCAACTGCAAGACAAATACTTAACACATTTTATAACCTATAAACCCAATGGTTCAGAACTATCTAAGAAATTTAAAATTTCCAAGGATACACTGGACAAGCCTGGTGATTTTGAAGACCACTCAGAAGAACAGGCTTCCTGCACAATGTGCACAAAATCAAATACCCCTACACCAAAGAAGGCAGAAATGTTGGAAACAGATTTGGGGTGGCAAGAGGAAAGACCTCTAAGTGCAACATCTTTAAAATCTAGTGTTTCCAAAAAATCTGGAAAATGCAAGCTTTCAGAAGCAGCACAGAAATGTGACCATCCAGAAGGGAGACCAGCAAGAATTATGTCCAGTACTTCAGTTAAATCTAAGAAGTCAGCAGTTACTGATGCCCCATGTGAAAATGAGGAAGAAGAAACTAAACAAACTGGTAGAAGATCACAAAATGCACCATCAGCAAGCTCTCAAAGATCTAGAAAGTCAAAAGCATCAGAGGCTCCTAGACAAGACACTGGTGATGAATATGACAGAGAAAGAGCACCAAGTGCCATGTCTTGTAAATCCATTCTTTCCGACAGATCTAACATTGCACCTGATGGGATAGATAATACAGAATCAATAGAACATTTACTTAAAGAAACTGAAGGTGCATATGAGGAAACAACAGATGACAGGGCTGTAAGTTCTATGTCCTCTAAATCACAGTCCTCTCTATCCAGCAAGTCCAAAGACCAAACCCAGGAGAGAGCACTAACCTCCATGTCAACAAAATCCAATGTTTCCATTAAATCTAAAAATTCAAAGATGGACCAATGTAAAGATGAAGGGGAAGAAAATTATGAAAGCGCTTCCATTTTAGCTTCATCCAGCTCAAATAAGTCTGCAAGATCGAAAAAGTCTGAATCTTTAGCAGTATCTCCTGCAGAAGTGGAAAATCAGAGTACAGAGAGAACTCTAAGTGCCATGTCTGGAAAATCAAATACATCTAAAACATCAAAGAAAAACACTATTTTAGACTGTTTTAAAGAACCCAAAAAAGCAAATGAGGAAGAATTGGTAGAAAGATCTCTGAGTGTAGTCTCTGCTAAATCTAACACCTCTATCAGATCAAAGGGGTCAGATACACAATCAAACACCCCAATGGAGAAAATACATCTTAGCACCATTTCTCCTAAATCCAGTACTTCTGCCAAAGATGAAAAATCTAATTTTTCTATAATATCAACTCACTTTCCAAATGTTGAGGCTGTCAAATCTGAGGAAACTTGGGATATAAAGATAGAGGAAAGGGCACCAAGTGATATTTCTGCCAAATCCAGTGTATCATCTAGATCAATGAAATCTAACATTTCAGCACTGGCTGAAAGATCTGACAGTGCCCTGTCAGGTTTAAAGATATCCATGACAGAAAACTCAACTAATGCTGTCAATGAAGAGAAGGCTTCCAGTGCTTTGTCTAAAAAATCGAATACCAGTTCAGTTCACCACTCTTTAGAAAGAGCTTTAACTCCAGCAAGTGCTTCAGTATCCATGGGGATTGTAGAGGAATATGATGTTGATAATGCTGAAGAGGACAACAGTTTGTCTTTGGTCTCAGTAAATTCTACTCCACAATTAAACTCAAAAACTGATGTGTTTTGCAAAGATTCATCAAGAATGAGTGAAAACAAAAATCATCAGGGCATGCAAGCAAAAGATGACAGAACTAAAAGTTCACTGACAGCAGAGACCATTTTCTCAGACATATCCAAGGAATCTGAAGGTACTCACAAGCACTCTTCCCACCCAATTACAGACAATGAGGTGGCAAACAATAAATCTTCAAAAAAGAAATCTTCCAGTTGCAGATTGAGCAGCAGGTCTGCTCATTCAAATTTTGGACCATCTAAAGTCAAAGACAGAAATTCTACAGCAGTGACTGACCGACTGAAAAGTAATATGTCCAATTCACTGTTACATTTGGAGGTAAATTGGCAAAATAGTAACGCTAATGCTAAATGTAAGAGTGTAGGTGAAAGGTCAAAAAGCAATCTTTCAAGTGACAGATACTCCAAAAAAGACAAGGAAGATATTTTAAGGTCACATTCAGCAGATATGCTTATTACCTCAGTTTCAACAGATAAAAGTCTTTTGAGACAGAAATCCAAAGAGCCTCTTGTTTCCCTTGGTGTCTCTAATCATCGATCATCTCCCTCAAATGAAAATGTCAACAAATTGAATACAACCAGAGATTTAAATGTATGTAGTGGAATCTGTAATGGTTCCTTGGTTGCTACAGATTGTAGTATGAACGTCAATGATAACAAGAGTGAAAAAAACAGTAACTCCTGTTGCAGACACATCAGCAGCTCTTTGGCACTGAAGGTAGATAATAACCCCTCTGACTTAGTCCCATCCATCCTACCAAGTTCTTCTCCTACTGAAGTAGTGAATGAATGGTTGAGAAAAATTCCACTAGATAGTGCTTTATATGATGTTGGGGATGAATTCCATAAGAACTGTGAGGAAGAACTGAAGATGTCAGAAAAAGTGACACAGTATGAAGGATGGAATGGGAGTGAAGGAGATGCTGATGCAGCTGTGCTGAGGCCACAAAATGAGCAACTAGGAGTTGAAATTGAGAATAATGAGAGCAAAGAAGATGATGTGAAGGAAACTGCCAAAGACCTTGCAGTTGTGGAAAACACTCAACCCTGCACTTTTCCTGATGTCCCTTCTTCTGTCCAGCTTATGAGAATTTTACTTAGTCCTAAATTTGACAGATGTAACAGTTTACCAGAGGTATCTCCAGTGTATGGAAGAAAACTTAGCGCATCAGCAAGAGGATTTTTAGACAGCCTGGTAAACCTTCAGCTGTTAGATTTTGATCCTAATGATGCCAGTGGCAAAGCTGAAAAGTACAATGATCTCATGAGCATGCTTCAGTCTCTTTGGCTTTGTGACCCTTCTGACAGAGTGACAATCACACAAAAAAGTACATTTAACAATGAACAGTCTAATGATAAGTCATCCTCCGGGGTAGGTATTAACCGTAGCTCCCAATATTCTGGAAAGAGCAGTGTTAATGAGAGCACAGTGGCTCAAAAATCCCAAACAAATACAAAAGGTGAAGGTAATGAGATACTAACAAAGGTACAAGAGATTGATGAAACAGAGAAAGCTTTTAAGGTGATAGAAACAAAATCTGATTCCGCTACCCCTGATATTGCAAGTCGGGTCTGGTGGACACCAGAGAATGAGGCAGAAGAAATTATGCAAGACAGCAACATTCTTTCAGCTGTCTCAGATTTTACAATAAGAAATGATTACAGTCCAAGAGAACCATCTGACATAGCATCCATATCAAACAAAAGCTCTGGAAATGACAGTAATGCTAATGAAAATCTAACTGACCATGAGGAAGACAGAGAATCTCCATCATCAGAGCAAAAGGCTCAGATAACAGAAAAGCTTTGTCAAGCTCCTGATCCTGTCTGGGTTCTGAATCTTTTAAATAAAATAGAAAAGCAGTTTATGACACATTACGTCACTACAATGGCTGAATTTAAGGTACGGTGGAACTTAAATGACAATGAGCAGCTTGACGTCATGATGTGTGAATTAAGAGATGAAGTCCATAAAAGAATACAAGCCAGCATAAACAATGAGCTCAGAAAAATCCAGGGTCATGCAGTAAGACCTAGGCCACCAAAAGAAACCATGTCACGTGAATCTAGTATTTTAACTGAACAAAGGCGCAGGCGTCTAAAAGGAAATCTCAACCAGTCCATAGATCTGGCAGCAATGACTGATTTTAGTGATAAGCGAAATGATGATGAATACTGCCCATGTGACACTTGCATGAAAAATAAAATGTCATCAAGGACTGTGTTAGCAATGGATGTCCCGAATTCTGTGCCAATGATGATAGACTTTGATTTGAGAAACATTCTCCATTTAAAAAGAAAAGCTCCGAATAGCAAAGGAAATGTGAAGGAAAATGAGGAACTACACTTAGAGATTGGAAATCTGGCTGAAAATGATTTGCTTGGGGGTTTCAAGAAGGAGAAGACACATGAGCTATATAAAGCAAATTTAGAACTTCAGGCCAAGTCCATAGAGTCCATTAGAACAAGTCCATTACAACAAAATGAATCTGACACATTAAATGATAAAGGGTTTGGAAAAGAATGTTCATACGCTGTTGTGGGATGCAAACATCAGGGGGTAAGGAAGGGAAGTTCTAGTTCTGTTGAGGAGGATCCTTCTGATATAAAACCAAATAAATCTGAACAACTGAAGAATGTTCAGTCAATGAACGAGGGAAGTAATACCACTAAGCAGGAAAGTCCTACAACTGATGATAAGTTTCAGGACCATGTGGAATTAAGAAATGGAACTGAAATTCTGGAGATGGCCAGTGCAGACCCAACTGCAGAAGTGGAAAATGCTCAGAGTGGACCAGCAGATATGGAAACTGAAGATGAAATAACAGAAGATGAGGAGGAAATCTGTGATGAAGGAAAAGAGTATGTGAAAGGTGAAACTGTGAGAGAAGAGCATGCATTAAAAGCAGGAACTGCAAAAGAAAATATGGCAATTGAGGCTGGTACAATTGGAGAACAGGAAGTAGCTGAAGGAGAATCAACCGAGAGAAAAGGGACTGAAGTTGAATCATCAGATGCTGAAACAGGAGATGAGACAGGTGAAGATAAATCAATAGACGAAAAAGAGTCAATAGAAGAAAGAACTAGTGAAGACAACAAGGCTGTAGAAGGAGAAATTACTGAATCTGAATCTGAAGAAGGAGGAGAAATACCTGATGATAAAAAAGAGAAGCATGAGGACACTAAAATGGAAACTACATGGAAGAACATGTCAGCGAAACCTGATATAACAGTTGAAGTAACTGAGAAAGAAATAGCTACAACTGCAACAGACGAGCCAGAAATAAAGTCTGAAATAACAGAGGATGAAAAAGAAGCTGAACATAAATCAGATGGAACAGAAGATGAAACAGATGTAGAAGATGATAGTGCAGAGGCAGGGAAAAGTGAAAGCACAGATCATGAAGAAAGAGATGTTAACGAGTCAGCTGAGGAAGATGGAGCTATGAAGAAAATAAGGAAAGAAAGTGGTGAAGATGACTTATTTGCTGAGGAAAAGATCAGTGAACCTGCAGAAGATGGACATATAACTGAGCATAAGTCTGCAGAAGGGGCTAATCCAATGAATGATGAATCAGCAAAAGAAGGAGAAACAGACAGTGATGAATTAGATGCTGAAGGAAAGACAACCAAAGCTGAAACTGCAGCAGATGAAGAACCAGCTGATAACGAAGCAGCTGAATATAGAGAGAACTTTTATGATGATACATCAGATAGGACAGAGATGATTAAATTCAAGACTGCAGAAGATGGAGATACAGATCCAACAACTGAAGATGGAGAGACTATTGGAGTCAAAGTGGCAGACGTTGGAGAGATGGATGATGTTAAAGCAGAAGATGATTATGAACGTGCAGAAGATGCAGAAGCAAGTAAAGCTCAAACAGCAGAAGATGCATCTGATGATGAGATAGCAGAATATGGAGAATCACCTAAAGCTAAAATTGCTGAAGATGGAAAGATATCTGATGATGAAATTGCTGCTGATGATGAAGGAGGAGATGATGCAGAGACAGGTGAAGCTGAACTAACCGAAGATAAAGATGATGATGAAATATCAGAAATTGAAGAAATGCCTTGTAATGACACAGTAAATAGTGAAATCACAACTAAAGCCAGGATCACAGAATATGAAGAAACACATGATGATGGAACATCAGACGAAGCTGAGGCTGTTGGAGCTGCAGTGGCAGATGACGAAGAGGCAGCTGAAGCAGCAGAAGAAAATGGAAATAATGATGATGATGCTCATGATGATGATGATGATGATGATGATGATGATCATGATGATGATCATAATCATGATGATGCAAGAACAGAAGATCCAGAGAATGCTAAAACTCAAGTAGCAGAAGAGATAGTTGATAGTGAAACAACTGAAGATGGAGAAGAAAATGTACAGAAAACTGAAGATGAAACAAGAGATAATGAAAAAACAGCTGATGGAAGAGCAAATGATAATACCGCAGAACATACAGAGATGGATGTAAATCAAAGTGAAGAAAATGGTGAAACAGCTGATGATGAAACAGACAATGAAGAGATAGCTGATGATGGAACAACAGAAGATGGAGAGACACCAAATGACAACACAGCTGATGATAGAACAGAAGAAGATGAAAATCCTCCCGAGTCCAACATGGACGAGGCTGATGAGGCAACTGAAGCTGAAACAGCAGAGGATGGAGAACAAGAAGATGATGGAAGAGCAGATGGACAGATAGGTGATGATGATATAACTGATGATGAAGCAATTGCTGGAACTGAAAATGAAGACAGTGAAGAGAGAGCTGAGGCTAAAACAGGACAAGATGATAATGGAACAACAGAAGATGGAGACACAGCTGATGAGAGAAAAGCAGAAGCTGAAGAGCTTAATGAAATAGTACAGGATGGAGAAACTGTTAAAGGAGCAACAGAAGAGTATGGCCAAGCAGAGTACAGTGAAAGTATAGAAAATGGAGAAACAGCTGGAGAAGATAATGAAGAAACATACGAAAGTAACCCTGATGAAGCAGTCATCAATACACACAAAATTAGAACAAAACAAAATTCAGAGATGATGAATATAAATCAGGAAACATGGACATTTAAAAGTAACAGATATAATAAAAATAATCCTTTGGTAAACACTGGAGAGTCTGATGAAGGAGGAGATGAAGCTGAGGATGAGGCCGAACCTGTTGTTGAAACAAATGGAAGAGCTCAAGGGATACAAATTCCTGCTACGCAACCTACAAAATGGTCACTGCATAAAGCTGATAAAAGAACAATAGCATCATTTGATTCTACTGTGAATGTAGACACAGGTTCTGAAGATGGAGCAGATGCTGATGGTGAAGATTCAGAAACTGAAGTACACAACAAGGATGGAAGTGTTGAAAATGAGGAAGAAGATTAAGATCCTGTCATTGGAACTTCAGTGAATAACAATGAAAAGGAAGTGAAGTGGAAATATTTCATGAAAGTGTTTGAGAAAAAAGAAGGGGATTGTACTGTAGATCAGGAGAACTAGAAATGTGGAACCAGATAGATAACCTGATCAGAATGATAAATAAGGCACCCATTAGTTCTCAGGCAGATTCCCAGGTTCTTTCAGATCAGATGAGAAGCCAGAAAGATGTAGATGGTGAAAAACAACAGATGTATCACACTGTAAGCTCACATAAAGAGAACCAATATGCACAAAAGGTGACTATGAAAATTGAAAGCTGTAAAAGAAACTTTTTTCTTTATTAATAATAACTATAGAAAGTTATAATTCTGTATTATGCACTTTATTTTGTATAATTTGCACGTGTTTTATGTAACTTTAAAAGGGAACTTAAATACAGAAAAATAAACAAGGGAACATATTCCTTATGTGATTACAATAAGTTAATTGTATTTAAGATTTTAGTTTTGAGTTGCCCAAACGTCTTTACACGTACAGTATATCCCAAAAGTTTGGATCCATAGGCGAATATTTATTTAAATACAGATATTACAAAAAATGGGCAAATTGACAGGCTTGGACTTCATGACACTTGAGTATATGCCAAATTCGATCTTCTATTGTTAGTTTCAAAGCCATCTTCGATCTGAAATAAAAAGAAAATTATAAAATTTCATATAAGGAAAAATAGGTATGGATCCAGACTTTTGGGACACCTCATATTTTGCAATAGGAAGTGCATTATGTTTATTACAAATCTAGCAAGAACAATCCCTATGGGGAAATAATTAACTATGCACTCTGTACTTTGTGTCATATGTATGAATGTTAGAAGGTGAACATAAAATTTTAAAAATGAAAGATTTTCAATTATGTTAAATTGTGAAATGACATGAGGTATATTCTTATGCATATTTGCTATAATTATAACATGATTGATAAGAAGTGAAAATATTATTTATGTAATAATAACTATTTATTATAATATATAATAATCAACTATTCTAACATAATGTCATTTAAGTCATATTATTTATTAGTTTGTTTTCATTTGTCTTATCCCCCATGAGAGACATGCTCCTGTGCAAAGATCTTAGGTACCACTTATATGTCTGTTTTATGCCTTCTGCATAAGTGTGTCTGTAGAAAAGAAAATGTATGTATAGAGCAGATGTAAAAAGATTGGCTGCTTGCATGGTTGCATGAATGAGCAGGTGTACAGGTGTTCCTAATAAAGTGAACATATATATAATACGTACAACTGTATGTGGTACTTATCAACCACAAATAATCTGCTTGCTATTCTTAAATATTCGATGATTTACATGATCTGAAATAATTCTTATTATAAAAATGAATCACTGTAAACTAAGATCAACAAAGATCACATACAAAATAATCCATAATCAATGTATTAGAAGACCTCTACAAACATTCCCAGACATCTGTAAACCCTTCCAAACCTCTAGAAACCTTTAGAGACCTCTACAAACGTCAACAAACCTCTACAGATCTCAACCAATTTCTATAGACCTCTACAAAGCTAGAGGTTTATGTAGGTCTGTACATGTTTGTGGAGGTTTGTATAGGTCTGGAGAGTTATGTAAAGGTTTGTAGATGTCTGACAAACCTCTACAGCCCTTTACAAACCTCTGTAAACCTTTACACACCTCTACAGACCACTTAAAACCTCTACAAGCCTCTACAGAGCTCCATAGTGATCTATAGAGGTTTGCAGAGATCTGGAGAGGTTTGTACTGTGTAATCTACTAGTTTAATTCATGCTAATATCAAATGTAAATTTATCATGTGGTTGGCAATGATGGTTTAGCAAATTGGAAATTTATTGGAAGTTAGAAACCACACCACATTGATCATTCAATTAGCACATTAACATTTAATGCCACTGATTTGTAGTCACAAGAACCTGTAAGTCTATTATGACTCCTATTTTACAAGAAGTAAACTATACACATCACACTCCTATTTTCCTGACATTGTATCTTTCCCAAGTTTTAAATAAGCAAGTAATTATTCCACCAGCACAGACTTTATTTCTGAACCTTCAATAGATCATGGCATGACATCTATGACAAAATAAAAAATGTCTCCCAAAAATATTGAAGGAGAAAATCAGCAAACTATTAATAATTTGCCCCACCTCATCCATCAACTGGAATACCCCTAGTTATGAGTCAATTCCCAGCCTCTGTGACACCTGAAGCTGCGCTTTCCTTTTTGTTCTCTAACCTGGTTGTTTGAACAAACTGGTCAGTTTACTGAATGGGGGCAGAACCCAAGGATCCAGTAAAAAGACAACTGCAATTATTCAGGACACTCAGCACTGTGCGGACACCAGCAAGCCTGCCTTAACGGAGTCAGTGAATATGTGATATTTTATCTTTTAGCTTATTTATTTTAGCTGTATAAGATCCATTACGATTTAATTCATATTAGCATGCATGTAAATTATATGCTATGTTAGTTTAACTCTTGCACCTCTTTATCCTTCACCTTTCTTTCTTTACATTGCTGCTGATGTTTATTTAGCTAAATAAAAGCTCAGTATGTATATTTGGGAACTTTTAATGAATCTTTGCCTTGAAGATATGCTAGGTGTGTGGTTGTGTATTTAAAACTGTCCTAGGAGACTTCATTGCCTGCCTCAGAGGTGTACAGTCCTGCTGCAGCAGTTTGATGGATAGTCCTCTCTTTCTGAGTTTCCTTCCACTGCTTCTGGAGGGGATGTGACATAAATAATTGGTGTCACTCCCATCGACCGAGTGCCACACATTTGGAGAAGGGGCTAGAGCAACTCGTACATTAGAGCTCAGCCCCTCCCCACATCTGAGAATGCTTTCACAGGGAAATCTAGTATTGATGACAGAAATAACACAGTTACCTGGCCAATAAGTAGTTGGAGAACACTGAATTTTCATCTACCTCAAAAGTTTTTTCTCAGTTAGTTTTGTGGGCACATGGATAATATGCGATGAACAAAAAAGTATTGACCAGGCAATTTTAAAATGCTAATAATTTTTAAAATGATCAGTCTGGAATATTCTGAAGCCTTAAGGGATCCATCCATTATCTATTGCACTTATCCGTTAGCTGGAGCTAATCCCAGCTGACTTTGAGAGGTATTCACTATTCAACTATTTAATTTACAATTAACTCACAATAAGCATCTTAGGATAAGACAGACATGAGCAAATTCTTATTATAGCTGATCCTCTGTAGTTTTATTTAGCAATGTAAAGTTGGACCAACACAGTAAGAAATGATTTAGGTTTCTTCTGCCTTCCTTTTAGTTTCCATGCAGGTTCAGGCCAAAACTGAGACACAACCAGGTTTAGATTGCTAAACTATAGCCACAAATTACAGGAAAAGTAATCTGATATCTGATAATACACTCTGATATGAATAATATGTTTAGATTTAAATCCTAATTCACAAAGACAATGGATTGAAAAAAATCAAGAAAATAAGTTCTTACATAAACATATTTTTTTGTTTTACATTTTCATGTGAACTTTTCCAGTAGCTAGGTTTTCTAACTGTGATTGTTTCACACAATGAATTTTATGCTTAAATCAACTTGTTGAATAGATACTCTACCAGTCAAAAGTTTGGACACATCTTCTAATTTAATTTTTTTCTTTATTTTTATTACTTTAAAAGAGACTGGATAATGATGGACTGTTGTTTCTCTTTACTTAGTTGAGTGTTTGTTGACATATAAGGTCAGCATCCTCCCTGTGGAGCATCCTCCCTGTCCACTTTTGGGGTGGTAACCACATTTTGTAATTAAGCCATATCACACAAGAGGAAGTGCAGTTGCACTTGAATAACAGCATGGCTGTGATTCGCTCCCAGGCAATGAGGCCACAGGCTCTGTAGTGCTGTAGCTACTCACAGCCATGCTGATATTCAGTACAACAGCATGACCTCGAGTGTGATACTGCTTTTATACAGTAGCTCTATAAACAAGAAAGTATTATAGAGTAAGTGACATTTTGGACACAACATGGCTGAATGTTCTGTTTATTTTTGCTCCTTAAGCAGAAATAGGTCCTGAAGAACTCTATAGCCTGTCAGATACCTGACTAACTAGCTCATGTTGATTTGTACATTCTTGTCAAACGTGCTTCCTGTAAAATTAAAGTCCCTTCTTCCTTTTCATCTTCATCTAACAAGCTTTTATATTTTAATTAAAATATAGGTATATTCCTGAAAATGATCATCTGCCGTGTCTGCTGATGATGTCGCTAACACAGCTGCAGTAACTGTTGCAAACTAGGAAGTGGACTTTTTCGTGGATAAGCGGAGTTTTACACACAGTGAAATGTCCCAGTTCTGTTATCCTGAAAAATCAGCGCTCTTGGCCAATCAAATTAGTGGACCGGAAGAAACTTTACTTCTGGTTGGGATACACGTAAAATAGAAACACATTTCAGTGAAATGAAAGCCTGTAATTTTCAGAACTATATTTCAGCATGTCAAAGGTTTTCCCAGGCCACCACATGGCAATAGAGATTAGATTTTAAAACTGCTAAAAATGCTTGAGTTTTAAAGCGAGTGCATGTGTCTCAGTGAACTGAACAGTCTAGATATGATGTGAATATGAGACTTCTGTAGTATGGAGGAAAAAAAAGAGTTCTGCACCTGGGTTAATTACAGCTGCAAAGTGTTTGTAGGCAACATAGTAATGTTTCCACATAGGCACACTCATCCTGTATTCAGAACTAATCTTAAAAACACTTCCTCTGCCTGTTATCTTTTAATCGCCTAGCAGCTTTCTCCTACAACTTTCAGGACAGACTGAAGTCACTTTTACAAGAAAAAGTAACATAGTTGTCTATATTCAGGCATGTTATCAGCGTGAAAAGTCTAAGAGCTGTGTAAACTGACTGCTGTTAAGGTTTTAACGTTTGGGATTGAAACCTGGTATCTACGGTTGCCCAGCAGGCCCGTCTGGAAATGTAGACAAATAAGACAAAATGCAGGAGGAAGCACCTGCTTGCTGACGAGGAGCTATTTCCACCCTCAGTGCTGGGAGACGTAGAGCTCTATTCCGGTGAATAGCACAGGGGGCTTTCCCCCATTTTCCCTGTTTACCTTCAAGTGCAGTGCCAGTGTCCAGCTGCACAGATGTGCACCCTGCATCTCCACACTCCCAGGCCTCCAGATGTTTCACACAAACAAGTATGCCAGCCTGCTGAAGGGCAGAGGTGACACATGAGCATCTGTGACAGAATTTCCTGCTTTAAGCTTAACGTATTGCACAGGTGGATGTCACAAGTGCATTTTAGTTTCTCAGTGCTCTGAATTCTTTGGCATTCTTGGCCTTTATGCCTTACTTAATGTTTTATCATGAGAATTATGAGTTGATTGTGGTTTTAAAAATACTATATACTCTGTTTTCTGCTAGGTATTAATGTTCTTCAGCACTCAAGCTATATTAAAGTGTCCAAGCTGGCATGGACTGACCTTTGTTTTCTATAATATGGGCCCATTGCCAAGGTCATGTCTCCTCAAGCCATCAGCTGTAGACAAAGAGCGATTCCACAGAGGAAGAGCGATGTGTGAGGTTGTCCTCGGAGTAACAGCTAAACAACTGCCCCTCGAGCACATTGTGCAGTTTATTGCGGAGTCGATTTGTCCACCGTCTCATATCATAAAGGGAGAATGAATGAGCGAGAGCCTGTCCGGTTTGATGTGTGAGACGGTCTGAGGAGTTTTCCCACACGGTGAGAGGAAGAGTGAAAATGGTCCCACACTGTGTAGCTTCTCCCCCCCTTCCATTTAGGAAGCACCCAGCACAGTAATGAATGGGATTTCTCTGCCTTTGTCCTGAGATGGAGGAAGATTGGCACAGTTTGTACTAGGTGCGTGAGTATGTTAAGGTGATGTGGATGAGAAAGCGCTCCTTCACTTTTACCAGGCTGTTCCTTATTGTTCTTTGAAAGGTTATGCCTCCTGTCCAACATTCACAAACACCAATGGGCTCATTAATAAAGCTGATATCAATCAGTTTGCTTAGTTTGCTAGTATGGCCTGCAGCCTGTATCATAGATGTAACACACATACACACACACACACACACACACAAACACACACGCACACACACACACAATGAAATGGAGCAACAGAAGGACAAATTTTGCTGTGCTAGCACATGCCTGACAATATGTGCAGAGTCTTTTTCTTTCCCTTCATTTCTATTTCTTTCTTCCCTATTTTCCAATGCTATTCAGGTTATACTGGGGAACAGGATGCAGCGTCTGGGGACCTGAGTTGTAGGGACACAGTATCCGCAGACCCTGGGAAAATCAGAGTGGAAAAAAGAGCATCTATAACCAGGACACCCTCAACAAAGCTCCCATCACACACCTGCAACAGAAGCTGTCACAGAGGCCCCTCTCGCTGGACATCACAAACACAGGTGGTCTCCCACAAACCCTTGGTAGCTTGGCCAGAAATTCATGCTTCTGTTTTGTGAGCATGCGGTCAAAAACATTTCCCATAGGAAAAAAAGAATGCATAGGAAGCAAGTTTGATTGTTCCTTGATATCATATTGTTCATGTAAGTTTTCATATTAATCTGATAGATGTCTTCCTGATTTGAAGGAAAATACATTTGTTTGGAAAGACGTTTGTTTAGGATGAAACCATTCATGCATGCATTCATTCATTCATCCATCAGGACTCATTGTTTAATGTGTAATTTCCTTCCCTCTGTTTCTTATGGAATGCCTTAGATGTGTGAACATGAAACACATCAAGATTAATGGTTTCATCTCATAAGCAACTGACTAGGAAATTACAATACGTCTGCACATGGAGAACAAGGCTTTATGTTTTATTATGTACTAAAACAGCTTGCAGAAAATTTTTTTGCCTGTAATAACATTTATATTTCAGATACTAGAGACCTTCTGATGAGCATCATGGACAATTTTTTTTTTTAATGATTGCTAAAATGCATTAGTCGCTACAAAAAAGTTCCAAAACTTTATGTCGCACATGTTGCCTCACAGATCTCGGGTTTCATTATTCAGTCTAAAAAAAACAAAAAAACGCCAAAAAAAAAACCACCAAAAGGAGAAACACGCAGTTAGGTGGATTGGCTATGCCTACTTACCCCTAAGTGTGAATGGGTGTGTGAATGTGTGTGCCCTGTGATGGACCAGTGACCGCCTGGGTGTATTCTCATCTTACATCCAGACTTAGAATAGTCTCCATATCCGACAGAATAGAGATGAATGAAAGCATGAAAAGTCTTCACACAGTCCTCAAAATCCTTGAATAAAATTTTTCACTTATTTCTACAGAAAATCTTTATATCTCTAAAGGCCAATTCTCAAATTACAGTTTCAAAATTGGTTAGATTTACATTCAAAACCAAATGCATGCGAAGTGGGAGTTCAAATTAATAGCTGTTAGCTAAGTAGCAAATAATTTACTGAACTACGGTTAATCACAACCTTGCTGTAAAAAGGGCCATAGAGAATATTCTGAGTCAGAGGCTGAAAGCTCATGTTCAAATTGGTTTATTCTTTTATGGTCAAGATTTTAGTTTTTGTTTCTGTTATACTTTATATGATATATCCTTTACAGATTTGTTTTGTCATTGTGTTCTATGTTCTATTTGACAGCTAGAATTTTGGTAAAACTTTATTTTATTACACTAAAATACTATATGTCCAAAGTATGTGGACACCTGACCATAACACCCACATGTGGTTCTTCCCCAAACTGTTGCCACAAAGTCAGAAGCATGCAATTGTTTAGGAGGTCTTTTACAATTTCCTTTCATAGGAAGAAGCCCAAACTTGTTCCATCATGGCAATGCCCTTGTGCACGAAGCAAGCTCCATGTAGACATGGTTTGTCAAGGCTGGAGCGGAAGAACTTGAGTGGTACTGACCTCAACCCCACTGAACACCTTTGGGATGAACTGGAATACTGATTGAACAGGAACCAGGCCTCCTCACCCAACATCAGAACCTGACTATATTTACACTCTTGTGGCTAAATGAGCACAAATCTGTACAGCCAGCTAGTGGAAAGCCTTCCCAGATGAATGGAGATTATTATAACAGCAAAGGAGACTAAATCTGCAATGGGATGTTCAACAAATGCACATGGGTGTGATGGTCAGGTGTCCACAAATATTTGGCCATATAGTGCATGTTTTGGTAGCTGTAGTGTATTTGTGTATTTGTACAGAGAGTGGTATGAAGCATTTTGGTATGTGAACACTGTAAAAGAAAAAACAATTAAAATGATAATTTTTGCAAGTGTAAGGTTATGAAGAAAAACACAAAGATTACTGAATATTGGAGAAATAATATACAGCCTGAGACAGCTGTTCATCACTGCATCATTATATGAGTTGCTCTGAAATTTTCCAAGTAAAACTGGGATTATTTCCTGCGCTGCTACTGAAAGGTTACTGATTTTTGAGCTTTGCTACCCTCTAGTGGGCACTTAAAAAAAATAAATAAACAAAATAAATAAATAAATAAATAAGCAAAATCAAATAAAAAATGTATGCTAATTCTTGCAAATGGAAAAGAAGATATTTCTCCAACACTGAAACCCAGAACATATATAGACTCGCATACATGCTATAAATAAAACAATCCACAGAGTCACTTTTGTGTGTATAAAAAGTGATAGTGTGATGTGTCATTGCAAGTTTCCTTGTTCTGACACTTCACTTCACCACATCATACAAATGTTGATAAAAAATTAATAAAGTGTCATAGAAACATACATGTCGTGGAAACAAGAAACCATGAACAGTTTAGATCAGAGTACTTACTGGCACAGTACGAAGACCACAGTGACCGAGAGCAGGAAATACATTTGTGCGGCCTAGTAAACAACATCCTGTAATTCAGAAGAGATATTACTTGAGGGGATTATCACTTGAAACAACTTATATGCTGTCCCTGCTGTTCTCATGAATTTTTTTCTTGAATATCAAATGGTTTCATTCTCAGAGAAAGATTCAAACAGAACCTCTTTGTTAAGCCAGGAACGTCCTAACCATCCAAAGAACCCTTAAGGAACATTTTAAAAAAACATTTAGGATTTGGTTATTATATGAGATTAAAGACTAATGTATTTACTGTGCGGTGCACAATACATATGTTTCCACAACAATTTGCTGCTTGTAGACTTCATACAGAATACAGTTTTAATGAATATGTGGAACTAAAGTGTTAAATGGTTATTTGTTACAATATGAATTATTTGTTCCATATTTGTATTCCATTTTCATTTTGCATAAAGTCTACATGAAGCAAAGTTTGTGAATTGAGCATTAGTTCAGAGGAAAAGGAGGAGATTAGCAGACTAAATAAAGACAACATTGGTGCATTTATCTATTTCAGCTAATGTGGTCTCCCAGGGCTCACACTTGGCCTCAGTGTGTTTACGTCTGAGTGTGTGTGTGGTATGAGTGTATGTGTGTGTGTGAGCCACTGAGAAGCAGATGTTGCACGAGAGATATTCTGATGAAGGTCTTTGAGCACTTCAAACTGGATTCTGTCTTACACAATTTGACTCCAAAGAAAATGTAAGTAAATAAGAGAATATACATGATTTGATATTGTTCATGAGCATTTGGTAATTAAAGGTGAACTGCGACCTATCTTAAAGTTAATTCCATTAACACTTTAAATGCATTGTTTAATACCAGGAGCTTCGAGATATGATTTTAGGTCAAGTTGTTATACTTCAATTTGTAACACAGCCCCAGATTCCTTTGTATTATATTTACTTGGTCTTACATCATCAAGCCTCATTTTAAAAAAGAAAAAGTCTTACATATTTCTGTTTCTAACATTAATGATTCTTTTTTGGAACTGAATGTAATCTATGCTACATTATTGCTAGCAGTTATTTTATTTAGAATTCTGTGTTTGCTTACCAACTTTGTTTCAAAAAAATTATTTTCCATTCACGCTTTCTCTTGTGAACTTGTACGATAAAATATCGATTATTTTGATGTATTTTGTCTTACTTATTTTCGCATTCTTTGTCGTCTTTTATGTTTCGTTGTAAGGAATTGTTCACCTACATGGTGTGTGTCCTCTTGATTAGCCCTCAGTATGAATAAGGTACAGATGTTCATATGGACTAGAGAGCTGAGAGCTGACATTAGTGGAGATTGACACTTCTGTGTTAAAGCGCAGCTGTTTATTAGCAGGTAAGTTTAACTTGCAATGTTATGTTTAAAAATACTGAAAACACCTCTGAATACTATACTCAGTGACACTAATACAGTTAGTGTTGTATAGTACCGGAAATAAGGATGGTTCCTACCTTTGGGAGACAAAAGCAGAATTTGTACAAAAAGCTGCGAAATTCAGAAGATTGAAGAATTTATAATGTTTTTCTCTTTACCTTTCTAGGATGGGTTGCATTTGCAGTGGTGAGGATAAGCATAAAGAAGGAGAGCATGTAAATAACAATTCAGCCGCCGCCAATAAATCACATGTACGTACTGCTAGAGTGAAAAGTAAAATGCATTAAATGATAGTGAGAGTCTTACAGTGCTTGTATCAACTGTTGCTTGTTGCTTCATGTTTTTTCATGTTTCTTTCTTCTAAATTAATTTTCAGCGAAGAGCACATGGGAAGAACAAGGCGAACAATGGTAATGCCTTCGAGAGTTTTTTCAAGAAATCAGTCCAATAAACTGTAACAGTTTTTTGTTCTTGTGAAAGTAAAAGCAGCAGCTGATGAACAAAAACTCCATTTATACTCCATTACATAATTTTAGCATACAGAGTATCAATAGTCTCCTTCTCCTTCTGTACCTCAGCATTTGAGGGCGCAAATTCAAAATTGTAATGTCGTACAATTCCTTTGAGTGCTAGTGCATCTGTTTGTTATCATGTGTCACACACAACGGCTGTTAGCTGAGTTTTCAAAGCAGTTAGATAAATTGAATGATTTGAATGTGCTTATCTTTTGATTTTGTATAAAGATGAAGACATTGTTGTTGCGCAAAATGATTTCAACCCAACCAATGACAGCGACCTTCCATTTAAGAAAGGAGACAAACTCAAGGTCATACATGAGTGAGTAGAAGGTTTTTTTTAATTTTTCATTCATATACTGGACTTTATATTAAATTACACAAGGCATATAGATCCAATATCAAGAAGATCCAAAATTATAAATAAAAAACAATCCGAGTAATATTAAGGAATTAAATTAAAAAGCCCTTTGGGCTACCAAACCTAACTATGGCTTTTGATTGTGTGAAAGGAGCGGGGACTGGTGGTTGGCTAAATCTCTGATTACTGGAGATGAGGGATACATTCCATGCACGTATGTTGCCCGAGCCCACACGCTGGAGGTTGAAAAGTACGCAACTGATTTTCCTTTAACCTTCTCATGTAAGTATGGCGCTTGTGTAATAATCGACGCTCATGAGCTCATTTATCCTTTCTAGATGGTTCTTCCGAAATTTGAGCCGCAGAGAGACAGAACGTCTTCTGCTAGCCCCAGGGAACAGGGTCGGTGCATTTCTCGTAAGAGAGAGCGAGACAACTCCAGGTCAGGACTAAAGCACTGTTTTTCTGTCAGTATTAGCCAATTTCATAAAATATTCTCTCTGTGTGGTATATTTCAAAATATATGATCCATCAACAGATTCCAATCCACAGATATTTCAATTAGGCTATGGTCATTACAGTGGCCCTGTGGATATCATCGTAATATCAAAACTGCAAATTAATGATCTTGCACTTGGAAAAAGCAATTGCTCTAGACAACCGAGTGCAGGTCTTTCTCATTCTGCAGTCACTGGCATCTGCACATAGATTATATATGTCACTAATACATATTAACAACACCTTCAAAAAGAATAATATATTCTTTTACATGTTTAAAATCACACGCCATCGGACGAGCGGGTGAAACCACACCCTCGTTCAGTGTCCTGGTGAACACACGCCATTTTGTATAGTCTAAATTTTTGGTCATGAGTGCACGCTTTATTGTTGTGACTCAGTCTGTAATGGCTGCCATCGCTTTGTCTGATGCACGGCAAACTTGCATATCGAACGAGTATTTAGATACCAAAATAGTGTTCAGTAAATCTTGGCATATCTTCATAAACAATGTCTCAGGGAGCATGTATAACTTTTACTGACCTCTGAAGAAAAAAAGCAGTAGCGTTAGCTAACTAATTTCAGACTTTTCAGGGGCTAATTTTGGCAACTAACTGGGAGATTTTCCTGTGTACATTTTTTTTATAGAGATACTAACTGTATAGTCAACAAAATCTGTTCTTACTTGTGTCAATTATTGATAGGTTATAATATTTGTAGTAATTAAGTGTGTCTAACGTGTTTTTTAGAAGGGTCAAAGTAGTTGCTCGTTCTGTATACCAAGCTAACGTAGCTAGCTTGTCATTTCTTGCTAGCTAGCTAACCTAATTTGAGTTTGAAATGATTTACTTTTCAGTGAGAATCATAATCAACCAGACTATACTGCTTAGATACGTATCTGCAACTTGCATATTAACACCTCACAGTTAAAAACTTTAAAGCTTTAACATTTTTAAAAGAAAGTGTTCCAGACGGTACCTTTTTTGTTGCTGAGGTGTCCTCAGGACTACATCTTTTGTTCCTTTAGTATGTATCTGTCACCTGGAAATATGAATACATAAGATACAGTTTTAAAGGTACAACACATGCACATTATCAGGTTTATGATACATGCTAAAGGTACTTTGAGGGGACTTGTGAGAGGACTCCAGCAACAAGGGATTGAATACAGTTAAGCAGTTACGTTTCTGAAAATGAACTTGCTGTCTATTGATGCCACTATGCCATAAGCCTTTATTTTCAAAAGAATAAATAATCATATGTCAGAGTGTGAATTACATCTCTGTTGTAGTCATATATTGTAATGTTTTGTTTGTTTGTTTGTTTTTCTACATATGTTTAATTTACAAGAAAAGGACAGACTAAAAATTGCCATACAATAATAGTAGTGCTATGAAACTATGAAGACTAAGAAAATAAATTTTTCTTAGGGGGAAAACACCCAAAACCTTTGTGTATATGTAAATGGGATAGTAGATGTGGCATAAAAAAAGGATAAAGAAAAATGTCTAATAGGCTATGTATGATCATAGTATGACAAATATTATCTGTGTGAATTATGACTTAATTTCCAAAAATCTTACCAAAAATCCAAGACGGAGTTCTTTAAACAAGATTTTCCCAAATTCTACCCACAGGTGCTTTCTCCCTGTCTATAAAAGACTCGATACCAGAGCAAGGTGATGTGGTCAAGCACTATAAGATCCGTACGCTAGATAAAGGCGGATACTACATCTCCCCCTCCCTGACCTTCTCGTCTCTGCAGGAAATGATACAGCACTACTCAAGTGAGTAAAACCAATCCTGTTATTCAAAAAATAATAATTTAACTGTCATCTTTACAGTATTTTTTGGTGGGAATTTTTTTACAGCTATTATACAAAATACAACTTTTTCAGATTTCTATGACTTCTATGTGACATACCAATTCCAGTACATGTATCATGTATCATGTATAATCAGTTAAGGCAGTCAGTTCTGTTTTAACAAACCAAATTACTGTTTCATTAACAGTGATTTACTGGAGTGAAAGAAATTCTAAAACGTCTTATCTCTTCAGCATGAGACCCTCATCTCAGCTACTGCGCGCACTTCCTGTCGTGCCTCGAGATGTTTTTTTTTTTTTTTTTGAAAGCACCCGACTTTGCCTAGAAACACTACTGACATCATAGATATGATGATATGAGATGTGTGATATGGTTATTTTATAAAACAGATCTAATGTTTAAATATTTTCTTATTCTGGTGCATCTTATTAAATTTTAAACTCTAAACTAACTTTTAAGATATATAAAGTAAATGGTATACTCAGTATGTTGCTTGATCCCTTCTAATTTGTCATACTTGTATCTTTGTTCACACACGCCATACATTTTATAAGCAGCATGTGGAAATCATGTAGCTACTAAGAATCTTTCCACCTGTTTTTGCTCTGTACGTGTTTGCGCAGGATCAGCAGATGGTCTGTGTCAGAAGCTGGGAATCCCCTGTAGGTCTGTTGCTCCTCAGCAGCCCTGGGGACAGGATGAGTGGGAGATCCCAAGGGAAACATTAAAGATGGTGAAGAAGCTGGGTGCTGGGCAATTTGGAGAGGTCTGGATGGGTAAGTAAGACGCTGGGCACGATTAGTAATGTTGTAGTGCTCGAATCCAGTCTCGAGTCCACCTTTTGGCTTACTCTGTCTCGTCTGGGAATTGAAAGCAATTCTACTCGATCTTGAATCAACCACAGGCTAGAGCGCCACGGGTTGGGCTCAATTTTAGAGGTAGACCTCAAGGCCGTTTTTGGTGTTCACTTATTCTTACTTATGTTGAGAGCTAAATAATGCCATTAAATGTCACACTTTGTGAATATGAAATCCTGCTATGTTGTAATTATTAACACACTCTAATGTGAAAGACCTATCATATTGATTGTCGGGATATTTTGTGTTTTCAAACTTTTTTACCTCATAAAATGTTCAGATTGACCCAGACCCAGACCCTGACCTTCAGGTATTTTTACAGAATACAAGAGTTCATATGAAGAGGGTAGACGATTTATGTTACATTTTTATTGCTGGAGATGGAGACTACGCCAAACTGCCCCATAGCCAACAAGCCCCAGTCTCCCCAATATTGACAGGGGTGATGGTTAATACATCTAATCAAATACATGGAAACCTTTTTTAGGTTTCTGTCTTGACTCAATCTTGTCTCCTCCAAAGATTCGGTCTTGGCTCAGTCTCAACCACCCCAAAATCCGAGTTTTGTTCTTGACTCAGGCTCGACCCTTTAAGGTCTTGGTCTTGACTCAGACTTGATGTAGGTGGGCTCATCCACCTGACTAATGATTACCCTAAAATTGAATATCTAAATGTCTGTATTTGATCATGTGAATATATGATTATGTGACTATTTGATTATGTGCTAAAAGAGGTATCAAGAGCTCAGAAAAAGACAGAGGTTACGATGTTATACCTCGTGAACAAAAAACTGTTAGACATGCACCAATGCTTAATATTTGTTACTGTTCCTTAGCCTCACCATTATCTCAAAAGACACATTGATCTACTTTCATTCCACCTGTAATGTAAATGTCTGTTTCATGCAATTAGCTCTTTGCTTTATATTTAGGAAGTATACCTAAGAGTCTGATCACAGAGCTAAAGCTGCAACTAATAATAATAATAATTAAAAGAAACAAATTTCATGCAGATGTAATATTATTTAAGATGGAATCTGATCGAGACAAGTCACTGCTGATCTCTAAAAAAGAAAAAGCAAGCTGATTTTAAAGACTGTTAAATAGTCACTGTGCGTGACATTTTGGTAGCTATGACATGTGTGGTTACTTATGATGATTACTGATACTGATACTGATAGAGGATTACTGGAATTGGCTTCTGGGGAGGAATTCATACATATTATGAAATAACATTTAGACACATTATGGGTGTATTTCACACTTAAAGCCTTCACAGCAAAATTTTAAGACCTCTTTGGCACACCAGTTTATCTACTGAGACAATTTTCCCACCACTCAGTCTAAACACCAAATGAATAGTTCCGCTGCAAACGTTTTACAGTACACACCGAGAATGATGATTATCTATTGTATATGTACTCCAGGGTACTATAAGAACAACCAGAAGGTGGCCATTAAGACTCTAAAGCAGGGCAGCATGGAGCCAGAGGCCTTCCTGCAGGAGGCTAATCTCATGAAGAAGCTGCAGCATGAGAGACTTGTTAAACTGCATGCTGTAGTCACAAAGGAACCCATCCTCATAGTCACAGAGTTCATGGCAAATGGTGAGGATATTTTCAGCACTATATGCCTGAGCATGAGTAGACTGAATGATATCCATTTATCCGTTTTATTTATCATTGATTTATTTTTATTGAACTAATTTCAGGGAGCTTATTAGACTTTCTGAAAACTGAGGATGGCAGCAAACTAAAACTGCCCAAGTTGATAGATATGACTGCTCAGGTAGGTGCAATGTGATGGTTTATCTTTTATTTAATCTTTTTACATCAGTCTTGTTATATGTTCATCTATCCTTGAACTGTCAGTAAACATACTTGAAAAAAGTAACATTTAATCTTGACCGAAATGTTTTCATACATACTGCAGACCACTTTTGCTATTTTAAGAGTCAGTGTCTCTCAAGATTGTGGTATAAAGGTGGTGGAAAAAGCCTGTGCTCATTTTGTGGTCAGGCTACGCGCATGTGCTTTACGCAACTTGATTATTAACTTCCGGACCAGAAATGACGTCACTTTTTCCATCTTACCCCCTTTCCTAAGACAGTTTGCTAATATAGTTTGAACAGGAACTTCCTTTTTAATTCTCTAAACCAGTCCTGGTCAATATCTGCACTGCGAATAAAAAAGGGGGTTTATATTTAGTTATACTGTGTTATAGAAAGACTTGAAAGTTTTAAATGTGTATTGCAGCGCAAATAATTTGTCAGTTTGTGTATACAGCTATGGACACCTTTGTATTGCTGGGTGCACTGCTATTTTAAAAATGAAAATGCTATTTCTTTTATAACAGATTGCAGAGGGCATGGCCTATATAGAAAGAAAAAACTACATTCACAGAGACCTCCGTGCTGCCAACATATTGGTGTCAGAAACCCTGCACTGTAAAATAGCTGACTTTGGCCTGGCCAGGATTATAGAGTCTGAGTACAGAGCACAGGAAGGTATGGCTGCATCATTCTTCCTGCACCTCTTTCAGACTGTTCTCACTTTGCACTATGCAAATATCATCCAAATAAGCAGACTGATATGTTGTTTTTCTACTAACTATTGATATTTCACACCAAGTATGTTACGGAAAAAGACAAACGAACATAAGGGGAGTGAAATTAACGTCTGAACATTACAGATTTTCTTAAAACATTAGAACTGCCCATATAAGAACCTCCCTTTTAAAATGATAATAACGTCAAATGTGAGATATTTAGAAAAGTTTCCTCAGGAAATTATTTTGTTGCTCAGTGTAACCATTTCATTACAGTTGCAGTACCATATTGATACAATACATTTATATAGACTAAAGAATAAATAATCCTAATTTAGTATGTTATCAAAGTCGTAAAGTCTTTGGCCAAAAATATACTTATGCATGTGATGTGATATAATAATTAGTTGAATATTGAGAAACACTGTCATTAACTTTGTTTGTGTATTTGGACAGTATTTGGTGACAAATTGTTGATCATTAGTTAATAACCCAAAGTGCATTCAAGACTTTAGCAAAAAAAAAAAAGAGTGGGGATATGACACTGTTATATGAGGACATGATAGCTCTTGTGATTACATGGTTTCCTGTTAGTATTAAGGTGGTTACAGAATAAGTCATAAGTTACTGAGTAATATGCTTTAATATGAAAGATGGAATAAAAATCAGAGAGTGGTTAATATTCTAACATTTGATACAAAAGATGTAAGCATGTACATGGAATAATTGTGTGCTGGAAAGCTGAATCTCATATCTAAAAATGTAATACCTTAGCAGTAAGTTTTAGTGTGCATGATGTTTTGTTTTTCTTTTGAGAGCTAATCTTAACTGTGGAAAACATCTTAGTGTCTTCCTCTCCCCCACACGGGCATGCTCGCACATACACACACACACACACACACGCCTGCACACACACACACATACGTCAGAAATACAGTAGATGCAGATATACATATGTCTTTGTGTAATAATTAGGTGCAAAGTTTCCAATTAAGTGGACGGCTCCAGAAGCGATCAATTTCGGTGTATTCAGCATCAAGTCAGATGTGTGGTCCTTTGGCATTCTCATGAGCGAGGTAGTAACCTATGGAAGAGTGCCTTATCCAGGTAACGTAATCATAACAGTTTTATAAGTGATCTTCATGATTATGTCTGATCATTTTAATTTGCAGCACATTAATCTTGTCTTGATATACAATATATACCATCTACTATATACAGTATATACATCTACAACTTTTTTTCACCTTTTGCTATTTCTTCATATAACATTGCCTGTCCTGTGCTATAGGAATGACGAATCCGGAGGTGATCCGTAACCTGGATAAGATGTACAGGATGCCATGTCCAGATGACAGTCCTGAGGAAATGTATGAAATAATGATGTCATGTTGGAGAGAAAAGTCTGAGGACAGACCCACTTTTGAGTACCTGCAACACACACTCAATGACTTCTACATTGCCACTGAGGGCCAATATGAGATGCAGCCTTAACCCCACAACCACTCCAAACAAACAAATGGATACAAGGACATATGGGGTAGTCAGGGATGAAATGGCTAGTCAAAAAAAAAAAGAAAGATGTGAAATGAGGCACACTTTCTGTAACTGGCCTAATCAGTAACTGTTATCGTGAACCGCCCAATTATACCAATCGGTGACATATTATATCTTAACTAATTATATTCCTCACATGTGGACTCATAAGGAAAATTTTGGACAATATGTGTTGTGTGTTCAGGAAAACCTATTGAGTAATTCATTTCTTTAATGGCTCTACCTTCGTGACAATATTCATGGACTACAAGCGCATTCTGGACACATCGTGTTTGCACTTTTTGCAACGCTGGAATCAGGCACCAACTGTAGCACTTTGTAGAAAAGGCTTGCATCATCATTATTACAGACCTTCTAGCATGGATATCCTTAAAGATCCCCCAGGTGTGGCACTGCAGTGAATGCTACAGAAGTGCTTCAGCAAGGCTAGCACTCAAGTGTTTACTAGAGATTAGCTTTTGTTACATAAATCCTGAGCTCTATTATATTTTATATACATGTGCACATTTAGCATATTTCAGTATATTTGTGATGATTTTCTAGTGAAATATTTTTAAGTTAACTGGACTCAAATGTATTAAATTATACGGAAAGTGTAGAGTAAAATTGCTTGTGAACAAACCATGAACTTACACCAGAATTGCAATCAGCTAATTTTCTGATTATTTGTCATGTCATTTGGAAAAAGAAAAGAAAACCACCATGAAAAGATCTGCTGGCAGTACTATAGATGTATATGTATATTAGTAGTAGTATCTACTACCTTAAATGCCTTCTTCTTTGTAAAACATATATATTTAAATTATTGTTATAGTTGTGTTTAATCTTTGTAAATGCTTGATTGAATAATTGACTACTTTGATAGAGAGACAGACTGCAGTCGTCATGTTCACATTTGTGTTTAAGACACACCTAACGCACTCCTCCCTTTTCTCTCTTGGAGTTCCCCATGAGGCTGAGACATGTTTGTAGATAAGAAATGAAAATGACACCAATCCCCCAGAGCTGCTCCTTAGTTTTCCTGCTTAGCGGAAACAGGAAGCCATGAGTAAGCATTCCTCTTATGCCACTGCAAGAGAACATATTCGCCGGCCAACGATAAGAGCTTATGGACTTGGAATTCCAAACAGGACTGCTGTTATATGGTCTTACTTTGCATTTGGGAAAACTTGAGGTGTACAGTTACAAACATGTTCCTTGAGCTAAAAATGCATATATGTGTTATGAATATATTGCTCAGATGGTGAGAGTGAGTTCATTATGAAGGTACTGTCCATAATGTGACTGAGAGTATGAGTGTGTGAATATGACTGGGTGTGTAACTAAGCAACGAGTTCTTACTCAGGCAATACTTCTATGCCAGCTATGTACTGTATGTGGCTTCAAGCATTATACATTCGTGTAATAGAAATAAAGTCATTTTACCAAAAGTTGTGATAAAGTAACCTACTTTTCTTAGTCTGACTAACACTGTCATTTAATCTAATTTTATCAACAAAGAGCATTTGATGCAACAGCTTTTGTACAATCAGACCACCATCACCATGTTTGTGTGTTCCATGAAATTCATGGAATAAATAAATGACACTAGTTAACAACTTTCTTTGTTGGTCCAGGATTATCATCTGGCCACCATTAATCCCTGTACATGTGCAGAGAAATGCTTAAGCAGCCACAGAGAAGATTATAAATACGACATGACATTGTACCACCAACATGAAACCAAAAAGCTACAAAAGCTACAAGATGCCCCAAAAGACTTCAGAGATTTGTCAGTATCTTCATATTGGAATTTCACTTTCAGTTGTTCAGACAATACACCGAGGAATGGTACGAGAACATGAAATGAGGATCAATATATGTGTGTGTCTTCATAACCATGTCACACACAAAGCACAGACTTATAAATTAAACATTGTTTTAGTGTGAGAGCCAGACTTTTTAATATTTCTCTGAAATATTTGGGTCAGGTCTGTTTTCTGTTGTGAAGGGGGTTTTTGTTGTTGTTGTTGTTGTTGTTGTTGTTTTTGCCTGCAATTTATAAACTCATGCATTTTGCAGCCACCAGAGGGCAACCTGCACTTAAGTGTGCAAGAGGCAAGTGTCAAGGTCAAGTGTACTCTCTAGCTTTACAGTGCAGAACCGGGTTTATGGACAACATGTACTTGGCAGAACAATATTTGTGGCTCTTGTGTTCACAGTTATCTAAACCTTTAGTTATCTACCTTTAGTTATCTAAAGGTTATCTAAGGTTATCTACTCAGTAGGTTATCTACTCAGTTCCACATGATACCTGGTCATTTAGAATTTCTCCTGAATTAATAATTTGTCCACATTTCAAATGGAAAAGCTCGGAAAGTGATTACATTTAGGTATTTAATAACAATGAAAGTACAAACAAGCATCGAATAATAGAATGATGTTCACACGTCCCAGTCACCAGGAGCTGTGAGAGTCATCTTCATGTGCATGCCAAGATTTTCCAACAAGGTCATGAAGTGATGTATATCCAGATTGTGTATCTGTATCCGGCGATTCCTGTAAGGTTACTTTGTGACAAGGTCCATTGTAAAGAGTGAAATATGCAAAAAATTGAATTGATTTGAATTGAATTCATGTACGACCCAGTATTTGCAATAAATACTGCTGCCACACAATCATCTTTCCCCTTGTTCTTCTATACACTATGTCCTGATAGGAGCTATCCTCCAAAGCTGGCAATAGCCGGCTCTCATTATCCTGTCTTTGCTACCATGGTAATTCCATATACAATGTGAGAACCTTCACAAGTGAAGCATCGTGGTACTTTGGGCTCGTTGACTGTTAAGGAAGAAGCATAAGGATGCTATGTTTATAAGTGTAGCTAGGTGATTTTTCCATGCTGAAACTGACCTAGCTGTTGAATGGCCATGGTCAACTCTGGCCACACCAAAATCCATAAATGGTTGCTAGCTCACGCGTATTACCACTCCAGACAGCCAGGGCAGCCACTAGTTTACACAAAATCTGTCGTTGGACAGTGTTTTACAACTCACAGTACTGAAAGTGCTGTTTTGCATAGCACTGGTCATGTCAATGTCACAGTGCAAGAATGTTATTGAGACTTTAAAAGATTTGACAGCTCCTCCTTACCCAACCACAGCTCAACCACTCCCAACCACAGTGGTGTGTTTTCTTGCTAATTAGCTAGATTACAAGCAGGTCATGCTAGGCCACATGCTTGAAACTGTGGCAGTTTTGTATCACTGGTGGACTCCTCAGTTAAAAACTAGGTCCACATTTGCACAGAGAAAAGAAACACTCAGAAGGAGTAACAACCTGACAGGAGCTCTGCAGGAAGTTTCTGGGGAAAATAACTTCAAGAAAGTATCCAGGCGATTCTCACTGCATCTGGCAGTGCAACTAATTCTGTTCAAAAGTGAGCCTGGCTGAGAAATGCTATGATAGGGTGTGAGAAAGATTAGGGCACAATAAGCACATATTTGTTATGTCTCCTCCATCTAAGTTTTTTTTTCTATCACATTACATCTTCTTAGAGTTAATGCACCCTATCAACAAATTCTTGAGGTTATAATAAGTAGACATGAATACTGCTGAGAGTCTTCACTTCATCTCATCAGCCTCATTTTGTTTTTCCACAAAACAACCCATTTTATGTTCGATGGATGACATTCTCTTGATGGTTACCATTAAAAATAAATATAAGAGCACTACCACAGTCAGATATATTTGCCTAAATATAGAATAACTAATAAAACATCTCCCAAAGGAAGAAAAAACCCCATTTCAGTCAGAAAACATTTTGGTTGGGTTCATTTTTTCCTTAATGCATTCATTATACTAGTAAAAACCTCTAAGTGGCAGTGTTTTGTATTTGGATACATGTAAAGTGATAAAGACAAAAAGTCAGAATAAAAATTAGTGTCAAGTTGAATAGAGGGTAAAATAATAAAAATTGAATGTCAAACTAGCCAAAAAAAAGAAGAAAAAAAAAACAGCATGAAACATGGGTAAAAAAATATTATTATTTAGAACAGAATTGTGAGTGGTTTAGATCAATGACTGAGGATATTCTTACTAAAGAAATAATAAAACATATGCATTTGAAACTTTTAACAAAACAACTAAACCACCAAAAGTGAATACAATGCATCAGGGTGCTAAAGCAGCAAGAAATAGACATACGTATACATGGTGATATAAAATATGAGTGATGTGGTAGGTAACAAGTACTCAAGAAAGCAGTGTCCCAGTAAAGAATGTTGTTAATGTGGTGTTTTGCAAGGACAGGATCACAGGCGGGCCAGAGAAAAGGATAAATTATTCTTCTTGTGTGCAGTGACAGAGCGTGACAACATAAAAGATGAATGTATAGCTTGTCAGTGAGCCCAAAATTATAAAGAATAAAAGATCGAATATTCAGTCATAAAGGGAACATTGGTTGAGATAGTTGAAGGTGACAGAAAGTTTTTACGAGTCCAAAAAAACCTGAGAGAACCGATTACATGATTCAATGTGTGTAAATAGAAGTACATCAACGATAAAACTCAGTTACTAAAAGATATCAAAGATTTGCTCATGCAAGGTGGACTCTGAGAAGGCATAATGTGGTCAGTAATAAAGCAGTTTGAGCAACTAAAAGCTCAATAGAAAAGATCAGCAGATTAATAGAAAACAATATATAACTTCAGTGAGCTACAGAGACCTCAAATTCCCACAAATAGAAATTTGCTCACTTTCCAGAAGTTCTTAACTTCTTTAGGGGGATCAATTAGCTTATATGAACTATAATACTCATAAGTATGTTTTCTTTAGTGTGTAATTACCTATAACTATGAATTGTTGTGTTTTTCGTATGAGCCCTTTGAATGAGCCCTTTATATCTACATAGGGTGTGGGTCCACCTCAACGGAGCCGCCATGTTGCACTGCTACAGTAGCCCAGAATGGACAAACATCTAGAGAGCATCTCCCGGGCGTTCTTAAAAGTGGCAGCATGAGTCCGGAAGGCAGCACGAAGAACGAAAAGGAAGAGAAGGAAGAACAAATAAGAGGAATCAGTGTTTGCTGGTGCTGGCTAACAAGTTTGAAAATTTAAATTTTAAAAATGAAGGTTGATACTATTATTTACATTTATAATTATAATTTAAATTTTATGATCCTTAAATGCTTGTAAAACTAACTTTTCAAAATATTGACAAAAAGCCAAATAGTATAATGCTGAGTTTGCACAACACATACCTAGGCAGCAGAAGATGGGTACGGCTGGCCAAGCATCAGTATTTCGGTATCAGTATTTTAGAGAACTGACAATGGGGAAACAGTACAATACGTCTTTATCATTTGCAGCAGCCAAAAGGACCATTAATTGCCATAATGGTACTCAGAGAGTGTCAAGTGTGAAGGAACAGGTGATGAACTACATTGAGACTAATGCACCAGCATTGCTTAAACTGACAGGCCTTATTGTGGTTTATGATAATTTCTATCCAACCTTACATTTTGCCCACAGCAACTCATATCACTCTATTGCTGGCAGTTTTCAGCAGGACAAAAAAATCTACTAAAATTGTGACCGTACATAAAGCATAAGTTTATATTTCCGTCACCTGTAATATTCATCATATGCATGATATCTGTAACAAAGCAACAATCACAGTCCCCCTTCCAATATGGCAAATTCATCATCATATCGCAGTAGGTAGCAACAGCAGTTAAAGCAGATTTTCACACACAACAGTCTAAGTGGTTTACATAGAACGGTGTAAAAAAACAAAAAACATCCAGTTAGCTGTGGTTCTGCAGAGACAGAAACGCCTTGATGAGACAGGCCATTGGAGAATGGCCGGAATATAGAGACTTTTTTATTAGAGGTCGCCACAGCAGATCATCTCTTTCCACTTTTTCCTGTCCTCCGCATCTTGCTCTGTTACCAACTACCTACATGTCCTCTCTCACCACATCCATAAATCTCCTCTGCCGGAATATAGAGACATAAAAGCCAAAAATGATGCACAGAAATTGTGTAAAAATTTTGGGTCACCTGGTGAGATTTAGAGCCCAGTTTAAAACCAGCATAATTTACTTCATCAATATCTCCAACGCTTGTACGTAAAAGTGAAAAAACATGACACTGCACAAAATATGCATAGACTACAAAATAGTTGAGTGTGTGCCATCATCCAGCTACTTTATCTGTATTCAGATTTAAACCCAAAGTAGGTGTGGCCTAAACTGGAAGTTTATTCATTTATTTTTTTTAAATGAACAATACCAATATGCCCCCAGAAACACTGGAAAACCATGGAAAAAATTCCAGAGGTAGAAATGGCAGCACTGTCAGCATGGTCTGTGAATCCTGGCTCTGACAGCACCATCTTTGTCCCACAAGCTTCATATCTGTCAGCTAACTTGTGCTGGCATGAAAGCAAAACCCTCCAGCTTGTGCAACTTTTTTTGCTGCATTCCAAATGAACACCTCTAGTTTCACCCTGATGTCTTGTGAACCATTCTGGCAAGCTTTCTAAAACAAACAAACAAACAAACAAACAAACAAACACAAAAAAAACAATAGCTTGCTACCTATTCATAATTGTATTCATATCAGTTTAGAACACATTATTATCTGTTCAATCAGAATAATATATTTGTATTTGAGCTTTATGATAAAAGCTGCTTTAGTCAAACCTCTTCATTTAAAAGGGAATTGCGCATAAAAATCTAATGCAAAATGAAATATATATCTAGAAATTAATTATTTTTGACATGTTCCAAAGGAATAATAGTGTAATTATGTCCAAATAGTTCTCAGCAGCACTGATTGTGGAACTGCTGCAGTAATTCATCTTCCTCGAGACTGTGTTTAGTGAGATTTGTTTCTGATCACCACATTTGTAAAGAGGGGTAATTTGAGTTACTGTTACCTTCCTGTCAGCTCAAAGCAATCTTGCCCCCCTCATAAACAAAGCATTTATACTCACAGAACTGCCACTCATCCGATGTTTTCTGTTGTTCACACCATTCTGTGTAAACTCTAGAGAGTGGTGTGTAAAAATTCCAGGAGATCCGCAGCTTCTGAAATACTCAAACCTTCCCATCTGACACTAAGAATCATGCCAGCAAATCACAGACATCACATTTTTCCCCATCCTGATGTTTGATGTGAACTTTTACTCACTTGTAACGACATATTTTCATGAATTTGAAATGTTCGTTAATCAAAGGTAACATTTTATTTTCCTTTTTCATATTGTTATGATCAAACTTTATGACTATTACCTGCTAGCTCACCTAGGCATCTGAAATGTTTATTATTAACAGTTTTATTAATGTTGTTAGACATAGTATCAACATAAGACACTGAAGAGTGATGGATAACCTACCTATCTTAATATCTTTCTCTTAATTCCTTGCATAGTACTTTCTCACAAGTAGGAAAACATTTCAGTGTGTTATCACTGTTATCGCTGTTGCATCAAAGGTTCGTACCTGACTCTGAACCTGACATTCGAGCATGTTCAATCTGTGCCTGTGTGGGTTTCCTCCTGGTTGTCTGGTTTCCTCCCACAATCCAAAGACATGTAGATTAGGTCAACTGGCTGCTCTAAACTGACAATAGGTGTGAATGTGAGTATGAATGGTTGTTTGTCTCTGTGTTAAGTCCTGTAATAGATTGACGACCTGTCTAGGGTGTATCCAGCCTCTCTCAAGAAGTAAGATGGGATTGGATTCAGCTTCCCAGTGACCTTGATAGATAAGCAGGATAGATAATACATAGATGGTTGGATGGCTGAATTGATGGATGATTATCTCATTCTTATATAAACTCGATTTATTATAGTATCCTTTCCAAAGAGGTTCTAATGGTGCTAGTTTTGTAATACATTTCAATCATTTTCTATATTACAGTGCAGTACATCAAGCCACAGAGATCACATACACAGATGAACAGACAGTCTTGTGCATGCAGCATCTTTACTAGTAAAAGCACTTTTAAAAACAATCACTGTAAATAATATTTCCTTTATGATTAATTCACACAAATGCATTCATACTTCATTTATTCATGAGCTGCAGTATAAAGAAATCGACCAAAACATCAAGATGGCCTCTGTTTATTTAGAGATTCCATTTGCATCTAACCTTCATCATTCATCCAGAGACTCAACACTTCATTCTTTTGTACTCCCCAGATGCTCCTGAGACCAAAAATATCTCTTTCAGAATCACTGGGTGAGACTGCTCTACCTACTGTCACCAAGGAGAATATGGGATGAATGCCAAACAGGAAACAATAAAGGTGCTGAAGAAATACAGAATTCACAACCCTTTTCAAAACGCAGACCTATGCAGAATAGTATTTGCCATCTTTTTTTTTTTTTTTTTTTTTAGACTGAAAATTATTTCACTAATGGACTTTTCTTACAGGAAGCCAGAACTCTACAGACCTAGTGCCAGTTTTATATACAGTTGCCTAATTTAGCTGTAAGACATCTTATCATGCCTTTAGAGAAATAAAGCAGAACCACATCAGATCACGTTTCACTGCTGAATTGATAAATCTTGCACATGATTCAGTGTTTAATTTAAGATTCTGAATTAGCACAGATCAATGAACCAAATGAGGTGGTACTAGCACATAATACATCATTCAATGGAAGGAAAAGAACATTCTGTTCATAGATCTTTTGAAGTTGTCTGTTCAGAGCGCCTCAGAAATGCTTAAGCAATTATGACTCTGTGAAGACTGCGCTTGTGTAATATAATGTTCTATAATGTTCTTAGCAGATAGCACATTTGCACATTGATACCCAGATAATGGCCTCTTCTTCTGTCTTCAGAGTACTTTAGAAAATATGTGAGCCTTTTTATGCCAAATTTCAAATGTGTATATTCTTAAATTTGACAAAGAAGTGAATACAAATATTCCCTATACAAAATTATGGGTACAAAATTTGGCTACAACCAGATTTTCAAACAGCTCTGAAATTTGCATGTGGAACAGTGTTCTGAGCTGAGAGTTTTTATGTGGTCACATTTACATTTACTGCATTTGGATGACGCCCTTATCCAGCGCGACTTACATAAGTGACTTACACTGTCTTTCATAAAATTTCGTAAAATGGGATTTTCTTGGATCTTCTTGGTTTCATCCAAAGACATGCTGAAGCCATGGTCCTCTAAGAGCTTACAAAGCCTGTATGGTGTCTCACTTGTTGAAAGGAAAGGGGTATAAAAAAATTGCCAAGACATTAGATGTACCATGGAACATCGTAAGGGCCATCATCAACAAGTGGAGAAAATGGAGCACCACAGTGACATCACCAAGAACAGGATGTCTCTCCAAAATTTTACAAAAAGGACAAGACAAAAACTTACCAGGGAGGCTACCAGAAGACCTATAGCAACATTAAAGGAGCTGCAGGAACAAGCAATGATTGCTCTTTCCATGTGCCAACAATCTCCTGTATTCCTCATTCAGAAGCCCTTTCTCAAAACAAAAGGAAACAACAACAACAACAAAAAAAAGAGGTCTGACTAAATCACCCTAAACTACTTGTAGCAAAATGTGTTATGGGATGATGAAAACAATTACGAATGCTATTAAAAAAAAATATATACTATAATAATATATTACTGTATATAATCACATCACCAAAAATATATAATTAAATAATAATAATAATAATAATAATAATAAAAAGTTTATAAAGTACAGTAGTTTTGTACTTTAATCAAGACTCATACATGGGTTCCTTTTACATTAGATACAAATATCACATTGTTTTATATTATTGGCTTATATCAATTTTAGCTTATAAGGAATATATAGATTTATATAGATATGTTAAAAATTTATATCTGTGGTGAGTGTAGACGCTAGGATGGCAGGAGCTTCTACAATACTCTGTGATTGGCAGTAACAGACATGTCTGTATGGTGAGCAAACATAAATATGCATAATTTCTTTAACATGATCTTAGTATAACTAATACAGCTTAAACCTAAAAGGACATGGTCAGTGGGCTGTAAAGTCAAGACAGGTCCCTATGAGTCTGGGGAAAGCTCAAGCTGTGTAATGAGAACGTACCACTATTTGAAGACTATTTTACACTGTGTAATCACTGTCTGTCTTAAAATGGTACAGTCTCAACAGGTATCAGTCATCATGAACTTCCTGGTGTAATAGACCAGGTTATAAGTTTGCAAAACTGGGACTTTCTGTTTTAAAAAAAATAATGATGTGTACCTTTAACTATATTCTGCTAATATAAAAAAATATTAATCCTACCCTGTTATGACAAAATTGCCTACTCTATGTTGGGTACGTTAAATGATGAAACACTTACTAAAACAAACTTGTTATATAATGCCATATAATATACTAATAGAGCTATCACTCCATATACATAATGAAGACCATGTTTCCCCAATGCCCTTTACATATCTATCTGGTCTGTGACCAAGTGCCTAAAAAAAAGAGAGCACTTTTCTTCAAACATTGCCAGTGGGTTCAACACCAGTCTCTGAAAGCAGTCTACTGCATAAATATTTATATGCCTCAATGAATTCTTCCAACCTTTTTATGCCAGGCATTGTGAAACAAGTGACACTACTAACTTAATTTTTTATGTAATTTTTTTGTAATTTTAAACTTACGTTACACAGGACACATAAATATTTATATCCCTTAGCGACCTGAAGAGTTGCCTTTTCTGATCCTGAACTTGAGCAAAGGGCTTACTTGCTGATGCTGTGAGATAAATGGAATCATTTTGCAGCCTGTTGTAGCAAAATCAATTGTACGTGCTTGTAATTTGAATATATTACAGCAACCTAACAAGACTAACTATCAGCTCTGTAGCAAGTCAGCATAAAAAAATTAAAAAAAAGAATTGCTTACTATGCTCTGGGAACAAATGAGTGCTTAGCCTTTTAAACAGGGCTTTTAGATGCATGTGGATATAAAGGGTCAGGTATGATTAAGAAGGAAGCTCAGCTTGTGATAATTATCAAGGGATGGGATTACATGCTATATAAAAATTGGTTAGAAAATGAAATGAAATATGAAAATAATCAAATATGATAATTTGATATGGAAATATCAATCTGACCATATATTTTTAAACATTTTTTGAATTTTTTTGAAGGATATGCTGTTCAGTGTGGCATGTTTTCTGTTTGTCACACTGGGTGGCATGTCACCACCGTCTTAGGGCATAATCCTCTTCCAAATACCACTTATAATCATTAATAAGCATTGGTATTCATGCACTCTATTATTAAGTCCACTTAAAATTGTATTTCTTGAAGAAAGCACATGTTTTCATGCAATAGAGTCATTCAGTGCGCAGTTATTTACACTAGCCCAGCCATACATAATAATCTTCAAAATGCAGTGTATGTTATGGCATTTAGAGGTCTTACACACCCGTGGTTTGGACAGCCACTGATATTTGTCAAATCCCTGCATCAGATTTCTATGCAGAACAAAGTGCATGTATTGTTATAACTTTTTGAGATGCTATATCTGTGATGTAATGCAAGTTTTTACAGGATATTGTTTCGCAGTAGTTTCAGATTATGTCTGTAGTCACATCCTGCATCACAGCTAGTTATAACAAAGAACAATTTCATAATTCAGAATTTGTTCAGCAATGCTGCTAGGGTCAAGTCTCCAGTCTCACCCACCTTTCATGTTTTCTCCAGCCATATAAAGTGTATTTATTCATACAGTCATGGTCACCTAGAGTCTGATGGCAAAAGCTCAGGGCTCAAGTTCCTCCTGGGGTCTATCTGTGCATGTGCCTGCATGAGACTAATACCCTTAAAGATGACTCATTGCTCTGACATCCATGCCAAGAAATCTTAAATGACTTAGAAAAGTTGCATGATTCAAAATAAACCCAATTTCATGATGAACTCAATCACATAAATCCATCAAAAATACGTACAGTGGGAAGAGTTTGCCACAAATTCAATTTCATTTCAATATAAAAAAAATATCAAGCTTTTTAAAATTCCTGGATGGATTTTAAATTTAAATCCTGGCACACATTCTCCTTCCGCACACTCACATTAGGCTAGTATATTTCAGTTTTGTTAAATACTAGAGTACATAGAACCACTCTAATGGTTCTATCAATTTAATATCGATTGGGTTCAGAATGTTTGTCTTTGTAAATCTAAGAGTTGATATGTAAAACTTAAAGCTACAGTTTGTAGGAATAAAAAAAGCATAATTATTGACTCTATAATATGATGTTTCTTAGCTGATTTGAGTCACCCTGACAATCCTGTAATAGTTGTTTACAGTCAGAGCTGTGTCAGTGGTGTCCTATCACACTTGATGGGAATTTTATATGCATAGTCCATGTCAAATATAATTGGGCATACCACAAAATTAGGCATGAAAAAAGCAGAGCAGGCAGCCAATCAGAGGAGAGAAAGCTTAAAAGCGTCAGCGTGTAAACAAACCAAACTGGAGTCTGGGAGTAAAATTGTCAGTATGATACTATAGGAGGAAACAGGCAGGACATTCATTTGTTCTATAATTTGGTGGGAAGGTGAATTATAGCCAGACATTTTAACTCCAAATTGGGAGCTGTATC
The DNA here is from genome assembly GCA_030068235.1 of Notoglanidium macrostoma. Lineage (NCBI taxonomy): Eukaryota > Metazoa > Chordata > Actinopteri > Siluriformes > Auchenoglanididae > Notoglanidium > Notoglanidium macrostoma. The sequence continues at coordinate 4,549,329 of JAQQZR010000020.1, forward strand.
ATTACCCAGTTGGACATTTTTTTTTTAGCTAACGAGCCTATGATAAGCCTGCTACTGATTAACAGGAGGTGTTTGTGTGTTTCTTTGTATTTTTCTATTTCAAATTAAGTGATATTCAGTGAGAGTTAGTCATACGTGGCATCCAGATGGGAGCTTTGAGTTCCTTAGTTATACATCAGTCATATTTGGTTTGTGTATGTTGTTTTAAGTTTTGACAATGGGAAGAAACATAAGTGCAGTTACGTGAGCTTTTGATATTAAATAGCTAATGTCATAATGTTAGATAAAATCTGATATTACTGAGGTGGATTTTTCAAGGTTGCTATAAATATACTATATACTGAACACATAAATTTTAAAAGATAAGGACTTATACCTTTAAAATAAAGTCTATTATTTATTTTAGACTAGCAAAACAGTAAAGTGTAAAACACTGACATTACCAACTGCCTGATTTCAATAGTGTCTTGATGCGTAGGAGCAATTAGATAGATGCAACCCACTCTAACCAACTACTAGAACAATAACTCAAAACTAGTTGTACAACAGCCAGCAGCGTACACTAGTTGGACATATTTAACCTCATATTTGTTTAAAATTATTATAATTCTGAAAAATTGATACTGATAAAGAAATACAAAATGGTAATCTGATGCAATTATATGTGAAAGTAGTTGCTATTATATCATACATTTTTAGTAAATAGTGCTGTTATAGTGATATAGAAGCTAATGTTTCCTGTTTATGAGCCTTGCTTTTATTTATTTATTTATTTATTTATTTACTTATTTAGAGAAGTTGTAGATTTATGTCATGGTGTATATAGCGCCCAAAAATGGTTCTAGCCCAGGGGTTTCCCACCACCCTAAGTCCACCCCAGTGGTGTTTTAGCAAGCATGCTAACACTATCAAAACAATACCACTGCTAGGCTGGAGAGCAAAATACACAAATTAGATAAAATGGATCATCAATATGTTGAAAGATTTCATATATCAGATCAACAAAGTATATCTATCTATCTATCTGTCTGTCTATCTGTCTAGCTGTCTGCCTATCTATCTATCTGTCTGTCTGTCTATCTGTCTGTCTATCTGTCTAGCTGTCTGTCTATCTATCTGTCTAGCTGTTTGTCTGTCTGTCTGTTCTGTATAAATGTGTGTTCTATACTATATTTTGGAATTTTGTCATGTTCAGTGGATATTACAAAAATACTTATTTCATTCAGATTGTAAGGATTGTTGTAAAATGAAAAAGTCCACTAAGGAATCAAAACATATTTTGAATAGTAAAATTTAGACCACTAATTTTAAAGAAAATGTAAAAAAAAATGGCCCCTGTCTCATCAGTGTATATAGCACCAGCATTCCAATTGCATAGTCATAAGGAAGCACCAATATTCCAGATAAAAATTTGCGTTGCAAATGTTTCCACACTTGAAATTTTCAATGCACGTAGGCAATCTGTCACTATCTACAGAGATTTTAAAGTAAAACACACAGTTCTTTTGTTCGATTCAATTTAAGTTTATTTATATAATGCTTTTAACTATGGACATTTTCAATATACATTTTCATTTACAATAAAAAGATTTAGAGGTAAGGAAAAACTCCCTGAGATGACATTAATTAGGAAGAACGCTTGAGAGGAACCAGGCTCAAAAGGGAACTCTTAACTGCTTTAACTCATCCGAATAAAAATCATTAAGTCTATGGGCAAACCGTAGTGTCTTTTTCACCTGCTCTGAAGTCATCAATGCTAATACCTGTTGGAATGCAAGTGTTTCTACATAGTAAACATCACATTATCAGGATGTCACTGTTTCTGTATTGAAATTGACAACATGAGATGTTACATGGAAGGTTTAAAAAAAAAAAATGTGTGAATGTGACTATGTGTGTCCTCATAGTTACAGCCATGGTCTCAGTTCTTGCTGGGCTATTGAACAGGAATCTCATCTCGGACCTGAATTGCATCCAATCTAATATTGTTAACCAAATGAACAGAGCTCCACAGGGATTCTGAAAATGCACTAGCATTTAAATAAGTGTGAGGCAGTGTTTATTGGGGAACAGTGTTGTGTGTCAGGAAAACTTTCTGTCTGCTTCATTTCCAACAGTTCTGACCTCTCATGCACATTCCATCCTGTGTCTCTTTTCTATTTCCAATTGTGACAGAGAGAGAGACAGACTTCCTTGTCATTGTCCTCATGCGTTAGAGGTGACAGTCTCATGCACTGGTGCATCAAACCTAACAACACGAGGACTCAGTTAAAGGCTGGCTTTCTGTCTCTAGCCAAATCACGGAGCAGTTGAAGGGTGCATGGTGAAAGCGCAAACGTCGTGGTGCAACATGTACATCAGCATGCGGGGTTTTTTCCCCACAATGAGCCACAGCGCGTGAGCGGGTGAAGAGTTAACATAACGCTGCGCCTTGCCTTTACAGATACACTGCTCTCGACACAACTAACACTCTTCAACACCGACTATGAGCATGAGACAAACTCTGCCATCTTCATCCTAGGATGCATGGAGAAAACCTGGAGGGACTAATATCCTTTTATTCCCAGACTGGAAGAAGAAAAAAATATATTCCAGGATTCGAAGATGAAGGAAATTAGTCAAGACACCTGACATACCGCGACATGGACGTCATCTGGAGCTCGTTAAAGTGTGTGTGTGTGAGAGTGTGAGGGAGTGTGTGTGTGTGTGAGAATGATCTTGGCGAAATCTGTAAAGTTGGCGGACTTGCTTTGAATTTGGTTCATTCAGGAATCATGGAGCGGATGGAGAAGCGCGCCTGAAGCTATCTGGAGGCTGTGATATCCACAAGAAGCAACCGAGAAACATGGCTCGCCTCTTCCTTCTGCTTAACTCTGTCGCACTGTTGCTTTTTGGCACTGACATGTTTTTGGTCGGAGCAAGTAAGTTACCAGTCAGCTTTGATGATTGCTTGCAGCAACATGTTTTATGCAGTCTTTTACCGTTCTGTAGACAAATCCAGCTGTTTGACTGCACGTGATTGCAGCTGGAATGGTTGCTCATCTCATTCTTTCATTCTGCTTTCCTGTAACAATGAATGAACAATGCTATA
>JAQQZR010000020.1:4573780-4592018 GCA_030068235.1 Notoglanidium macrostoma
AGAAACAGCAGAATCCCATTATCGGGTTAAAAGGCTAAAAACATTATTAACATGTACAGTGTTTCATTCAATCATTCGATCCATTTCATCTGAAGAGCCATCTCTTGTATATGTAAATCAGGAATAAAATTGGCAGAGAACAACTTTAATGTTTTGCATTCCTAGCAAGTCATGCCCGATTGGACAGTGCTCTTGGCAAGAAACCCAGATTTGGAGAAAACTAATAAAAATGGTTCGACAGAAAAATACTGTAAATCTATGTATGTCTGATGTAAGAGATTTTCAGCATTTTTCCAATTGGTGATAATGAAATTCTGGCTAATTGGAATAGTGAAATGTTCTTTTTTTTTATTCATAAAGACTTTAATTTCTGCCTTTAATTGGATATTTCCAGTACAATTTTCAAAATATCAATACATATCTAAAATGGCAGGTGTGATTCTATCAATCAGTTTTGAAGACCAAAAACCTTCAGCTGATCTTCAGTGGAATTTCCTGCTTACATTTTTTATGTAAGAAAAGGGTATTTCTCTTTCTACGTAGCCTGCTTCGTTAACTAATTAGCTTTACTGTATATTTTTTATCTAATGGTATTTCCTGATGTTGTCTGTTTTTAGACCACAATTTGAAAATATTGTGCAAAATAATCTTATTTTTGAGTGAAAAATAACAGCATTACAAGAATTAAGTCAGCATAAGAATATGAGAGCGAGAAAAGCCAGAAATCTCCATGTCATTTTCCAGCACCCTGGAATGTCCTTGCATTGTGTCCTCATCAAATCCTCAATTCAAGAGTCATCATTTTCATATACAATGACAGGCTACTGTTTCTTGTTTGTGCATATGCATAAATCAGGCCTTTTTTGAATTGCACACAGTCTTAAAATATTGATAGGTCTCCAAATCTTTACACATAATTTTTTAAAGATAATGTGTATGTAATTAAAGGACTCTTACTTCCTCAAGGTTGAAGCTGAATCATCAGCTAGGCTCAGATATGGATATATATATATCACACATCATTCCGAACCTTTAATTCTGTGATCATTTTTACAAAGCTTTGACATGTAAGGGCCAATATCCAGCACTCAGCTCTTCTGCAGATGAATGAGTACAGCTCAGAGCTGAAGACCCTGAATAATAGATTGAGCCATTACTGAATGAAATGAGGTGCATGGCTTTTCATAGCTGTAGTGCTTTTTTTGTGTTGTGTGTTTCAGTCAAGATTAATGTTGACAATGGCATAACTCATGTGAGTGGTCAGATGAATAAAGTGCAAACCTTCCTGTTGTGTAGACCGCCCACCTGCTCCAGTCAACGTGTCAGTCATGAATCTGAGAGCTGATTCAGCCACAGTGACCTGGGAAGTTCCAGAGGGGGACATCATTATTGGCTTCTCAGTCCTACAGCAGGTAAATACTGTATCACTTTACCAACATTTTAATACCATCCATCCATGTTTCATTTCATTCTTATAATAATAATTCGTAAGGATTTTGTAAACTGCTAAATAAATTGCTGATCATAGCCATGAAAATGACACTCACTTGTTCACTTGCAATATAATACATATTAAATATCTACACTCTATGGCCAAAAGTTTGTGGACACATGACCAACATAGCCAGATGTGCTTGGTGAGGTCGTGGGTTCTGTGCAGGACACTCAAGATCTTCCATAGCAACCTTGGCAAACCATGTTTTCATAATGCTCACTTTGTGCAGAGGGGCGTTGTCATACTGGAACATGTCTGGGTTGGGTTTCTTAGTTCCACTAAAGGGAAACCTTAATGTTAAAGCATTCAAAGACATTCTAGACAGTTGTGTAACTATAGCATTTTTTTCTACACATTAAAAATAAAACCTTTGATGCATTTGTATAATTTTTAAAATTATAATAAATAAAATATTATTATTACAATAAGTTATAATAATTAAGCAGAATAAACTAAGGGCTTATTAAATTCCGCCTTGTTTACTGTGGTTTCAGAAGCAGGATGGCCACATGCAGCGGTTTATCCGGGAGGTGAACACCACCAGCAGGGCCTGTGTGCTTTGGGACCTGGAGGAAGAGACGGACTACATAGTCCAGGTCCAGTCTATCGGCCTGTATGGAGAAAGTCAGGCCAGCAAACGTGTCCACTTCAAAACCCTCAAGAAGTCAGATCGCTTCCCTTCCAACAGCTCAAACCAGGGTACTAAAGCCTATACGATTTTTACATCAGATTTTATTTACCTATCTTGACGATTCACATTCATAATTACAAGTGACCTGTACGCTTAATGAGAACACATCTATCCTCTGAAAAGGCAGGTATGTGCACATCGATACATTTTTGCACAAGTCATCTATGTCACCACCAACAAAAAACATATTTGTGAGACAACTCATGGTATTAAAACTGACAAAACGGACGTATGTAATATATGGATTGTATTTTTCTCTGGAGGACGGCAAACAGCTCGTCAGGTGAAGCTCTCCTCCAATGTTGTTTTGCCATGCTGCTGATACTGGCTGATAATTATAGCACTCAGCACTCAGCATGTGCATATAGGCAAAAATCCACTTGAATTCCAATCTGATTGTTTCCATTATGTGGCCAAGAATTGGACACGTATCAAATGTAGGACTACATATGACTCTAATGTGATTTGAAAAGATTGGATGTGTGTGTCCACACAGATCTAAATATCAGATGTAAATATCAGTCTCTTCAGGCTGGTAATATGAACATAGCCTTAGATTTGTGTTGTGACTGTGTCTGTTTTCTTTTTTTTTCTTCTAAATATTCCAGTTTGCTATATTTGTAGGGTGAGGCCGATAAATATAGATGCTATAATTAAACCTCCCCATAAACAATAAGACGAGTCCGAAGCAAGTTGGTTTACATTTTGGATGTGAGTGTATTTTGTATGCAGGCCTGTGAGACTTCTAGTTTACAGTTCAGTCATGGGGCCGGCACAATCTCATTTTTTCTTCCTGCTCCAGCACAATTGATTCAACTTATCAGCTAATTACCAAGCCCTTCATAACTGAATTAAGGGCCCTCTATCGATCATGGGGTATATTCAGTTTAAAACTGCTCTGCTTAGTCAAGTGCAATTTGAAATTAACTCATTAAAATGAAGTGATACAAAATTCATTAGAAAGCCTGATTAAGTATCATGTCCAAGTCTGAATGTAATGTGAATCACTCAAAGTTCTTGTGGAAAGCTTGCATTTGCTAGTCCTTCACTGACCTGAATTTTTGTTGAGTTTTTGTTGAAAAAAATTGCACACCCTAAGAATTATCCATGACATAAATATTTTATTTACAAAATTGACTTTGTTAAGAAGTATATAAAAATAAGAAAAAAGGGTGTGAGAGAGCCCTCCTACACTCACAGGTCTCTCTGTTCCCTTCTCCTGTTTAATTATACATGGAGCCATAACGCATGACTGCAGGAACCTCAGTATTTCTGCAGCAGTTTCTGATCAGCTTTCTTACATTCAGTGCAATGAACTTTATATTCAACACCTTGCTGTGCTAATGAATTAATCTCAACTGATTCATACAGCTGACTGAATTATCAACAACTTTTCCTGTGTACATTGTGTGTGTGTGTGTGTGTGTGTGTGTGTGTAGGCTTTGAATGTTTTTCTCTTCCAGGAGAAGAAAAACATAACAAAAACAGGGCTATTTCTTTTAGCAGTTATAAATAATTAAAAATAATTATATTTGTTCTGGGAGGCAGGGGGTGCAGTGGTTAAGCAAGAAGGTTCTGGGTTCAAACCTGCCAGCTGACTGGAGCCTTTCTGTGTGGAGTTCTCCCCGTACCTCAGTGGGTTTCCCCTTGGTGCTCTAGTTTCCTCCCACAGCCCAAAGACATGCCGATTAGGTCTCCTGGCTGCTTTAAATTTCCCATAGGTGTGAGCGTGAATGGTTGTTCACGTCTGATTGGTGACCTGCCCCGGGTGTACCATGCCTTTTGCCTGAGGTAAGCTAGGATTGGCTGCAGCCTTCCTGTGACTCTTAATAAATAAGTGTTATAGATAATGGAAGGATGGATGGATGGATGGATGGATGGATATTTATATTTATATATAAATAACTTCTATAACGTGTATATATATATATATATATATATATATATATATATATATAAAGTTCCCAAGTCCCAATGGGAGACACCACCAAACTGACACCACCAGACACCATATCAGGAAGAAGGCCTAAAGGAACAACTGGAACAGATGTGGAAGGTGAAGTCCAAAGTGGTCCCAGTGGTAATAGGAGCATTAGGGGCTATGACTCCCAAACTTGGAGCATGGCTCCAACAGATCCCAGGTACAACAACTGAGGTCTCTGTCCAGAAATGTGCCCTTCTTGGAGCAGCTATGATACTGCACAGAACCTCAAACTCCAAGGCCTCTGGTAGAGGACCCGAGGTTGAGGAAGACACATACCACCCCCCAGGTGGTGGAGGTGAGAGGAGGATTATAGAAGTTAGTTATATATAAATAACTATAATAAATAATAACTATGGTATGGAGCAAATTCTAAATATATTATCTAAAGTCAAATATGCAATAAAGCAAGCCAGTTAATGTCAATGGAGGAAATAGAGAACACAAGTTGACATTCAGTCAGTGTATAAGACTGGATCTTAATTTGATTTATTTGATTGTTTAGGGTCGCGCCACTATTAGAACACATAGTCAATATTTTGTGAAGGCTGTTTTTATTTCCTCCATGTGGTCAGAATTCCTGACAACAGCATCATTTAAGTGCCCTAAGTGATTTTAGCTGATGCTGCACACTGGCAATAATTCTCTCCAATAACGGGGTCTTATTATTAAATAGCCCTGTAAAAGGAGGCAACAGTATAAATGTGGCTGGTGTTTAAATTCAGCTAGCTACAGTTTTGAAAAGACAAATGCTTATGGTCTTATTTCACATCTATCACATGAACCATCAACCATAGTGCCAGTTTAAATTTTATGTAAATGCATAACAGTATATAACAGAGGTTTAGTGTTGAAATTCATAAAGGAATAACAACCCCTGTTAAAAACTGTTATTAAAAAGATTAGCTTATATTTATATTTCATATATTTACACTGCCACTTAGTGGAAGCCCACTACTGTTTTGCACAAAGATTGTATGTTAAATACAATGTCTGCTAATAATTTAATCAAATATCTGATATCAGATATTTAACTGGTACACACATTGGATTTATTTGTAAGTCCTTAACACATGACATTTGGTAATCATGAAAATCCTATAAGTTCAGAAAAAATTTTTGTATCCTACTCATGCTCCTGAGTGTGTGTAAATTTACACATAACGAGACTAAATAAGAGGAATCTGTGTTTGCTGGTGCTGGCTAACAAATACAAATGTGCGAATGTAAATACTTGGAAGTACGCTTCAGGCACCTGATGGATATACTACATTCTAATACGTACTTGGAAAGGGAAGGGTAAGTGAGGACATGCAGGTGGTTGAATCCTACATAGTGGACCTTTAAATCTCTTGTGTGTTTCAGTTACACACACACACACAAACACACACATGCACACAAACACACACGCACACACTTAATTAAACTTTTGTAAAAAAAACAGTAATTTCATAAAAAATGTTAAATGACTTGTGTAAATTGGTTCTTTGTGCCACAGCATATTCTTCTAATGTTTTGCAACACCTCATTAGATCCAGCACTAAGTGATCAATAGTGATCGATCTGGTAAGTCTCAAGCTGTACATTCCCTAGTGTGCTGTGTAACTTCAAAATGCCCTCCTGCTTTTTCAAAACAGTGTCTGGTGTATGAGTATTCTGTGGTGCCAACAGTCGCCAAGAAAAAAATAATAAATTGTGTGATGTACGGAGTGAGTTCATTATACATATAGCAGTACAGGAACGACACATATAATTTTCTTTATAGTCTCTGTTTTCAGGTCCAACCATTTTCTTTTCACTTCACTTATTTCACATCTAATTCACCCTTTCTGTAATTTGTCTACCGATTTGAGCCTTTTCAAGGTTTTGTTTACACTATCAAATATTATATTTGTATTAACATAGACATGAGTTAATATAATTTTCATTTCTTCCTCTGAGAGTTTATTACTTTAACGTTTACTTGTCATTTCAGTTCCATGAGCGTTGCCTTTTATGGAGTTCAGTGGGTGTCACCAAATGCAAATCACCTATGCCATGCATGCGCCTAGTAATTTACAGATAATTGGCATTCATCAGATATGCTTACAGATACAACAAAAATCAGCATTTCTGAAATTTTTGTACATCCGGCAGAAATTTTTATTTTCGTTTGACAAACATTTAGACATAACTTGATAAAGGATTGATAAATGAGGCCCATTGTTTTTGAATGAAGATACTTATGCCACATCTGCACCATAGTAGACTCCCAGAATCCCATACTGCATACAAACATGGCCGCCAAGAAATCCTATTCCTGATGCACTCGCACCCACTCACCTGACTACTGATTCCCTACACCTGGACACAGCTCAGGTATTTAAAGACTTGACACACTCTCACTGCCTTGTATCTGTGCTGTTTTTCATCATGCTCCAGTCAATTACCAAGCCTGTTATACTTTTGTTCATCTAGTTACTGGTTCTGTTACTGTGCCCTGGTGTTTGCCTCTGGGTTAGGGTTAGGGTAAGGGTTTCCTGACCACCATTTCTGATTCATGATTTGGATTTGTTTGCTGGATTTTCCTAAAAGGATGTTCTGCTGCATCTGCATCCTTGTCTCAAACCTGAGATCTGCATCTCAAACCTTTCTGACAACATAAATATAGTGATATGCATTTTCTTCTCTTACCGTCCTCCACATATTAACAGTGAAAAACATTAGTACTATTTGTTTTAAAGAGAAGCAAACAGGAACATACAGATGAAAGATTTACTTGACAGAACTCACTGTTTGTAGAGATAACCTGTAGTCTACTATTATGAAGTGTACCCATCCAGTACATCTACTGCTATACAGCTATCAGTATTGGACAAGGTTGGATCAGATGACATCATGTGAGAACAGGACAAAATTAGTTTTAAAGCCAGGCACCATCAGGCCTCTTTTGCAAAACTTGGCAAAAGAAATTGCAGAGAGTGAATTGCAGTATCATAATTATTGGATGTTGACTGATGCTCAGAGCTCTGACATTGAATTGAAAGAAGAAAAAGTGCCACTGGTGCATCCTGAACTATATTTCTTATCTCATTAACACAGTGAGGAATGTACTGTACTGTCAGTTTATATGCCTTTGTGCTTTTCAGTGATGATTATCTAAAAAGCAATTTGTTGCAGTTTCTCAGCTTTCCTGCAACAAAATTAGAAACAATAATAGCCGAATTTTCATTCAAGATCTATTGATCTATTGAACATAAGCATCTGATAAGAATTTTAATTAGTTTGAGAATCAAAATGAGCTACGCATCCCAAACACATCATTGATTTCATTGCAATTAGTATCACTATAATTAATATTACACACATTTCTCATAATTTTTCTTATTTGTCATTGCTTATTCAAAAATTCTTCCTTGTTCTTAATGCAGAGTTACCTGTAAGTTCCAGAATGCAGTGTATTAAAATATAGGTTAAAGGTGTTGCCATGGATTTTAATCTAATACACATTTTTTGTCAAATTCAGCAAATATCTATTTGTAGTCTGCTTGCAGTCTGTTCTGAGTGTGCTGGAAAAAAAACAGTGCTTGTCCACAGCCCTGGCTCTGTAATTGGGAAACAAAGAAAGTGGCTCCGACCAAGCCACACAACACTATTCCAGCCAATCAGTAACAGGGGGCGTATTCCTGCTAATCACAGGGCAGGGAGAAGGGGAGATGGGAGATGGGATGGTGTTGTTGCTCTTTGCCAAGGCAACGACACTATCTATGAATTTGTATCGTGGAGCTTCTGAAGGTCATAGAAGGGAGGTGTCTATTTGTTTGATTGTTGAGTTCAAATATCAATAATCTTCTCCAGAAACAATGACTTCCCCCTTTAATTGCTACACATAGTTTGACTGATATTTAGCATTGTTTCGATATCCTCTTCAGTGAACCATGTTTTAACTGGTCATGTATTCTGATTCCCATTAGATAGCATTCCTCTTAGATATCATTACTTCAAAGGAAAACTGAAAGCTGGAAAAAACAATCCTGTTTTTGTGGTATTGTAAAAAAGAAATATCCTGATGAAAACCTTTTTTTGATGCACTGTTAAAGTAACTTGCTGCTCTTGGCAAGTGTTCATAATACTAGATTCATATCCACTCTCTCTTCAACCATTTGAAATGCTACCATATCAGAAGTGTTGCATCTGTAGCAGATAATCTTATCCCCAAGCTTATTCTTGTGATGTTGGTCATGATAGCAATTGCCGTGAAAAAATCCAAAGCCTTTAATTCATTATCATATATTCTGGTGTACTTTGAGTTTGGTCTGGTTTTTGCCTAGTTTGTTTTGTTTTCTCCAGGGCCTCACATGGATAGAATCCTTGACAAATCTCAGTCTAGTGGAACTAATGAACAGCTGCTTAGCACTGAGTAAGTGTCAGAAGGCAGCAAGGCAGCATTATGTTGTCTAGCACAGCCTGGTATTATCTAAACACCAAAAGTTACTCACTAATTGGCCGAGCAGCCTTTACCATGCTCACTAAAAACCACCCCACATTCAGTACAGCTCCTTATCTAAGTAGATGAACACCAGCAGAGCATTAAGCATCTTTTCCATTTAAAATAGTAAGGCATTTACTTTGCATTTACTTTGCCTAGATACATGCAGGAAATCTCCCATTCAGCATCAGTATTTATCGAGGAAGTGATGAGAGAGATGTCTTGGTTGTCGCTCATTCGGACTGTTTATCACTGGAGAGCGAGAGTGTTTCAATACCACTCACTGGTAATTGGAAATTGAGGTGATATATATGATGAATGGCCTCTTTCAGTAATTGCTCAGGCGAAACCATCTTCCACCCATGCTTTCCTTTTCTCAGTTATGACAGCCAGTACATATATAAGCCAGCTACATCTTTACCCACTAAGAAAGATCAATTGGGAAAAGTGATGCCCTGGACCACTTCCACACAGGTTAAAAGATAGCAGGAAGAGGATAAAATGCTAAAGTCAATTCATTTAACACAGGATTAATGATTTAGACAGATCGCTGTTTAGGCAAGCACTTCTTCCAGACTCTGTTTGATTGGACAGAATGAGAATGCTGGCTAAAATGACCAGTGCTGTGATGCATACTAAAGTCTGATATAGAAATATGATTACCAAAGCCTCAGCGTGCAGACTAAGGGCATATTTTAATCACAAAATAATCTTTATTTCAAAAGAAGATGGTCGTTTGTTGCTCCTCTGGTCTACAGTTTATGTTATGAAAAAGATGACATTGTGCATCAGTTTTCAGTGAAATTTGTCTGTTTTTGTATTTATAGACGATCCAACTGTTGAAGGTCTGGACAAGTCTAGAAACCTGCAAACAGGAGAGATGATCATCATTGTAGTGGTGCTGCTTATGTGGGCAGGTATGAGATTAAATGTCTCTAAAATTCAGTCTCTTGTTATTTCTGATCATTGATTATGAATTACAGCATCTGGAAGTATTAAAGCTTGGACCTCAAATGATCATTAATTGTCTATTAATGTTACCTTTCTCAGAACCACTGTAATAATACGGTTTAAAATGTGTCAGGTATTAATAATGATGAGATTTACATCGATTATTACTTCCAATTTTCCAAGCTAATGATTTGCCTGAGAGAATTAACACAACTCATTTGAGATAAATGCTCCTTGGAGCACCGCTGTTCCTATTAGTATTACCCTAACCTATTAGTATTGCACTGAGTATCTATTAAAAAGGACTTGTAAGAGGTTATCCTTCATTTGTATCTCTAAGCCAGTGTGACCCCTTTTTTGTCAAAGACCCTGACAGAACTAAACCTTTACAAAAGGAACAATATTGTGTCTGTGATCAGACTGAATTCTATTTTCACACAACATTTAAACAGATAATTAAACAGCTATAATTATGCATATTTTTCTGACAATTAATTATTATATAGTTGGGATTAAAGATTTAAAGTTTTCCTGTTGATTTTAAGCTATTCAGAAAATAAATATACTGTATATACACTCACCGACCAGTATATTAGAAACGCCAATTCACCTGCAATTTTCTAATCAAAACAATCATGTGGCAGCAGCACAGTGCATAAAATCATGCAGCTACAGCTCAGACGCTTTGGTTAATGTTCATCAAACATCAGAATGGGGAAAAATGCTCTCTGTGACATGGTTGATGGTGCTAAATGGGATGGTTTATGTATTTCGAAAAGTGGAGATCTTCTGGTATCATTTTGCCAACAACAGTCACTAGAGTTTACACAGAATGGCACTAATATAAAATAACATTCAGTGTGCGCAGTTCTGTAGCAGAATGGTCAGACTGGTTTGAGCTGACAGGAAGGCTATAGTAACCACTATATACAACCACTATAACTACAGTAACCACTCTGTACAACCATGGTGAGCAGAAAACCATCTCAGAAGGATTTCAACAGCAGAAGATCATCGGGTTCCATTCATAGCAGCCAAGAACAGGAATCTGAAGCTGCAGTGGGCTCCGACTCACAGAAATTGGACAATCAACCTAAAATTTTCCTAATCTTTTTAAAATTTTTAACCATGTTCACGAAAAAAGTATTAGAAATATAATGATGAAGCAATTTGATTGAGCAATTACTGCATATCAGTGAATCGTGTTTTAGATAAGTTCTGCTCAACTACTAAAATACATTTATAGGAAAATATTTTATTGCATAATTATATGAAAACATTTAATTACAATCAAATAATTATTTGACCTGATTGAAATTAAATGTTTTCATATAATTATGCAATAAAATAGTTTCCTATAAATGTAATTATAATTATAAATTAATTATTATATGTAATTATAAATTAATTAATTACTTTGAGTAGATTCTGATTCTGATTATAATCAGAATCAGAATCTACTCAAAGTAATTAATTAATAGTTGTGATATAAATTATACTATAAAATATACTATATTATAGTATAAATTATGATGCTAAATCGTAAGTACCTTGAAGGCATCCCTTTAGGTGAGTCATAAATATTATTATATTATTAATCAAACAGTTTAAGACTAGGGAGAAAAAGGCATCATTCAGTACCCACTTTATCCTGGTCAAGACTGTAGAGGATCCAGAACCTATCACAGGAATGCATGATTTGTGAAGTGTGAATACACGCTGTATGGGAAACCAGTCCACTATAGGGCGCACACACACACACACACACACACAGACATACACACACACACACACATACCTAAGGGCAATTTAGAGGCACCAATCCACCTACAGCAATTTTTTTGGAAGGTGATAGGAAACGAGATAATCTGGAAGAAGCCAACAAAAAAAACGGAATAAATTGCAAACTCCATAAAAACAATAACAAGCGCAATCAATATCAAACCAGTTATCATGGACCTGTGAGGTTGCACCACTATCTGCTGGGCCACTGTGCCACAAAGGCATTCACTGTAACATTTCCTAATGGCAAGCTAGCAGGAGCCTATGTTTCCTACACACTTTATGTTTGCTTATTGTTTAACTGGTGGACTATGGCTGTGTAAGATGCAGTTTATAGGTTATAGTTTAATGGTCTTTCATTAGTTACCTACAGCTCATTTTCCAGACAGATGACATGATACACCATGCTTTAGTTCAATAAGGTCATACCTTGTTAGACTACACAACCTCATCATCGTGTCTATTACACATGATTCTCTGTCGTCTCTGCAGGTCTGTCTCTCTGAGCTCTAACCCTCATAAGGACCCATAGGCACTTTATTGATCTTTGAAGTTCTGTCTCTGCAGATGTTTTGTGGTGTTTCAAGCATGTCGATTTCTCTCTCCTCTTAGCGGTCATCGCACTCTTCTGCCGACAGTACGACATCATCAAAGACAACGATAACAGTAACAGCAAAGAGAAGGTGAAGCCGTTGTCTGAGCGGAGCACACCAGAGCACCACAGTGGAGGACTGCTCAGGAGCAAGGTGAGGGAACACTCATGTTCTGTTGAATGACACTGCAGTGCACGCTGAGCCGAGCTATCGTTTTGGGTTTTATATCAACACAACACCAAACCAAAACTTGCATTAAATGCTCTTCATAGAATTTTTTCCATTATTAGTAATAATGTTTACATTGTGTAGGGATCCTGTTACTGTATTTTACAATTGTTCTCACCCTTGTCCCAATACCATACCCACTTTTTCAAAACTTTCCAAACACACACATGAGCACATTAGTTAACCTTCGGTACAAAATGCACTTCAACCACCAAAACACTTCATACTTCACCCAAAAGTGATTAATGATGCAATAAACTATAGTTTATTCTCTCTGTCTCTCTCTCTCTCCTATAAAATTCTTTGTCATGCAAAAAGATAAACAAACTTGACGCATTGCAAAATTTACATATATTATGTTCTTCTGTATTCGCCAATTCTTCATAGTTTAAGTGTTGCATTGCAAAATAAATGAAAAAAGTATGACCCCTCTTACAGTAGGCTACATATTGTAATGCCAATTAAATACAGTTCATCTGAAATTCTGCTATATGCGTTATGGCAGCTTTATGCAAAACTTTCTATGGTGTACTACAGTACAACAAAAAAGTGTGCAGACAATTTTCAGTACAATAAGTGAAATATCAATATTGGTAAATTTACTGTAGTTGCATACTTGGGTCACTTTCTATTATAGCCCAAGACTTACATATACAGCAGTAATGATGGAAAAACCTCTTCACTGACAGCTGCATCTGTATTTTGCCTGTATTCATGTACATATTAATGCAAATATGACCTTTTTTGTATAGATGGTAACAAGGCTTATTTCAAGTGAATAGTTTCATTTGTCTGTCAAAATGCAGCATATTTCCATCTAGAGTGAACTGAATATTAACTAGTTTGAATATCTAAATGTCTGCAAAATTTGCTGTAGTTGTACAGAATTTTGCTGCTGGTGAACATTGACTGAGGGATATTCATGAGTTTTAGAAGAAGTGGTGATTGAATGCACTTTGTATCAAAGCAATGCAAAAGTATATAGTCTACTGATATGGTGAAGGTGTTAAATGTTTTGAAAAACTGGACATGGCATTAAGGCAAGTGTGGAAACGATTTTAAAAGACTGTAATAATATTTGCATGAAAGCTGTTTTTTACATGATGTTATCATTTTTTTTATACCACAGTGCTGTTGAATTCTTGAATCTTATTGGTCAGAAAATTTTGATTAATTTCCTCAGATTTGAATTAATTTTCTAATTCAAGTCACAGGTGTATATCAGTGGGCTCAATCTAATGATATTATAGTATATGATTATATTGAATATGAATGATATTATAATAATCTTTATCATAAGGCATTTACAAGGACCTTCATGGGTAGATGCTCTAATAATCAAAGGCACATAATTAAATACAATTTACAAAAATAAATGTGGTTATATAACAAGGAAATATGTATAATCATTAATATGGTAAAGCTTTATGTATGATGATGATTATTTAACATATAGATAAATAACAGCCAGTAATTATGCTGCTATGGGAAAGTCTTCAGGACAGAAGATTTTTCATTTTCAAGTTTGTCAGTAACATAATGAGCTGTGGGTTTTATTTGTCATATTATTTAAAAGAGAGAAAAAGACAGGCTAGAGAGGGAATAACTCTTTATAACATTAAAAGAAAAGTCAAAACATGAACTAACTTGTCTCCTGGATGTTTCGCAACATTAAATGGAACTATAAATGGTTCATTGGGTAATTTGAAATTGTAATCATTGACAAATTACTGTAAATAAGAGAAATAAAATTCTTTGTGATGTGCTGTTCTAGGAAAATAATAAAACCACCCTGCTGTGGATTATTTCACTATAACAGCATGCCATGTTGTGTTTCATTCCTTAGTAAATGCATTGTTACTTTGTTATACACTGGAGATGATGTGAGCCCAGCACATCAAGGCTCACGTTAGGCCAGTCATCTTTAGTATTTTTGTAATATTTTTGGTTCAGTCTTTAGGCAACACTGAAATCAATGCTGCAGAATAAATTTTCTTATAAAATGAATCAAATGTATTCTTCCAAGACTGTTTTCAAGGATCAATTGTTGTACTTGTGTCTTTTGCAATACTAATTACAGTCAGAGACTGTATGCGCAGTCATAGAATCATGACATGTTATTGTTAAAGATGATGTGACATTCTTCATTATAGAATTAGAGAGTTAGAGAGAGAGAGAGAGAGAGAGAGAGAGAGAGATTGTTTTTTTTTTTCTTAAATCATTTCACAGGCTATCCAGAGCCTGTCAGTATCATGATTGATGAAACCTACACATTTATTATATATGTAGTATTTTGCAAGAATCATTCAAAGAAGATGTATGAACACAAGGACTGTAAAACAGAAGAAAACAACTCAATATATTAAACTATCAGCTCAGAGATAACAGTAACTGATAGCTAGCAATCACCTGACTCGATCACCATGCACGTTAAATTACAGAAAATAATTTGTGGTATGATATAGATTTTTTTGTTTGTTTGTTTCAACCCTGGTGAGTGTGTTTTTCTCTTATTCGTAATGAGAGCAAAGTGGTAGCATTGCAAATGTCGCAACATAAAAACTGCAATGATTCTGACCTACTTTCAAAATAGATCATTTACCCAGGAGGAGCAAAACCCGGCAATAAAGTCCTTTGATCTTTCTACCATTTCCTTCATTTCTCTGTGGATCACAAGCACTTGGCGTCCTCCCATGTTAAACATTACTGCTGTTTTTCAGCCTGTCCATGTATGTAGGTAATGCACATCAGCCTGCGGGAAATGCATTTTTACATTTACCACACACTGTGATACATTCATTAAAGGATCCAATAAGACATTAGCAGCATATCAGACATAGTGGCATGAAACCTTTCTGTTACATTCCAGTGCCTACTCATGCACATTTTCCTTATATGCCTCATTGGCCAGCCTATGAATTATAATTTCTTTATTAGGTGTATCCAGTGTTGATGTGCACACAGTATAGTGTATGCTTTCTTATCCATAGCAATCTGTCAGTGTTTCTGACAGATCAACCACTCCTTTACTAATATGCACACAAATAATGGCCAGTTTAATGAAATTGGCCCTTTGAATGACATTTCCTGTTCTTATTTTCTCTGTGCTGTGCAGTTTCAACAGTCTGTACCATCTATCAACATAATAGAGGTCTAATGGGACGAGTGAAGACGTCAGCTCTTCTCACTGTACACATGATGCTACATTTGCTGTAAACTTTCTCCACCACAGAGTCAGGATGCCATGTGTCAAAAGCAATCTATTCCTGTAGGGTATCTGTACATAAAGTGAAGTACAGCTGTATTTACATTTCCACTGGTTTTATGTTCATGCAGTGTGATTGTGATCATTTGATATGGCACTGTGTGGCCCTGTGAAACGCTACTGTAGAAGAACAGGGTTTTTACAGTGCTGTGTGCATGTGCGCGTGTGTGTGCGTGTGTGTGTGTGTGTGTGTGTGTGTGTGTGTGTGTGTGTGTGTGTGTGTGTGAGTGTGCGCATGCATGCCCCTGTCAGAGCCCCTAAAACTGTTAAATGAAGCCAAGTCTGCTCTCGGGGATATAATTCAAGTAAGCTCTTGTGCCTTCATGGCCAAAAATGAAGAAGCTCTAAGGCTCAGCACATGTTCTTATAACACGTTTAGGAAAGATAAGGAGGCCATGTTACTGTCAGATATATGATGAATGCATTTTGGATTTTTGAACACAGCAGAATTGATGCAACTTGAAAAAAACGCTATGCTTGCTCAATACGCATATATGGATGCGTAACATTTAACATTTGACAATTTAACACACCATAAACTTAGCATTAATACATCATAAGCAATGTTAAATATGTAATTAATGCCCTTTTTTTGAAAAATAATAAACCAAATCTACCAAATAATGTATATCTTCATTATGTAATGTTTATTTCATCTGTACATATTAATATGTATCAATACAGATCAGTATGAATAAAGCCTACATTATACTTTATATATTATTATATTGATATATGTACTATATTGTTTGAGGTAGTTAATTGGTAAATTTCATAAGTATTGCTGAATCCAGTATTTACACCTGGAGACATGAGTTCTGTTGATTATCTTTAGTAAAATGCTGTAATTTTATTTATGGCTATTTTTTGTCCTGAATGGAATAATGCAGATGTATTTAGTTCAAATAAAATAATGGAAAGAAAAAACCATCACTAACATGTTATTTTAAGGAAAACACATTATGAGTTAATTATAGTCTTGTTTTTTGTTCAGTAAACCCCTAATTAAATTACACACTTGTAAGTGGTTTATTCATTAAGAATTAGACTTTATTCTTTAACCCTCTTTCATCATTGGTGAGTTACTATGTGAGATCATCTAATAAATGGATTATTAGTTGTAATAATGTGAAATAAATTCTTTTGTTAAAGCTCTGTCACATAAATCATCATGCAGGAATGAATCATTTAAATTCATCTCGTATTAGTTTGTAATTGGTGACGTGTTATACCTGTAGATTCTAGATAGCATCAAGTGAGCTGCAGTTTACTTTAGGGGCTTATAAGAGTAAATTACTGAATAAATCACTAATATTACAACATGTTCTATATTATAAAGTTGAGATTTAGTTATCATTTATTATTAAAAGAACTAAATAAGTTTTCCAAAAGACAATTTTGTATCCAAATTTGTGATTGTAATTTCATGTGCATTCATATACATATGCAGTTATAGTACATGGTACATAAAAACAACAATTACCTCTGATGAAAGAATAACACTATAGACCTAATTTGCATAACATGGGCATTTAATAAATTATCACAGCTAATAATGCATTGTAGTCATTTTCAATAAAACACATCCGCAATTATGAAGAGTTGATGATATTAGATCAAATCTAATTCAGAACAAATAAACCATCTCATTTGGGCTTTAGTGAACAAAGAACAAGATCCTCTAATGTGTGTTACTTAATATAAAGTGTTACAAAACAAACAAAACTTTAATGAATGTGTTGTTTTGTTACTGAGTTAACATTATTATTATAGTTTATTAATGCTGGAAGTTGTTTTGTTAATGTTAAATCATGTAGTAAAAGTTACTCAACGGAATTTTAAGATAAAGCATTACCGATCAATGCTAATTGTTTGCCAGCCCCAATGAACTTGTTTTTCACATACAGATTTAAAGGTTTGGGTTACATTGGTCGGACTATGTGTGAGAACGTTTCAGTGTTTTAGACTCACAACTACAGCTAAATAAGTAGTGAAGTAATGTCTCAGAATTATTAGTTAGGATGCATGCTAGTCATTGGCTTGTATATATCGTCTAATAATACTTACTGCTTGCAACACTGTTTTATATACTTTATTTTATATGACAAAAAACACTTCTGAGGTACCTGTGCAAAGTCATGCAACTTATTGCCGTTAGTATTTTCCAGCAATAAATACATACAGTATTCATACAGTATCACCTTTTTTCCAAAAAATTGGCCTTAACTTTCCGAGAGCCGGTAAAGCTATAGATCATATATATAGTACATGAGCTATGTGAATGATTGTACATCAGCTAATGCTTATAATTCATCTACTGTAAATCAAGTTTGTCTACTGATCACAATTTATACAGTTACCAAGATCATGATGATAGTTTAAACATCAAATCGAATGTTAGTCATGGTACACGCATGGTGCATAGAGCTGAATTCAAAATTCTACTGAATTCTCTTCATTATTTGTTGCTGGGTTTTTTTTTTCTTGTATGAAAATTTAAATAATCAGATTTTGCTATCTTATGTTCCCCTATATTATTAATTATAATAAAGATTACTGAATAATAGACTGGAGTTTGGTTTTGTTCAGTGAATAGTATGCCACAAATACAGTATTCAAAGTTTTTTAATAAAGTTAAGTGGAAAAGTAATGATTAATCTTACGTGTTAAAGAACTGCAATCAGTCGATGACAGCACTTATAGTAGTCAAGTCAAGTCAAGTCAAGTCAAGTGGCTTTTATTGTCATTTCAACCATATACATGTAATACAGTTTACAGTGAAAC
>JAQQZR010000020.1:4601393-4632931 GCA_030068235.1 Notoglanidium macrostoma
TAATAGCTTATGCGAAACATAAACTTGACTAAATACGTTATTGTCAGTAAACATATAAATGTCTATTTCTCAGAGTTCCTACTTGATGCAGTTAAACCAAAAATATATTTGTGCATACCCAGTAGGTACTTGTCACAATCAGCAAAAACTTTTCAGGAAGCAAGACTTTTAAAAAAAATTGTTGTGCAGTGTTATTATGTGCGAAAGTTGACAATTCCGTAAAGTGAGAGCTGATTAGATTGTTAGACCTCCAAATGAAAGACAAGCATTTAAATTTAGAAGCATATAAATATGATTCATGAATGACACCAATTTAACTCATTATATACAATTTCTGGTTAGATGTAGAAGCTTACATAACATTTCTTACCATTAAGATTTTGTTTTATGCAGCTATAGTCATTGTACTACTGACTGGACAATCAAAGGATATGTTTAAGTCCCAACATCAAGCTGCCACTTGATTAATCTTGATTTAATCTGTCCAATTCTCAGTTGTATCAGAAACCAATTGTAAGTCACTTTGGATAAAAGCATTAGCCAAATGAGGTAAATGTAAATTGAAAAATGGAATTGTATTCTGAACTGGTGTAAATGAAGACCAAATGTTTTAACACACCTAACCATATTCTTTTCCCTCTATCTCATGAATTTCCTTAATTTGTGATCGATACTGGTCAATCTGCTAAAGTGCTAGATGTCAGCTCAGACTACTGATCAACTCTGTTCCTGAATATCTACCTTCCTTCTGAAGTCAGAATCAGGTGCACTGCATTAATGGTGGAACCAAATTCTGTAGGAAAGTGTGTCTCCAGGACCAGCACTGTTGATCACTGCCAAACACAATGAAGCCTGCATTCCTGAAAAAAACCTTGTACCACAGTTTCTGAAGGAGACCAGAAGGGATTTTCTCCTCTTGCACCCAAATGCTTTTAGATTTGTTCACTCAGAGATTCAATGATCCAATTTCCCAGAACTAATATCTATACGACTATCAGCAGAATCATCTTGGAGCCAGAACGCAATTTCATTGAATGCAGATATTATAGTTTAGGGGAAGACGACTATTATTTTTTGAAGTAATCCATGATTCATATCAAATTCCGATTAATTTCTTACACTTTCAATTAACTCATATCTGCAGGAGACCTAATGATTGCACAAGTGCAATTATTGAACAGAAATAAAAGCTTTATCCTATCTGGTAAAATTGGACTCTAGCCACTGAGAGGAATTTCTTTAATTAATTCAAGTCTTTCTGCTTGTTTTCATAACCCAGTCAATGTAATGCACATCAGCTAGCTCTGTCCACATGATATGCAGAATATGCAAATCAAAGAGTATTGCTTATAAATGGCTGGTCAGTAAATATTCTATATTTACGCAATTATCGCAATTATCTACCCAACTAGTGAATATAGGACTGATGTACTGCCAATGAACCTATTTTCTAGTGTCATAGTACTATATGGCAAGTCAAACTGCAACAAAACTCTTCAGTAATACTATACTAACTCCACTGGGCTCATAGTGATGCTTAATATGACCTTAATAGGACAAAAAGACAAGTCAAGTAGATTTTTGTCATTCCTCTATATACATTATGGCCAAAAGCATGTGGGAACCTGACCAACACAGCCATATGTTGGTCTTCCCACAACTGCTGCCACAAAGGAAGCTAACAGAATTGTACAGAATGTCTTTGTATGCTGTAGGATTACAATTTCTCAATCACTGGAACTAAGAAGCTCAAACCTGGTCCAACAACACAATGCCCCTGTGCACAAAGAGCAGTCCATGAAGACATGGTTTGCCAAGTTAGCTACACTAGAAGGTTACATCACTTACCATCTTTAAAAATTACTGGTTTAAAATGCAGTTTAAAAGATAGACAGGCTCAATAAAACACTGCCTGGGCCCTTTGTAATGCAGATAATTAAAAGGTCAAATGTGACAGAGCTTCTTTTGACCTACAGTTACATTTAATGTGAGCTATTAAGTATTCCAGAGGCCAGATATTTTTGTAAATTCCACCTTTAGGTTAAAATTTTCCCTTTCTCATGGAGTATTTGAGGGTCGAAGTAAAGCTTTTCATGCGTATGATAAAAGCTTCTTCTTATAAAAGCGAGTCAGAGCATGAAAGAAATTGAAACTAAAAAAGAAGGGGTAGAGAACGTAGACCTTCCCCCTCCCAAAGGACAGTCATTGCATAAACTAAAAGATGGTAGGAATCAAAAGACTGCTTTCACAGTAGGGTGCATCTTCAAAGTGAGAGGAGACTGAGCGGATCATACCTGAGAAGAGAAGACGAGTAGAGAAAATGAAAAGGAGAAATACAGGCAGGGCTGTGTTATTTCTGACAGCTGTCCTGAACTATAAAGAATATGAGGGCTTGAGGGTTCCTTCCTTTAAATGAAGCAGCTGCAGCTGTGACACATAATGAAATCTGAATATTTGTGCATAATTTACTTGACTCCTTCACTCAACTCCACAATGCTGTTATGTCTGACTGTGGAAGATGAGAGACTTGCATAAAATATTCAACAACCACCATCAGTTGACAGAGCAGATATTGGCAGACACAGAGATAATGGATCCTCTCTCAGCAACCTCCCTCAGAAGTACTGAAGTAAAATTGATGAAAGAAGAGGAGTCCCTCCAAGAGAGCTGTCACTGTCCATGGTGCTGAAAACTCACCACACACTTCAGTTCATCTGTCACAGGTTCCTAATGGATATCTACAGGAATCTGATGCAAAGTCAATTTCCATTAATGTCCATTACCATAAAGCATCATTACATGCTTTGTAATCATGTACTTACATGAGTGTACATTCTCTCTCTCTTTATCCTAAGTGACCTTACTCTCTTTAAGTATCTTAATGTTTTGACAAAATAGGAGTTTTGTGGGTTCAAATGTGGTTCACATTATAGCAAGTCATAAAATCTTCAAGTGTCCTTCAAATCTTGCACATGGCTTTCTTTTTTTCGGAATATTTTAAGCTACATGCCGCTGGAAATTGCTGGATTTAAGAACAAAAGCACACCAAGACTACAGGCCTCCGATGCAAGTCAATTCACATTAAGGTCCATTACCCAGAACCATCAGATATTTTCCTGATTTTTTTATTAGTAGGATCAATTTCTCTTCGATCTTGTCTCGTTCTCTTTTTTCTTTCTCTTTCCCCATTTCATTTTTTTTTCCTTATCTTTGTTTTTTCTTTTTATCTCTCCTTTTTTCTCGCATTCTGTTTCATATTGCCTAGGTGTCTCCTTTACTAGTTTCTCTTTTTCATTTCCCTCTTTCTTCTTTTCTAACATTTGTTGTCTCTCCCATCCATTCTCCTTTCCTGTTCCTTAATTTCTCATGTTGTTTCCTCCATTCAGCCCTCACTGCTTATTTCTTTTCCATTTCTTTCTTTTTATTCTCTTTTATGCTTCAGCTGGTCTTTCAGTCTTTCTTTTATTCTTTCTTCTTTGTTTCATTTTTTCATCACTGTGTATTGACCTGAGGAAACACAAACAGTTAAATATGAACTTTTGACTTTAAAGTCAAAGTGAGTGGCACCTCTCCCTATTAAGTTGTCTTTGGCTTGATTCTAATCTCAGCAGCTTGAGTAGTTTATCTTTATGAAGCTTTGCCTAGGTTTAATGTCTGAGTGCTTGGCAGATATGTGCATCCCACTGTGATTATCTCCAAAATCCTATTCTCTTCTTTTATTCGCTGCCAGCAGGGGATAAATTGCAGGGGGCCCCATTGGATCCAGACACTAGAACAAAAGCATAATAGCACAGATGGGGAGAAAAAGAAACGGATGAGAAATAAATAGGGAGGGTTAAGAGAAAATGCCGAATAAGGGAAATTGGTACTACTACTAATATTTATCTGTTTCAGAAGAACACCTTGAAGAGAGAGAAAAAACAGTGACAAAAGCAAATAATACAAAGAAAGTCTATCAAAGAGATGGCAGAATTTTTATTTTCCAACTCATTTTTTACTTCAGTATAGAACTGAAATCCACATTGTGTCTTAACAACAGACACAGAGATTTGTCTATAATTGGGCCTTTTTCACAAATGCAGAATAAATGAGTGGCAGCAAAACTGAACTGTCTATTAGTGTTATAGTTTGGAATAAAAGGTAAGCAGTAATATGCTAGTGAGCATTTTGCTTCAATATTGGTGGGAAATAAGCGAAAGCTCAAGTATGAATGTTTTGCTTTAATTATTTGTGCATTAAAAGACACTGCAGTGATTAAGAGCTGTCCTCGTCACATCACCGTAAGTTTTGTACCGCTTACACTTGTGCATCTGTAAACAAAAAAAAAACATGCAGATTCACATTCCATCAGGGCATTAAACCAACAACACAAGTGCCTTTAATAATGTCATATAACAATAATCATATAACGGAGTTGGAATGGTTCTGTTAGAGCTGAGGGTGTAAAATGTGCAGGGCCAGGGTTGGTCACAGTTTTACAGAACCGTAAATGCTTGAAGGTTCTGTAAATGTGTCATCCAGTACAGACTCGCATGTCTTCCCTGAGCCACAAATGATTTATCCACATTCAACTTGCAAGGACTACATTAGGCAGTACCAAGGGACTACTCCATCTTATAAATATAAATGTACAAGAGCAGACATGCTGGCATGAGCTAGGCTGGAGGACCTGGAACCAAGAAATGAAAACCGAAATCTCACATCTCATGAATGCAGTTCTGTAACATTCTGCCTGCAACCAATAGTGAGTCACATTTTCATGATTAGTGTGATTACCATCAAAACTCAACCACTGCCTCTGACCCCTCTGCCAAGCTCCGCCTCATAAAAGTCAAAAATCTCTTTTAACCTATTCATTGTAGTAATATGTTGGAACAGGTTTTCAATAATAAATAAATAAAATAGCTCTTGTTTTTCAGAAACAGAAATTTTTCAGGGGGGTGCAAACTTCTGAACTCAACTCGAACTCCTTCTCTAAAACTAATTTAGTACTTGCACTAGTTACACTGTCAAACATACTGCATTATTTTGGGTTACTTGTTATATAAAGACTTGGTGTGTGACTTCATATAGAACATCCCACATTTCTATTTTGGTTATGACTATAATAGCTACATATTAATGAAATGATATTGGTCAGGATCGATGAAAAGAAAGATGTTTTTTTCTACCATGTATGGCAATTAAACAGACCTCTGAAGGTTACTCATAATTCAATGATACATTCAGAAGGGACAGAAGCTCTTCTCCATAAGCTCAGGCCCCTGCTTTACTGCGCATGCTAGCTCCGTGACCTCGACAGATGAGCGCTGCCAGGAGCACCAGCATGATATGCTTAGCTTTCGCATTCTCTTGGCACCGGAAACATGGCACTGGACTTCACAGCTTTGAAGTTTGAAAGGGCAGAGCAGGAATAAATAAGCACTAGCTACAATTATTAAGCTACGGTGGAAAAAACTGAAGCTGTGTTTCGTTCTGGCTCATGTCTGGAGCATGTATATTCATGACTTCTATGCAAATATTTAAACTGATAAATTGAGGTTTTCAGGTTATTCCCTCAGCATCCTGTAAGCTGAGTGCAGATGACAACCAGCTCTGCTATGTGACTAGGTTTCATCATCTGCTGTCAAAAGTGCCATTTCTGAGTTTGATCATTCAGCTGCCAAAAAGTGACAGTTTGGAGATTGTGCACACGCTGCCTTCTATTTCCCTGTTATACATCAGACAAGCCAAAACTGCTCTATGTGTAAAAGTGGTTTCATTGCTCGGACACAACAGCAAAGAAGCCAAAATAAATCAATCACCACTATACTGCTGGTAAAAGAATCCAGAGAGGATGAATAGCAGTACTATTCGGGGTTTTTTTTGCTTCACACATTAAGAATGGTGTAATGTTATGCCCCGATTATATTTTTAAAGACTTCCAGAGGTCTATGTAGTGCAACAAACATGCCCTTACGAGTTGGAGTCTATCAGCTAAACGATCAGTTAAGAGACTCCCTGTATTGCTATGTAAGCAGTACCTACAGCCATTAAACACACTGTTTCATATTTGTTTGTTAGCCTCTCAAATATAATTGAGCGAAAGACACCCTAGCAAATCATTAAAAATTTCATCCAGTGAGAGTGGAATTCAATTTAGGCCCAAGTTTAACAAAATGTCTCTTAGAAAATAATCCCCAAGTCACCAAGGACATATGCATTTTCTATGAGAGAATGACTCATAGCTGACACATCAATGTGACTGTTTTGGACTACAGGCAATATGTCACTGAATCACACACTAACATATCACTCTGTATCACACACACTCCCTTTTTTTAAGCTAGCTCTTTACATTGTGTTGAAACTTAAAAAAAATAAAAATGCATTTATCCACATGAGAGTTAAATGATGATCAATGATTAATCATTTGCACTACTTAAAATAATTATTTGTGAAGCTCTTAAGGATTTCCTGTGGATTTGTTTTAAGTTGGTAGCTAGCCTAACTGCCATTCGTGTGTGTATAAGTGGAAGTCTGGTGTG
Organism: Notoglanidium macrostoma; assembly: GCA_030068235.1. NCBI lineage: Eukaryota > Metazoa > Chordata > Actinopteri > Siluriformes > Auchenoglanididae > Notoglanidium > Notoglanidium macrostoma. The sequence continues at coordinate 4,607,921 of JAQQZR010000020.1, forward strand.
TTTGACATGGAAGGCTGCTGAGTAGGAGTGGACTTGGTAAGCATGTCTTGATGTGGAAGTATACTAAGTGAGGGTGTGTGAGCTTGAGTAACTGTCTCTGCAACCAGTATATAAACAGTTCGCCTGTCTTGGTAGGTAGATATGAGTGGAGGTATACTCTATGTGTAATATCTGCAATAAAGCTCGAATTATTTGGCATAAATCTTGCCTTCTGAATTTGATTTATTAAATTCTTTCCACAATAAACAGGGCGTCATTCTCCAAGCCAATAACACATTCACACAAAAAGGCCTGATCAGCTCAATCAGTCATCAGGCCATGGATGGACCAAGGTCAACGAAGAACGATTCTTAGTGACCGGGTCATTAAAAAACACATTATAATCCGGAAATCAAAAAAATGCACATTGTGGAATCAATATGGAGTAGAATGTTAACTAAATGCTGAAAGGTTAATGGTTTTATTCAATGGACATGCCAAACATTGCATATGCAGTGAAGAACCAACAGCAAAAGTGAAATGAAAAGCAATCAGAGCCATGTTTCAGTTTAAGAATACCTCACTTTTAATTTCCTAAGAAACAACAGGCATGAAGGAAAAGTTTTTAATGATGCTATCCTATCAGCACTGCATAATAAAACAAGGAGGATGAGACAAAATAATAGGTAAAACCTTACATTTGCACAAAAATAAACCTTTATTAACCATAGTTTGCATTGTTTGCAGCACTAAACAGTTCCAGAGCCTGTCATAAAGGGCTATCATGTTCCGTTTTCAGCACACAAGCCTTACAGTGATCACATCAGGGATCATGGACTCGGATGTCCAGTTAGATATTTAGTTTCCACTTACTTTCGTGCTTGGCGGCTCCCCATGTGTGCCGCGGAACTCCAGGACTTTTTATTATGGCTCTCCCGGCTGATTTTAACGCGTCCATGATCAGGTGTGTAGTTTATTACTCCGTAGGAAATGTGTTTAAAGGAAAGTGCAATAAACGGAGCCTAAACAGCACAGCAGTAACAGCGCTTCTCTGAGCAGTGGAGTGGGACGATGCCATTCACAGCGCAGTTAACTCTTTCACATCCCTGCGCGCGCCGTGCGCTGCTTGGAAACGGATCGAAAGGTGCGCGTGCACACAACGCCCACTTCCGGGGTGACGCGCACAGGCGGAGACGTGATGCGGGTGGATTCTAGTCTCTAGTCATGTTTATATCGAAAAATCCCCAAATAACTGTACGATAAAGATATTGGCCAAATAACTTTTTTTTCTCAGTTTAGCTAAAATCCCCAGTGTTGAATTGCCACCCATAGTGTTGAATTAACACCCTGCAGTGTTTATAGATGTCCAGTTAGGGTTCAAATGAACAGTCTGGGTGTTAATTCATCATTGGGGATCTTGTAAGACTACAGCAGGGGGCAGAGCTTTCTCTTAAAGCCCCACAGTTATGGAACAGCCTAACAGTTAGTGTTCAGGACTCAGACACAGCCTCAGTGTTTAAGTCTAGGCGGAAAACATATTTATATTATACATAGCTAGTATAACAGACTTTTCTCTTCTTTTCTTAAAGGAGTGGATCTGGTGGTTTCTTGGGCATAGAGTGTTTTGGGGAACTAGGATGTTCAGTTAAGGTTGGTTGACGGTGGAGTGACTGTCCCAGGGTGCCTTCATGTCTGTGTTACCTTTTGGCTCTCACTTGCAGTTGCTAACCATACACTACAAGACGTTGAAAAGACTTTTAAAAGACTAAACTTGACACCTAACATCTAAAGACAAAGGGTCATTCGTCACAGACTTGTACCGAACTTTTGTACCGAAAAAAGCTTTTAAGCGATTATCTATGCTTTTTCAAAGATTGGGGATCTTGTAGGGTCACTATTTGCACGAGCCAAGACTAAAAATGATATTAAACATGGTTGATTTGTTCAGAACGTCAAGACATGAAAAAAGACTGCGTTCCTGACCTCCTTACACCAAACGAGCACACCCAAAATCTAGCAAAACTGTTTTAATTTTCAACATTGGAAATTTGTCTCTGACAGTGAAATTGCTTAAGGTCATTTGGTGTAAGACCTTCAGCACTGCCATAACCAGTCTTGCAAGAGTCCCACTTGCACTCAGCACACGATGTTCACTGTTCTTAACCATTATGTGACAATGAGCATACCTAATAACCTAACACCTAATTTCTCTCTCTCTCTCTCTCTCTCTCTCTCTCTCTCTCGCTCTCTGTCTCTGTCAAGCTACACATGCTACTCCTGAGATGCTACTGATCCTGACCCTTTCTGCCTGATCCATCCTGATGCCCTACTTCTGGTTGGAGTTCAGTGGAAACAAGTCACTGTTCCTGCTGATGGCCCCATACGGGCAGGCTAAAAATACACTTAGACACCATGAAGATGGAGTTGGACTGCAACTGATACAAACAGCTTTGCTACGATGGCATAGGAATACAATTACCATAATAGCTTTAGGATTGCAGTTTTCATGAACAGTTTTGCACTCAAGTCTCCATCAGTGAAGAGTTGATAACTTGGACTTCAACAAAATAGACTTCATGTTAAACTATAATGAATTTCCTGGTTTTACAATAGCATTTTTTGACCATATAGCATACATTAATATAAAGGAGTTACTTATAATCATACTATCTGGTGTCACCCAGATGATGATGTGTTCCCATTTGAGTCTGGTTACTCTCAAGTTTTCTTCTTCATGTCATGTCATTGAGTTTTTCCTTGCCACTGTCGCCTCTGGCTTGCTCATTAGGGATAAATCTGTAAATTTTAAATTTATATCTGGAGTATGCGACAAGGTCCATTGTTAAAAACAATGTACCGTACAAATATTTTATCGGATAAAGTGAGATGAGTTAATATTAATCAAAGCTGGAATTAAAAAATTTAAATAGGCTAATCTTGAGGAAAATTCCAGTTTGGTCTGACCAGCTACCAGCTGCCAAAACACAGGCTGAGTTGATGGTCAAGCTGGTAGACCATCTTTGCATTACATTTTTGTTACCTTCTTAAAAATAGCTTGACTACTTGTTGTAGTATTAATAGCAAGAATGTGAACTTACCAGTTAATAAAGATTGGTAAAAACTAGCAGTTTAACCAGCTCTGCATATGTATTTGGCAGCTGATTGCCACATTTTCAGTGAATAGGCTAGTTTTTCTCCATGAACTCACATATGTTTAAAATTTGCCCATTAAAGACCCACCCTAGTAGCTTTCAATCCTGTCATGTCCTAGTGTTCAAAAGTGGCAATTGTTCAACCTGATATAATCACTGGTGAGAAGGGGTCATCCACAGAAAAGCACGCTATGTTCATTTTCTTTTTTTAAATAGCTATATAGTTGTGAGTATTTTGGTCATTTTCACAGCTCAAATAATTCATAATGAGCATGTATTTTAATCCCTTTGTACCCTTAACAAAACAGAAAAAGCAGAAAGTATTTGGTTGTTCTATTATACAGGCTGTACTGTCTCGCTCACATCTTTGTTTAACCTCTGCATTTAACCCTAGCTTGTAGAAAGCAGCTTCACAACCACATCATTTATTTTGTAGGACTAATAAACTTTACTTGTTCATATACAATAATCTGATGGTCCAATACAGACAATTTACACAATATATTTTCTTACCCATCAGGAAAATGAAGCTCCAGGCTCCATTGATTGAATGACATGCAGGCAGGCCTCATATTCTACACACACATTTCTGGTGCTCCCTCTGCTCCTCTGTTTACAATGAAAACCCCCTTCTCTCCTACATATGCCAGGACCATATTTATTTTGTTTAGGTAATGAGGTAATGGCCAAGATAAGCTCAAATACCAAAGTACCAAAAATGTACAGTAGGAACATCAGTCTGCTGTAGGATCATCATGTTCTTCTCAAATTACAGAAGAGTCTCACAAAATTACATGTAAATTTCATACATGATTTTTAGACCATTCCATGTTGTATTTCACAATTTTGTACACACATTGTATGCTTTTCACATGTAATGCATGTTTTATTTTCCACATGATTTTCTTACATGATTCATGATAACGTCTGTAGAAAGGTTTGACCTTAAAGCACTTAGAGTGAAATTGTATACCTGTTAATATTTTACTACAATGATTATTTAATTCTGGCTTGATACAAATGAACCCTGTGATAGTTAATTCTAGCTTTGGAATTTTGTTGAGTACCTTACCGTAAAGGATAGTGGGTGATTATTTAAGGGTGATTTTCCAAACAAGTACAAGCCTATTATTCACACCACCTGAAAGCCGCAATCAAATCTGTACATGCATTTTATTGGAAAAGGCTTTGGGTGCATATAGCTATCATTGATTCTTTGCTCAAAATAAGATCCATGACTATTCCCAATGTATCCTAGCAGACAGCTACTTGACAAATTAATCAGCAGTAATCTGTGTCAAATTACACAGCTCAAGCAAATTACCAGATCAGCATAAACAAGCATAAATACATGGCATGTCCTTTAGCTCCCTCTAGAAGTGCCATGTTGTTATTACATTACATCTTTAATACAAATAATATGCCCAGTGTATCTTGCCATCTCAGTAAGCAGTAAAGTAATGCTAATGTTAATTATGGATGTAACATTTTCTCATCAGTAGATTAAATATGAACAACACACATATTCGCCAAGAACACAAAGTTAATTTCTTTCTTAGAATCTGTTTATTCATACATCATTTCAAATTTTTCAAATCTACATTGCACATACATTTAGTTCACTTCGGATCTGTGGTTATATTCACCCACACAATGAATTCTTCATCAAACATGTGAAATATACTGGCTTCCTGTTTACCTATCTGCTTTTTTCTTGGGAAAGAAGAGGCCTCAGATAACATGCTGATATGAGATTTCACTTTGGAGCTTACTGCTAACTTGCAGCGAGCAAATCTAGGTGGTTTCTGCAAGCGACGTCGTAGTGCCTTCATGCCTCTATATGCAGTAGATGTGATTTGAGAGACTCCTTTAACTAAGACTCAGTTGCACTCATGGAAGTAGATGCAGTCATATTACCCAAGTTTTCCTTGATTCCTTCTGTATACAAAAGCCGGACAAGCATAACACATCTTTCGCTACTAACTTTAGTATCTAGTCCACATAAGTGCTCATCCAGTTGTATCATATGAGCTGAACACAGTTTATTGGCTCGGTCATTAAAGAAATAGGACACTGTGGCCTGCTAGAGATTGTATAAAATAACACAAGTTCGAATGAATTTCAGTAAGCATTCTGTGGTCTTATACACTGGATGCAATACAGTTATGGAGAATCATTTGGGCCAAGACGCCTTCCGTTCAACTACATTAACAAGGCTTATGTTTAGTTAGTTGCTACATACAGGGAATGTTGAAGAGATTAGTATTTTAATGAGTAAATCTAGATCAAAGGCCCATTATTTTCACTGCAACTTAAATAGGACAGAACCTGGGTTTCGGTTAAATCTTGTATAATTTAAGTAAATGAACATAATATGGGAATGACAAGATACCCTGCTGCACAGTTGCCAGTAGGATTGTGTTCTCCAGGCAAGGAAGCAAAAGATTCTATAATATTGTATAAAAGCTGTATGTCAAACTAGGTAATGCACTGCTTCAGAGGAAATCATGCTGTTGTTCTTGAATTTATTGTTATATTTTAAGGGATGAAATGTCATACAGCCACTTAATACAAAAGTATATTGCAGCTATAAGAAGGGCTAAACAAATAAATAAAATAAAATACCATCTTGATAGCCAATTTTTTCATTTTACCACAGTAAAAAAGAGGCTACCACCCACAAGACTGGCTTGCAAACATGCTTTAAGTCATTTTAGTTCATACTATCATTAGCCGTCATAGTGGTATATCGACGGCTGCCCTGGACGTTTGTCCCCATGCCTTCTCACGTGATACTGAATCCTTTCTATCTGGTTTCTCCCTCTCTTGGCCTCTTTTGCTCCATTGGTCTCCATTTCTCTGTCTCTGTGTGAACAGACAGAGGTTAGAAGCAGCTGGTCGGAGGTACAGTGGGTGGTGAAAGCGGCTGAGGATCAGACGTTGTCTGCCTGCGTAATTGGCTGGGGGTCTTCAGTCACCGGCCTTTGGGAGGCACTGAGAGGGTCATTTGATTGATGGAGTGACTCAGCTGACAGACTTCGGCTAGACAAGACGCTGCTGAGACTGGGCTGACGTCCGCCACGTGGCTGTGCCTCAATCTCCACCCGTACCTCAATATTGGTCCCCTCTCTGCAGTCACACATGGCAGCAATACCAGTTTCACATTGCTTAACTCTCAGAATCGGTTGACTATTTGTAATGGATGTTGCATCATAAAACACAGTCCACTGGATAAATAAATTAGCATACAGTAGAATTTTAGGTGCATTTCACTTGACTCTAGTGTACATAAATATGGACCCACCTCAAAGCAAAAGTCTGTGCACTGCTAAAGACACACTCCTCAACAGCATCTGCATCATCTGATTGGTTGTCTTGTTTGGTGCTTACCACCTGTACTTCACCAGATGGATCAGAGGATCCCTTGGGCTGTGAGAGGACAGCACTGGTACTAGGTAATGCTGACGCTTCAACCACACTCACTTCCTGGAGACTGATATCATTAAGTGCTGGATTGGACTGCCCAGACCCATGATCACTGACTACATGAGAAAACAAAAGATCTTCAAGAGAAGTTGAACTTAATCAGATCAGAAGGTTGAATTGTCAACTAAACAATATATTGTGGATTTTCAAATTGGAGTTAAAACGACAGGCATGATTCATATACAGTTGACTAATATCAAAGTTGAACATTTTCCTATGACATTTCTACAGCGATTCGGGACCCTGTTAGATGAGCAGGGAAAAAGCACCACATTTAGCTGGTTTAGAATTCATACCTCACACTGAATAAGGTTCTCAAAATATCTAGACCAATAAAGGTACTCAGGTTGCATATTAGTGTCTTGTGATGGTTGACTTACAACTGGCCAGGTCCTCTAATTGGATCTTTCGTGTTTCAGGGTCTTCAGTTTGAGGCCTGCACCAACCGTTACGACACAGAGACATGGGGACGACACCATAAACGTACATCAGCATCAGAGGCACTCCAACCGCTGGAAATATAAAACAGACATATGCAAATGTTTTACCACTTCCCAGTTTTGAGAACTTGCATACCACTGCTGTAACCTAACAAAAATAATCTTGACAATAAGATACTTAATCTACTGTGGTGTATATGTATAAAACAGCAGGCCAAGTCATCCCATTTGCCCAGGACTTTTGTAAGGCACATGCCTACAAACATGGCTGCTATGGACTACAAGTGCTGGTATACACACACGTGCACACTCAGTCACCTGACTATTAATCAGATATCTGTTTGCAATCACCGCCACTGCATTTAAGGACTCCAGCTTTCATTCACAAAATAATGTGCAGTGTACACAAGCCTGAACCAGCAAAGGTTTATATTCATTTTTGCTCTTCTGTTGTTTTGATTTTGTTCTGTTTTTTTTGGATTCTTGTATATTTTGGATTTTGCCTACTTCATGTTTTTTGACAATTGCCTGACCTTTGCCGGTTTCTGACTATGTTTATTGCCTCAGGTTTTGGACTTGCCTACCTGAGTGTAAATAAAACGTCTACTGCTGCAATTGCATTCACTTACCGTCTACATTCCTGATAACCTGTTATTAACTGGCAAATTAATAAAATTTAATTAAATCAAATCAGAGGAAAAGTGGTCCTTATAAATCTGCAGACCTGACAACTCTGAAGAAGAAAAATAGCTAGTCCCGCATTACTGATTTGCTGCTCAAACTGTTTGAACATGTCTGAGTGCTGCAGGGGAAAGCAAACAAACAGCATTTTAATCTCTGTCCAATTATCATTACCATTAACATTATTTGTAAAGTATTAAATCTAATACTTTATGTATTTTAACTTTTGTTTTTGGTCAGAAAGTGCCATTTCGGTGAACTCAAAACATTCTCAATTTACCTAGAATGAAAGCAAGGGTGCCACATCAGTGCAAACGGCACCACATGCATGGACCAAAACATTACTAATGTGAAAGGGTGGGGCTTTGAGAGAGTCAATTAATATCACAGAGTAGAAAACATCTGCACAAATGTCGATTGGCTTATCGGTGTTTTTTATTATGAAAAAAGACAGCTCTTTTGGAGAGTTTTGGAGTACCCTAAAGAGTATGCAAAATGTATAAATGTTAGCAGGTATGACAGTTTTTTTTTAATATTTGTTTTTGGTATTTTCCACCTAACCACTAATATATCTCTGATATAAAATATTGCATGTACATTGCTTTGCAAGATGAGTAGACTAATGTTCTTCAGTCTCCAGCTATGACCTAAATCCTCAGGGAAGTATAATGTAAACTTGTGGTGTAAATTGAAATCACTATGGCTTATTCTACAGAAAAAAAAAACATGGAGAGGTAATACAACTAATGGCACTGTAAACATACAGGGGAATAATACAGGGAACAGAGACTGGGGCTATGATTGTATTAACCAGGGGACAAAAGGTCATCATTCTCCATGGTGCAGAGCAGAACAGAGTAGCATTGTTTACGCTACTTGTGCTCAGGGGGACAGGGCCCCTCTGTGAATCCCTTAAAACTGGATCAGTGCTGGAAGCAGATAATGTTAATCGTAGGCAGGGAAAGCACGATGAGAGGTGAAGGCGGGGCATTACACTATGTGGACGTGGATTCAGGCCACGCCATGAGATCAATCTGACACTTCAGTGGCAACAAGCTGCTGTAATTTTGCCATTAAAGCCCTTGCTGTGGCCATAATGCTGAGAACCATATGACTCAACAGGCTAGAGGAGCGACCATATGTGTGAGAAAACAAGACTTGAAGGCATTATTGTGCATGAAAAGACCCAGAGCTAATCTTCCATGGGTTTCCATGGTGCTAGGAGTATGATTATATGAAGACGGGCATGATTATGTATGCGAGTATGCTTGTTGATATTGCTGCATGTGTGCAAAGTGTATTTCCCCCAGATGGAGACCCACAGCAGGAAGCAGAGCTTTGTTGTGGGAGTGAGCTGGGACACCAAGCTCTTCGTCAACACTTTCTTCCTACGTAAGCCACCTACATGAGTAACAGCCAACTAGCAATGGGAGGTATTCTCTACCTCGCATGACATCTCGCCTCTCTCTTATAGCTAGGTTTATAGTGTGTACATTTATGCCAACAAATTGACTGATACTGTACTGAAATTGTTCAAAAAAATAATCTCACCCACAGTGATGGCTGCTAAGACAGGAGAGACGAACACTGATGTCATGACTCCGCTGGCTACTGTCAAGAAATGTTTATTTCCTGAGATATTGTTTCTCTTACAGTGACCATGGACCTGCAACAAATGCAAACAAGTACCATGAGAGACAGAAGTTCTTACTCTTAGATGTATGTTCACACTTGGTATTAACATTTGTCTGAGATGATCGGATAAAAGTACAGATGTGAACAGTCGGAAAAAAATTGTATATGGAAAATCTCTTCTACAACATTTAATTAGAAGGACACTAAGAGAGTGCAGAATTCTGCCATGGACAATAGTTGACTGTGCTATGATATGCAAATCTGCAACCACAACCATGTTATATGTCTGGATATTTGTCCAATGAAGTCATCATATTTCTACAATGGCTATGTTCTGTCACTATTGCACTTTTCTGCTATCCACTGGATTTAAAGATGCACGGTATTGTTGAGCACAGATTTCTGCCAAGCCCAAGTGCTGTAGTGAAAGTGAAACTAATCTGTGCTGGTCTGTGCTCTCCGACTGCCCTTCTAGTTTAATGATGTAGAGGAGATTTTCCATTTACACTACAAATGTGGTCTGGTTGCATGAATAGAGTATATTTGCATAGACAGCCATGTGCACTGTGGTCAAATTCATTTGAGTTGAATTTCTGAGGGACTAATTAAAAAAAAAAAAAAAAATCTGACTGAGCTGAGCAAAATGACTAGGAATATAAGCACCTTCTTTGAGTTTTAGTTTGCTATTGGCTGGTATATTTGCGTCTGGTTTTAAAGTGACATTGGGCTGCTTTGACAAAAAACTGGAGATGCAATTGAGACACATGAAAATACCAGGTGTGAACGGAAATCTGAGCAACTGACATTTGTTTCCAGTAGCTCTAATTAGATAAATACATACCATGCGGCCAATGTATATCGGGATGCCCACGATAATGACAGGTATGGCGATGCCTGCAATCAGCGAGATCACCACTGGAGCCCCAAGCAACATTCCCACCTGCCACAACACCTTTCGTGTCCGTGACCACGGCTTCTTTCCCCAGAAAGTGCAGCCTGAGGGACTGTGGAAAATACAGAACAGGGATGGGAAAAGAAAAACACATAGTAGATGCAGTTTATAGCTGTTTAAGGTAAAACTGTAACATTTTAAAGTTTCTGGAGGTAATTACTCCACACAAATTCCTAGCAATAAAGAGTGTAGATTTACTGTTGTTATGGTCTTTAAGACATCAAATTTCAGGTGCATAAGTGCCAATCTAAGCAATAATCCAGATTATACCACAGCACGGTTGATTTTTTTAATCTGATTGGTCAGAAGGTATGCATTATTTTTGTATAACAGCACAGCTTGGATAGTAGTTCCAACTGTAACAGAAACGATAGGCTTATATTAATGTGCTAGTTCTAATAGGTCATTATTTCTACCGTTCAAAAAGACTAGTATGGTGGGCAAGTCTTATAATCTAAAACAAATGGAATACAAAAGATGTTTAACACAGAAAATATATAATCATCAATGTGGTGAAGTGTTTTGTTATGCCAAGATCAGACTACGCAATATTTTTATCTTTCATGATGGTCAGCATGTCAGATTACAACACTACATGTTTGACCCTGACCGATCATCGTTCACGTCCTGTTGTTGGGGAGGAAGGTCAAGAAACTGGCAATCATGGCATGGTCAAGGAACATTCCTTAGCAGTTGTCAAACTAGATGAGAAAATACAAAACAATTCTGACATGGTAGACTTTTTTGTCAGGGTCTCGCTCTGATTGCAAAACCTGATTGTGTTTGAAGCAAAATGTTTAGATTTAAATCAATGATCTCTATTTACAACCAAATAATTGCTGCATTGTTCAATAGAAGTGCTCATGTGGGGGGTGGGGGAGGTTTGATGATCTCATCCTCACTTAATAAAAGTGCCAAGCCTTTGTGAATTATGATCCCTCATACTCCTTGCTTTCGGTGCAACTCAGGCAGCCAAACAGCTGAGATCACTGTAGGGCATTGCGACCAAACACCACATGTGACATTTGAACATAATATTCAAGTGAGCAGCTTAACTGGGTTAGGGAGAAATGTACTGTCAAAGTATCCTAGCAGCTGAAAAGGAAATGGCTCATGAGGAGAGCTTTCTCCTCAGCGTTAAGAAAGGATGCTCTCATACTGTCAGACAGGCAGAGTTAAACACATGTCATTAGAAAGAATAGAGCCAGACATGCACTATTATAGCACACAGATACGCGCGCAAGCACACGTGCACGCACACATCCATGTCATCTGTTGCCAGGTAAGCTACTAACTTTAGATTTTTTGGACAACTATCAACAGTATTTATCATGTAAATTTCAACAGTACAGGATCTCTCATGGGATGTTACAACTGCATTGGTCTTCTCTATCTAACAGCTAAGGGAAATATCATTTTGACAAGATGCCTGCTAGCTTTTAAGCTATTGTGCTGTGTTCACTGCTAAAATATGTCTACTTCAGGCTTTCCGAGGTCTCTAACGCATTTGTATAATAGGCTCCAGATGAAACACTCTACTTATTGAAGGCACAGAGACATATTTTAGACAGATTTAGACTCTTGGCCAACTGCTGTCATCCTGAAAGAAATACATTTCATCACTATTCCACTGTTATTGGACAGACGGCTTAGACTTGGAGCCTGGAAATGGTGTCCCTGGACAGTACCAGGCACATATCTTTCTCAAACAGTAATGAAAAATTGTATTCAATGAAGTCTATCTTGTTTTAAAACCAGCTGTGCGTTTCATTACATTGCAATTCTTTTATTGTACATCTATACATAGATAGAAAGAAGAAAGAAAGCAGAAAGTACTCATCAGTCAGTGCAATTGCATAGACATAAGCACAAGATGTGAACTCGGAGTTGAAGTTGGGGCCTGTCACGCATGAGTGTTATTAATACACTACATAATAAAATAATAATAAAACAAATTCTCTTATCAAGCACATAGATATTTGACAATATAAATGACCAGCCTGTTTTGAAAAACACATTATCAGCGTGAAATACTAATATTAATGTCATCGATACTCAGCTTACTCATTATTCAGACAATCTATTTTGAGGGTTGGGTTATATTTAGCTCACTATCTGTAACATTTGGTCAGACTAAACAGTCGAAACATTTAGCTCTTTAAATATTTATGACCATTCACCTGAGCTATTGCATGCAAGCTGGTAGATCAGATATACTGCTGTATCTGAACACTGCTCATGTCATATAATTATAATGGCTTAATGTCTTAAAGAGTTTCTACATAACACTTATTCTATATTACTAATAAATAAATATATGAGACAATGGAGTTGAATATAATCTTTGAATAATGTATAGAAGAGTCAGCCAAAAGAACCCATCTTATCTAAAAGCAGAGTGCTCTGAAAATGAAGCTCATTTGCTTAAAGTTTTAAACACTCCATGTGTCTGACAATGAAGCACAATTGCTTCTTATTCATTCTAGTAAATCACAGGAGTTAGGTTGCATAGACAAGGAAATATGAAGAGGGATCTTGTTGATTAATTGGTTAACGTTAGCACTGGCCTGTGTCCAAGAGCGGAAAAATCTATCACATTCTCAACTTGGAATAAATATTCAGCACCAAAAAAAAAGAGTGCTTTTGTGACCAATATTAAGGCTGTTTATTATACTCCTTCACAGAACCTTCCTTCTTTTACTATCCATGTTTTTAAAACACACACACACACACACACACACACACACGATGCAGCTATTATCTACATCTAGAACCTAACCTATGTATCTCTATGACCTTAAAGTTACTACCAGAGGGTCTGTTTGGTAATAATCCTGAACATGTTTTAGATAAATGTTAATATTTTATGTAGTGCTATGCATGTAAAGAAATGCTGTAAATCAAAGACACATTCAAATCAGAAAACAGTGAAAATCCAAATTAAAATAAATACTTGATATTTTGTTATTTTGTTTTTACAGACAGTATAGTGGTGCAGTGGTTAGCAACATCATCTCACAGCAAGAAGGTTCCAGGTTCAAACTGCCAGTCAACTGGGACCTTCCTGCGTGGAGTTTGCATATTGTCCTCGTGCCTGCTCAGGTTTCTTTCCACAGCCCAAACACATGCAGATTAGGATAACTGGCTACTCCAAATTGCCCATAGGTATGAGTGTGAGTGTGAACGGCTGTTCGTCTCTGTGCTAACCCTGTGATAGTTTGGCGACCTGCCCAGGTGTACCCTGCCTCATGCATCAAGTCAGCTGGGATTGGCTCCAGCTTCCCTGCAACCCTTAACATATAAGCAGTATAGAAGATGGATGGATATTTTGCTTTTGAAACAGCATCAGATTGGTTTTACATCTTCAGACCAACCAGAATATGCTATTAAATGGTATAAAACATGATGCTAGATGTTCACGTGTGGTATTTAGGTTGAAGTGATGCTGCGGCGAATCTGTGGCTGGAGCTAGTGACAGTATTAGTGATGTATGAACAAATTCTACACTTTCAGCATTAAAGCCTCACCTCCTGTAATGAACAGCATGTATTGTGTCTGTGACAATACTGTATATTTGACAGTGTGTGGGATTGGGTTACACACCTGAGGTAGTGCACGTCTGTAATCTCCTGCAAACAGAGCCAGCAGAACTGACAGGCACAAACTTTGCAGTTCATCCTGTTGCAGCTGCCATCATCAGTCTTCATGATATAGGCACCACAGCGTGGACAAGCTTTAATCTCCTCTGCATCTGAAACCAGCATGTGGCACAGACCACGATTACCCAAAAGAAAAAAAGTTAAAGGTTCTGTCTCAGGGCAGGAGTGGCTCACGGGTTAGAACTCTGGATTACTCATCAGAACGTTGTGAGTGAAAAGAACAAGAGATTTGGCGAGTTTGTAACCAGACCATTCATTGCGTAACCACAACATTTTGTGATTTACCTCCACCAGGTTCCTCACTGAAGACGTAGAGTGCCGAGGCGTCGGTGCTGCCCAATGTGTGGCGGGCACGTTGTCGTCTGGCTTGATCACACGTCTGGTCTGGATGCCACAGCTGACGGCAGAGGTAACAGAACTCTGTGTCACAGCCCTCACGGCCACAGCTCAGTTTAGGGCACTCGGCACAGCCATAGGCTATCACTGCGTAACTGATCAAGCAAAAACATGTCACACATCACATTTTATTAGCATCATCTGCAATTGTTTTTATCAAAATGTAGCCTGATGGTATGTTAATATGCTAATATGCACAATTGGAATAAAAGCATTCATCTATACATATAAATCTGAATAAACTGCTCCAATCTGACCAACTAAACCATAAGAGGTGGCAATCCATTTAAAAACCTCTCAGCAGCATGCTAGAAATGTTTAAATGTCAGTGGAAGAGCAACGAACGTAAAGTAGAATGATGCAGGACATGAATTCTACTTCTTACCATCTGTTAAATCTGGAGAATGTAGCATTGCTGAGATTGACATGTAAGTTAAAACAGAAGCAATATGATTGAGAACTATGCTAACATGCTGACATTAGCTACTCTTTAAACTCTGTCAGGACTCTAGCATTATTGGCCATAATCGGTCAACATACTGCGGAGAGTCTGACCTTCAATAATTATCCAAAACATGCTGACAATTTTTGAACAATATGGTTGCTATATATTGCGATGAATCCTTGTTTCCTCAAACAGCTATAACTCAGAACTGCTTGAACGGACTTACAACAATGGGGCATGGTCCTTGGTGGGGGTGGGGCTAAAATCAAAAACTGTTTCTCAGGATCTCTGTCAGATTCAGCTGAACTTTGGTAAACTGCATCATTGTATGTACTAATCTGTAAGTGTATTTCTAATGATGACTGGGTTACTCAACAAAATGGCCACCATCAGTTTTCAGCAGGGATTTTACAGGGTTAGCATTGATCCACTGTCATGAGCCTTAAAAGCATATTCATCTGTGGTCTACGTAACTTGGAAAGAATGGGTCACTAAGAGCGCAATTTGTGAAGGGTCCCACAGATCATCATGGCTATACGTTTTGACTGAAACAGTTAGTGGTGCATGAACATGAATGGAAATTGGCTACCTTAGTCCACTATTGGACACTATCAAGATGCATTCACACAAAACACTTGCTGAGGTGGTCTGGGACGCATTTGACCAAATATCTTTTGTAGTGAAAATACTAATGTGTCCTGATATGTCCTAGACAAGAATGTAACGGGACAATATGTCATTAATGCAGGACGTGGTGGTTGTTTTGGTGACAGCGCACTAACGCTCAAAAAATAGACACAATTGGAAAAGCCCATACATTTATGTTAGTTTGTGAAACATGTTTGTTTTCTTGGTTAGCCCATGCTAAACAAATCTGGTGCTTGTCTGGTGACAGAGACTGACATAATAACCGTCCATGGGGCCCTTTGACCTTCTAGCGAATATGACGTAGGCAGTAGCGAAGACGAACACAAGTGGTCAGCTGGACAGGTGTAAACGGTGACGTGTCTCTGCATTCACACTTAGTAAAAGTAGCTTTTTTAGTAAGGAAAAGTACCAAACTCTGTCTGACAAAATATTTGCATGTGTTTTTATGTATTTGTCATAGCTATGCAATAATACAGCGTAAGAAAGTGTACTATAAGTGTAGCATAGTATATACAGTATATTAAGGCCAGGAGAGTTACAACATAAAAATCAACCCTACATAGAGTCTCAGCTTCCCCTTATTAGGCCTCTTTGGTTGCTGAGAGGAAAACCAACCCTGGCCTCTAGAGTTATGCATAATTCAACACTGAGGAACAATCTTATCATTGACGACTTGTGTCCACTGCTGCATGCTTTCAAAAGCAGACAAGACCTCAGATGGCAAAACCTCATCATAAAAACCATTTCCCTTTGAGGAATACTGCACCAAAATATGTCAAAAGGTTTCATGAATTCTTCTCTGTATGCTAATATTTGTTGCTATCAGTACTATCCGTGTGCACTTTTCTAATGCCATGGTGACCAGTGAAGTAATCAATTTATCTCTGAGCTGGCTTATTATCTCTCAACATTTAAAAACGTCTTGTTATAGCGATAGGTGTCAACCTGCAGTCCGGAGCCGGGCACCAGCGTGTGTCGGGGTCGGCAGCCAGGAAACGGCGGAGCTGAAACTCCTCCAAACGTTCAAGCAATGCAGTGTCATCTAGGATTGCACGTACGTCCGGTGGCGCTAGTGCTTCAGGACACTGTGGGCAGGCGATACCCACACGGCTCTCTGAGATCTCAATGCGCAGGTACTGACGCAAGCAGTCAATGCATGCACGGTGTGGGCATGAGGACAGACGGGGGAAGTGGGCACTTGGCTGGCTCAGCAGGCACAGCGGACACTCCACCAGGTGCTCGAGGAGCTGCTCTTGGCTAGAGGAGGAAAGTGACACGACGCCTGTGGAGCCGCTGCTCGCACACTCCACAGACCGCTCAGCCTCAGCTCCTTCAGCCTTAACTGAGCCTGTTTCAGCAGCCTCTCCACCTCCATCTCTCTCACTTCGAGGTGGCTCCTAGAGGGAAAAAAAGCAAATTAATATTTATATAATTAAACCATTATATTTTGGGGAACATTTGTCATCTTAAATTGCACCAAAATATAGTTAGTATAAAGTATAATGTATTTGTAGCCTGTTCCTTGCATTGATTTCTCCAATTGTTTACATAGTTGTCTGTATGTATGCGTTGCTTTTTTCTCTGGTGAGAGTGTTCTCACAAGAGTGCAAAGACCTGTCAATGAGGCAGGAAGAAACATTAAATGCAGATAAATTGACCTCTACCTGTGACTTTCAAACAAATATACGACACATAGTTAAGTTCCAGTAACCGTGTTATGTTGATGCTGGGTCAGGCATTTTTAGGTTTCATACACACGATTTACGTAGCATGTAACACATTCTGTTTAGGTAGTAGATACGTGTACCGACATTAGTCACCTACTTAGTATTTAAGGTCCACTGTTTAGGATTTAGGGGGATCTATTAGCAGAAATGGAATATAATATTCATAAGTATGTATTCATTAATGTATAATTACATGTAACTACAAATCATTGTGTTTTAGTAAGTTTAGAATGAGCCCTTTATATTTACACAGGGTGTGGGTCCACCTCTACGGAGACGCCATGTCGCACCGCTACAGTAGCCCAGAATGGACAAACCTCTACAGAGCACATCTGGCGTTTCGTGTTTTACAAGCGGCGGCGTGAATCCGGATGGAAGCCCCGGAAGGCCAACAAAGAAAAGACAAGGAAGACAAGGAAGAAGAAATAAGAAAAATCAGTATTAGCTGGTGCTGGATAACAAGTTTGAGAACCCAAATTTTGAAAATTGGAGGATCGTAATTATTATTTACCATGTAAAAAGCAAGGGAGTGTGAACGTAATTACTTGGAAGTAGCTACGGGCACCTGACGGCCACCGTACGTTCTACTACACACTTGGAAAGCGAGGGGCATTTAGTTAGTTGAATCCTGCATATTGGACCTTTTAAGCAATCAGAACCATTTCACTTAGAACCATTCATTTCTGTTCATGGTGACAAAAATACTGTTTAGATGCCATAAGATGTTGTATAAAGTTTTTTTTAAATATATAAACAAATTGTAGAAGCTCCTCTTGATATTTTAACGGAGCACAGTTTGCAGGCTGCTTAGCTTTGATCCTTATTGTGAAACCCTGTCATTTCATGCCATCTGTTCAGTAGCGCAACAATGCACTTTAGACTTACGTCACATATCATGTGGTATCAGATGTTGCGATGTGGTTGAGGTGTGTGTTTCTTTTTCTTTTTAAATATACAAGTAAATAAGCAGTATCAGTATTGGTGCACCCCTTGTCTAATCAATCAACTGCCATTTATCAATGCCCACCAAACATCATCTTCAGCTGGATCACCTAAAACTCGTTCCGACTCATGCCCTTGTTCTCTCTTATTCTAATGACGTCAAAAATCCCCATGGAATTTCTGCACTGCAGCAGAAGCACAGGGAATTACATCATCTGCTCCCCAAAGAGACTACAAATCAGATGTGGTGACACCAGAGCATTTAGTATCTTTGTCCTGCAACTTAGTCTGCTTCAAAAGTAAACATGAACGAGAAAGAACTATATTACTTGCAACTCTCTGAAGTTCAATATAAGATTGAACACAACCCATTATAGCGCCTCATATCCCTGCACATAACCTCTAGAGTCTTTGTGTACATACTGTATGTGTGTTGTTGTGTAGTCATGTGTGTGTGAGAGTGTGTATTCATGCAGAGGGGGTAAACTGTGCAGCTAAAGCACTGTTTCCTGGCAACAGCAAGGCGACCCTTACAATAGCACTAATTAAATAAGATATCAGTGAGTGGGGACAAAAAGCAGACGAGTGTCAAAATTAGCAGAAAAAGTCATGTATCAATGTTTTTCCATGACGATCTCAGTCTCCAGATCAGCTCTTAACATCACTTATATCTAGAGAAAGGGCATCATGTGATAACTGTGAAACCTTACAAATTAATGGCATGTTGGTATAAAATACATTTTGTCATCTTTATTTTGACCTTAGGGTATGCAAACTTTTGCACTCGACTGTAAATGAGACTTCGCGTACATATTATAGAGCATACATATTAATGTTGGAACAAGACAAGGACAAGCCTCATTGTCGAATACAGAGCTACAAAAACAGGACTCAAGTCATGTGTGTCAATCTGGGCAAGTCATGAATATAACAGTCATGCATTTTAAATGATCAACTAAAGTTTGTTAATCCGGGGAGATTTTCACTCCTGTGCTCAGCAGCACCAGGAAGCGAGAACACTCAGTGCTGCAGTATGACTGAATCTTGAGTCACACCTTATGTGTAAACTGTGTATTATTACCATTTTTGGTTACCAGCATGTTCTGTACATATTTTTAGCAGCTAGTTACCAGGATCCAGCAAACCTGCATGGTCGTGCAGGGGTTAGCACTGAGCAAGAAGGTTGTGAGTTTGGCCCTTCAGGCCGACTGAAGCCTTTCTGTGTGGAGTTTGCATGTTCTCCCTGTGCCTGCGTGGGTTTCCTCCAGGTGCTCCGCTTTCCTCCCACAGTCCAAAGACATGCAGATAAGGTTAACTAGCTACTCTAACTTGCCCACAGGTGTGAATGGTTGTTCGTTTCTGTGTTAAACCTGAGATAGATGACGTGTCCAGCGTGTACCTTGCCTTCACCCTACTTGCCTTGTACTCCACATAATGTCTTTTCTCACTCACAAACAAGCTAGCTAGCTGGCTAAGATTAGCTGTTCAATGAAACATGACTACCCCTGCAGAAACACATCTACCAGGACAGCGCATAATAGTCTGAATTTGCTCCACCCCGGTGATTTGCATGGTGAAAAATGAGACTGCGACTTGACAGTACATGAATACTGAACACAAATTTACTATCAGATATTTGTCATTGTACTAAACTTACCACTTTGTTAGCATTCATTTTATCATCCTTATGATCCTTACAATTTATCCTGGTTTCTACGACAGAATTAAAAAAGAATTGTCCTTCCAACAGTAGATGTGGTTACTAGTTACTAGCCAGTTCCCTTGACGTGCTTCACAGCTACACAATGTTTAATATTTTTTGATTAGAAGGGAAAATTTTTAAATGGATCATTAAAGCGCCAAAAAGTGCTAAGGTAGCTTCATTGAACTAAATTATGACTCTTTCTTACATTCTGCGCGTGCTCCTGCTCGTTGGGTGTCAGCGTAATCACCACTTCATCTCGACTCAAGGCAGCTGCAGGTTTCTCATTCTTGGGGTCTGACTTGGGCTTACGGGTAAAGAAACTGAGGAAGCTAAAGGCCTGGGACTGCTGCTTTGGCCTTTTCATGGTAGGAAATATGACAGTCCAACCAAACCAACATGAGCGAATCAGATCTTTTCAGTATGAGAGAGGGTGTGCACAGGATGTTTATGACTCGAAGCTGAGATGCACGATAACACACATTGGGAGAGAGTGAGACAGACATCTATAAGAGTGAATCCTTCTGGAGATCATTATCCTTTAGAGTATCCAGTAGTGTAGTCATCCTCTTCAGCAACAACAAAGTTATCAACCTGAAAAAAAGTGAACAGATTATTAACGAGTAACATTTTTACTCATTAATACATTCTCATGAACTCATTTACTGGCTTTTTGTTGTGGTTCCCAATGGTTTCATTATTCGACTATAAAAAAAATCATCTGTAGAAAAAAAAAAGTCATTTAATTTCGTGTCTTGTCTTGATTAATGACAAAACTGTTGTACATTTTCTGGAAATGACTTCCTATAATACTATGCTACCAGGTACAGAGCAACTAATCAAGACACGTGTTAATAAATAGATTCCTTCTTCCTGCCTGACTGCACTAATAACATTAATAATAATAATAATAATAATAATAATAACATTACATAAGTATCAAAATGTTACAATTTACAAATCAATTAAACTGTAATGAGAATTAATGAGGAACAGTGGCAATGTTCTGTTGGGGAACTTGGGTCCTGGATATTACTTTGACACGTACCACCTACGCAGGCATTGTTGCAGACCAAGAACACCACTTCATAGCAATGGTATTCCCTAACTGCAGTGGCCTCATTCAGCAAGATAATGTGCCCTTGCCACACTACAAAAATTGTTCAGGAATGGTTTGAGGAATATGACAAAGAGTTCAAGGTGTTGACTTGGCCTCCAAATTTCCCAGATCTCAATCCTATCGAGCCTCTGTGGGATGTGCTGGACAAACACGTCTAATCCATAGAGGCCTCACCTCGCAACTTACAGGGCTTAAAGGATATGCTGCTAACGTCCTGGTGCCAGATACAACACACTTTCAGAGATCTTGTGGAGTCCATGCCTTGACCAGTCAGAGCTGTGTTGGCAGGACAATGGGGACCTACCCAATATTAGGCAGGTGGTTTAATGATATGGCTGATTTATGTACCTACCAAATTTGGTGCGTGTAGAGGAAACTGCGTGCTCATACTGAAAAATATTGTCAAAGGGGGGCATTATGGAGCACAAGGGCCATGCCCAGGTCCAATCTTTTCCAGATTCTGATGACCAACATTTCTGACGTGTATGCCAATCAGCAACGTTGGCTGTCAATGTGGTATCAGTGAAGACGACACATAGTTCTGTGTATACAGTTAGCAAAGGCTACCAAGAACCAGGAAGCAAAATGCACCAGAATATCATCCGAAAACTAGAACATCTGTGTTTAAACGTGCACATGAGAAACTGAAATGTGCTTAACAGAATTCCATTCCTATCATCATGCCGTGCAAATCTGGAAAATAAAATACAGCCAGATGCTCCATTGGCCAGCATGATTTTTTTTTTCATTCAATATGATCATTAATGAAGGATATGGCAGAAGCTATATTAAGAAGCTTAGGATGAGATACTATTTTGCTTCCATTTTGTTAATGTCCTTCTTGAAAGGAAAGACTCATGGACGTGGGCTAGAGAGAGAAATGGAGGCAGAAGCTACAGGGAGACACTGCATCATTTAACAACCTAATGGTAAGCGGGGGAAAAGGCATTCTGGAGATTTGTGGGAAATCATCAGGGAGATGTTTAAGTGCACAAACGGCGGCATAAACATTTTCCCATACCTTTTATCTGAACATTTACATTCTCCACTGACATTTGAAAAAGAGTTATGTGTTTAAATAAACAGCTGAGTAATACAAATAATTAAATAAAATCGCCATCAATCTGGGGTTTGACTCTGGTTTGCTCTTTCTGTTACACTTATTTTCATTCGGAACAAACCTGACACGAGAAGACTTGTTGCTCATTAAATGTTACACGACTGTAAGAAGCATCTCTAAAAACAGCTGAAAACATCAACTCCAAAAAGACTGAAGATCATATTCTCATTCTAAAATACACTAAAGCTGCAAGTAGTTAGAAAAAAATCTGATAGTTTGAATTGGAAGTTATCTAGCTTGTCTATGTAGAGAATGGTTTAGTTCAGTGGTTGTCAAAGTGAGGTCCTCAGGGGTGTGTGAAGCAGAACCAGGGGTCTTTTTTCCTTTTTTTCAAAGTTATATTTAGTAGTGAGTTCTTATAGTTGTTAGTCTGATTGACTGTTCAATAGAATTCATTGAGTTTAATTAAAAACCTAAATAACTCAATCACGCCAAACTATGAATAACATACACTTGGGCCTAACATTTTCTGACAGGGGAAAGTTCAGGAATAAAAAGCTCTATAAATTTTATAAATAACTCCAATATTACATAAAAAAATGAGCCCAATTCTCGAACAGCTAGATTATGTTCATGCAATAAATCTGTATTTAGGGGGTCCGTAAAATTCATTTTACAGTTAAAGGAATAATTCTTTACTCCAAAAAGTTTGAGAACCACCGCTTTACAAGCTTTTCATAAACTTGGTACCAAGGCTCTACAAACCTAATCAAAGCTGAATGATGTATTTTCATGAAAATGTGCTTGTACAGGGATGCAAAAGTGAGTGAGTGAGTCAGAGAGAGAAAGAGAGAGAGACAGAGAGAGAAAAGGTATGACAGGGAAATTGTAAGTTAATATTAATACGTCCAATCGTATGTCTTTGAAGTTCAGTTTTACTGGGAACAACAGTCCCCAGTCCTTTGGGACTTTTCCCCTCTTAGCAACACATATTCCTTTTAGTGCAAAGCAGCACTTGCAGGATTAGTTTGGGATACCTCTCACAAAGCACATTAGAAAGCCCCGCATCATTGTGTTGTTCTACATGTATGCGTTTTACATCACTAAACATACACCAAACTATTTCAGAACATTTTGTTCTCTCATTCCTGAGATATACAGGCTGACACAGCACTCCCAACCCCAAACCCACTTTCATTGGTGATCAAACGTTTTATTTCACCGCAAGCTACATTTTAGAGAGAATTACTTTCTGCTGGATTGCCTACAAAGCTATTAACATAGGCATTAGAGGCTACTCAGCGCGACAAACTCATTATTACATTTTTATAGGTTTATTGTGAGATTTCACCACTATCAGTAGTCTTCGTCTCAGGATAAATATCAACATCAGCCCACTCAGACAGTATTACATAATCATAAGTCAGACCTATCGAATTACTCTGCTTCAGTCTCTACCAAAAACTGATTAAAAAAAAAATTATAATAAAAAATAAAACTTTTTTTTCACAGCCCATAAAATGCGGTTTGGAAGCAGTTCTGTCAATATGAACTGAACGTGATGTACATAAACTCAAAAGTCTCATTAAAAAAAATGAGACACTCCAAAAGCACTTATTAAACACAACTAAAAGAAAAATATTATTAAATCAGATGCTGAATATGATTCTTGGAAGAAATCATCCAACCACAAAGTCTGTATTAAAAACACAGGATTTCATATTTCTTTTCAGACTGCATGAATGGAGGTTACAAAAATAGTTATGCTGAAGATTATTATTATTATTTTTATTATTATTATTATTATTATAATGATCCCACTGGTCAGTTAATGAAAGTGATTAAACAGCATGTTGGACAGCAGCTTAATGTTGCACTGGTTAATGTGGTAAACTCAGATGAGTCCACTTAACCACGATTTTGTTCCTTTTTATGACATAATAATTTCAACCCAAACTAAGAAAGAAGCTATAACTTTCCTCGTGTTGAACCATTAGGCTATTTTAAAGACTGCTGATTCGACAACACGCACGTGCTGTATTGGTAAAGAGTGTGTAAGTCCCAGATCGACCTCAGCCTAAGTCACAGATTGACATTATCTCATCAGTGCAGGTTATGGCAGTGTGCTGCTGCTGCTGCTGCTGCTGCTGCGTTAGAGCTTCATCACCACACACCTGGCTCTGGCTCTGGGTTCACGGCACGCGCTGCTGTGTGAGGCGCATCAGTAACCCGAGCTGCTCTCATCATTATACAGCAGCAACACTGACTGAACACTGACTTTCTCTCCTGACACCAATCGCACACTAAACACTGACTCTACACTCTATAGGGCAAGAGCACACCGATGGACGGGCATGACGGTGCTAAAAGATATTTAACCGTATCTCAGCTTATATTACTTTAAACGAATGTATTTTTCATCATGAATCAGAGGCTCTGGATAAGACATCACATCACATCACATCATATCTCAGCACTGCAGGGAGTGGCAAGGTTATTACTCTATACGTACTCTGCAGCCTGCTCTGGTCAAATGTGACCGTTTTATCATCTTAAATAAAGCCTGTTGATCAGGATGGAACAATCATTAAAATAATTAAATGATGCCGACAAAAAATAATAACAAAATCCTGTCCCTTACCTCTTTTTTTCGCCGCGTTATCGTGTAGCTGCTCGGAACAGTCGGTTAGCTCCGCCCACTGAAAAGCCGAGAACAGCTCCGCCCACTGCTGTACAACGCGGCCGGCCAGCGGGAGCGCGCGCGACACCGCGGTCAGAGAAACGCTGCGTGACGTGGAAGAGGAGATCCCCGTTAACCTCAAAGAGAGTTCCCTTTCCACTCCTACTAGCGCCCATAAAACAGCCTGACCTTCTACCTGCTTTACAGCAAAGCCGATACTCTGCTGCACGCAGCCGTGTGTGTGTGTGTGTGTGTGTGTGTGTGTGTGTGTGTGTGTGTGTGTGTGTGTGTGTGTGTGTGTGTGTGT
>JAQQZR010000020.1:4633235-4657613 GCA_030068235.1 Notoglanidium macrostoma
TTACAATATGGTAGGCTACTGGGTTTGGATGGAATGATAGCTAACATTAAGCTAGCTGATACATCTCCTAACATTGACTAGCCAGCTAACTTCACTAACATTGGAAAAAAAAAACCCTGTCCTGTGGAGAAATGTTGACTTACTTTCCGCTTATTTGTAAAAAATTTCCATATGTCCGTTGTGTCTGGGGAGCAAATATTGCAAACAACTGATCATGAACCAAGAATCCCCTACTATTACTAACATATATAAGGCATATAGGTTATAAGGCAAAGCCTAGGCTACTCCTAATATTTCATTGTTTAGTTGAACATTAATTTAGCGTGGCCTATGGTTCATTATGAGGGCATATAACAAAAGAATAAGGTTTTAGCAAAAGTTGGACATTGCGTGACGGCAATAGAGCTGATGTTACCTCCTCCAGTACCGAGCAGCTTTACTGTTTGTGGCTGTACTGATGAGTCACTTCACTTGCGTGTGGTTTGTTGTTGTAGGTAACCCGGGAAATGGAGTGGAATTTCAGGGGTGTGTGTATTCTCATATCTATCAAGTGGAATGGAATGGAAGTGGAGTGGAATATTCATGAAGCAATAGAAACAGCGCTTGGTTGAACTAATATTTTATGTTAAATGTGGGGGGGGCCAAACGAATAATTATGAAATGTGAGGGGGACACGTCCCGCTCAGCTTTAATGGCGGCATCGCCCATGGTCCCAGGTTTATATTACATTGTAAGGCCAAATGTCCCCACGGTGTGATAAAAATAAAAACCTGTTATTTTTTCCTTCTGGGGACATTTTCCCTGCCCCACAAGGGAAAACACAATTATACAAAAATCTGTGAATACAATAAAAAAAACCTGAAATAGCCAAAAGTCATATACATGCGTATGTATTTTGTTTGGTTAAGTTTGGTTAAGGGTTAGGGTTGGCATAGTTAGGGGTAAGGTTATGCCCATAGAAATTAATTGGAGGTGTGTGTGTCAGATAGATAGATAGATAGATAGATAGATAGATAGATAGATAGATATATAGATAGATAGATAGATAGAGAGGATTCATTTTTAGACTTACCTTTTCTCACCACAATCCAAAGCAATAATAATAATAATAATAATAATAATAATAATAATAATAATAATAATATTATTATTATTATTATTAATCTGTAATATTAATATTGTTGTTGTCATTGTGGTTAGGAAGAAGATGATGAATAATAAGAGATCTCATTTGGGAAGCCAAACGATCAGTAGTGTTTTATATTTTTATAAAAATATATATTTTTACAGAATTTGTACAAAAATAAAGAACAAGCCTCACAACACAAAAGTAGTAGTAAATTAATAGTATTTGTTTGTTTACTTGCTTGCTCTTTCCCTTCTTGCAGCCTCCGTGGAGAATGTCTCCTACACGACTACAAATCCCAGTGGCGACAGACGTACATTCTGACGTAACTTCCGGAAGCGGATACACGTAAAATTCCGGAAGAAAATGTATACAATGGCAATCTAGAAATCAATTAACTTATGAAAAAAAGACCATTAATTGCCTTTCTTCGTGGCTGACGTGATATGGCATGGCGGACAGCTCCTGTTAACATCCTCCGACACAACGCCATTTTACTCGCATCCGGAGCGTTATTTGATGGCTAAAGGAGAAGCAGAAGGTAGAATATTGAAATCATGTTAGCATGTTATAGCTAGCTAAATAATCATTTACATCATTGGCTAGGTTGTGGTGTAGAAATATCGGTCAGCTTTGGGGCTAGCTAGCTTGTGATTTTCATTTTGCCTCGTAACAAGACATTTATGTTGTTGTGAATGTGCAGGTTGGGGAAAAAAAGTAAAATAGATTTTTAAATTGTTCAGAATCCAAGTGATAAATGTGCATCATCGTGCAGATGAGTTTTGAGATCCTGTTATATGTTGTGACATTATTAGCTTAGAAAGCTAACAGTTTAAAAGCGAGTGCAATAGAGACGTGCTAATGGTTTAATTGTGCATCTGACAGAACAAGCAGCTGGTGTGTGTGTGTGTGTGTGTGTGTGTGTGTGTGTGTGTGTGTGTGAGAGAGAGAGAGAGAGAGAGAGAGAGAGAGAGAGAGAGAGAGAGACACTGCAGTGCTTAATCAAAGTGCTGCACTACTTGTGTATTAGGAAGAATGAGCTGATTGTAGCGGGCTTGTGGTAGAGGCTACAAATCAAGAAAGGCTGACTGGAAGATGCCAAGAAGAAAACAACAGAATCCACAACCTGTAAAGTGTAAGTCTTTTTTTTTTTTTGTGCTTTTTTTTGTCTATTCCCATAACATCTTTTCTGGAAAGAAATAACCTAAAGCTTTAGTAATATCCATTATCATAATCTAAAACAACAAATCCTGTTCTCCATATATTTAATATATAGTTGTATTAGTCATAGTAATTCCAGTTTACTACTCTTAAAACTTGTCTTATTACTAGTGGATAACTCGGTGACCTGGTAGATCAAGTAACTTTAGTTTTACACGCACACACAGACCTACACATCTATAAACATAACAGTATGGATAACTAATTAAATTAGTCAAAGTAGTTTTCCATCGTTCTTGTTCATTAGTTTTTGTTTTGTAAAACAACAACAACAAAAAAAAAACACACACACAACAGTAAACCATTTTATGGTGATTTCCAAAATATCTGTCTATTATTTTACAATCCAAAGACAAGTCTGTATTTGCATTTCATACAAAGTTTTCCCAGGTGCATCTGCCATGATTTTCTTTCCACCATAGCCTAGCTCCTGATACCATGTCCAGCAGATGGCAGCACAATGTCAGTTATTATTTGCAAAAAAAATAAAGGTCCACAAAATTGAGCCCTTGAATGAATCTGTTGGCCTTCTGAAGCTCCTTATTCAAGCTGTGCAGTTAGATGTAAACATTTCTTCCAGCTAGAGTGCGGACTCTTCCTAGAAGTGGAAAACACATTATCCTGGATGAAAGTGTTTATGGGTGTAACCTTCAGGCCGGTCTCATGATGTGACTACTGTTCGTATCGTTCTGTGTAAACATGTATGAGTCTATAAATTCTCCTGTCATGCTTTTTAGTGGATTCCGAGGATGGCGTAAGCATTAATCCTGCAACATCCCTTACTTTTGAGAGTGACTTTCTTCTGGGCCAAGATCTTGACTTCTCAGATGCTGACAACAGCAAAATCTTAGGTCTGGAGAAGTTTTCAGGTGAGTGATGGGCTGAGTGATGATGATTTTGCATGTGCTGTTATATCTATTTAAGCCTGTTACTAGGGACCGAAAAACATCTCTTGTTCTTAGCTTCTTTAGTGTGACTGTTTGGTGGTAATCCTAAGTTTTGTGTACCTGTTATTATCAGTTATTCCCAAAGGCTGTAAAAACTGCTATCTGCTTTAACAATGCTACATTAAATCCATATGTTAAGTTTTCATTTTTGTTGTTCCTTTTGACACATCCAGTATACTCGCGTCCCAGTCTCGGTGAAGCACCATCACTTAAGCAATTATGTAAATTTTCATGCTGCTTAAGTTGTCTGTTTATATTTGAACACCATGTGGGAAAAGCTTTGTCGAGTTCGATCGACAGACGTCGCATTTGGGGTCAACTGCATTTTACGGCTTTAAATTTAAGGACACATTTTTATGTTTAGGTTACCAACATGACTGTACGTATCTTTAAAAAAGCACACCTCAGCATTTCAGAGTGAAAAAGGTTTTTGCATTATAGTGCCACCATGTGGCTGAGTTCAGACTTTTAACATGGAGGGAGGGAAAAAAAAAAAAAGAAAAAAAGAGACTTCCATTAATCATTGAACATTAAAGTATTTGAAAATTGTCATTTCTAAAGTATTTGAATTGTTAAATTATTGGAACTTGTTTCTGACAAATCCGTACTGAGAATTAAGAAAACATATTCGAATAACCTTATTTTACACAGATGTTCCTATTTATGTTCTACTCATTATATTAACTGCCATCATACTTCAGGCAAATGTTTTCCTAGGCCAAACTGAACTAGTTTACGTTAATTGTCTTTGTACTTGCATGGATATGTTGATAAATGTCAATCATCCATAAAAATGACCAAGATGTACCAAGAAGGGAATGTGTTTGTGATGAGCCTGTGACTGAGTGCTGTAGTGCACTGTGATGGATGCCACGGAGAACTTTAAGGTAGGTGAGGACTTGGTGCCGTTTAACAATCCCTGCACAACGGTCAACACATTTCAGTGTACAGGATCCAGCTGATAAGGTGAATGTCATTAATAGAACAATTTCCACTTAAAGAGCTTCTGAGGTACACTGAAGGGAGGTGTGTGTTTGTTTTGCTGTTGACTTCAAATATCAACAGTCTTTCGCCAGAATCAATGACCGCACCTTTTGAAGGTGCACATGATCTTGCATCTGGAAGCATCTCCTGGACTTACAGGTCACAGTTCTAAACTGGTGATTCAATCGGAGGGGTCACAGATGGAGGCAGCCTGGCTGAGTCTACCAAATCTCACCATGCATTAGACAGAACCTGGTCCGGGAGGTAGTGAAAGCAGCAGTGGTAACCAAGGTCTTGCTGGCCATCTTGGCCTCACAGTTAGAACTCTGTGGCCTAGTTGGTTAATCCTGCACAGACTCAGAATAGGGTTATGGCCTCGGGAGACTCGGACCACTCTGAGCCACAAAAGAGCCAATGCTAAAGCTTCTTTCGCAGAGTCATGAACCTGGCATTTTGGAGTCGGGTTGTAGCCACATCCAGAATGGGGGATCGTTGATGTGACTGCCTTCATTAGTCCATCTTCAGCAGACAGCTGATATCCCATATATCTTTAATATTCCAAAATAATATCTGCCACACTCTGGGGTAATGCAATGGCTATAATTCTTAGTAAATATTGCCTCAGATCAGTGAAATGTGTGACCTGCTTTGGAAATCTTCTCTGTGTTTTCTGCGAGTCTAAACACCACAATGTGAGAGAGGAGGGTGGACATGTTCCAGATGGCCTGCTCCTTGGTGTAGGCCAAATATGGCAGTATCCTGATGCCAATGGCCATCAGAGGAGACAAATCCATTTGTATGTTATAAACATATATGGTGTTAGGGAGAGGCCAAAGGGCAGAACTTTGAATTAGAATGCTTGTCCTTAGAAGGCAAACATTTATGAAGCATCTGTATTCTCTGGCAATGAAAACATAAAAATAAGGAGTGTACAGGACAGTGGATCCAAACCAGTCCAGTAGCTACATGGCTTGAACCACATACGGTATGTCACTTGTAGTATATGAAAAAGGAGGGTCTACATAAACTGGTCCATTCCCCTCAGATCTAAAATAGGAGTGTAAGATCAATGAGGCCTTGAGTCCCAGAAAAGCTGGGGGTTCGCCATATTGCAAGCATTCGTCCTGCATTAAGACACGTGACAGGGTAGATGAGGGACACTCGAACATTTACAAGAAGTCAGAGGATATGTGAAGCATGTGCAAAGCACATGGGTCTCCTATAGGCATACAAACATAGAAATGCAGTGATTCTTACAGAATTAGATCCTGTTTGTGGCCGTAGCCAATGGGAAAGGGGGACGGACTGGGCGTGTGCGCATGGAAGGAGGCGCATTCACGTTTTCTTAAATTAATTATTAAATAATACCATATATAAGGCGGTCCAATGCAAATATTTATTTAAGTACTTTGTGACAAAAAAATAAACCACTTGCATGAGCAGTCGATACTGACTAGCAGCTATGTACACCGTGCGAACCTTGACAACCCAGTTGTATTCTAACGTTAGCTTGTAGCTATTTTTACTAGCTAGGCTCCATACATGCTTGCTAATAACTTATTTACGTCTACGAGATTGACAGTGTTGTCAGTTTCAGAGTTAACTTAAATGAATCCGTTTTGGACAAAGGTGTGCAGAGGTGCTTAATTGTAAACTGGATTGATTCAGGAAGTCAGCCGACCATCTTCTCTGTGGGGAAATGCTAACAACAGAGAGCGAGAGTGTGTGTGTTTGTGGAGGGGCTGAGCGAATCAATGTGCTTTGTGCAGCTCTACAATGTACCCATTTTAAATAGTAAAATCATAGAAAATCAATATGTGGCGGGCAGTGCTTTTATTGTGGTGGGCCGCCAAAATAACTCGGTGTATGGAAAACACTACAACTGGCGTGCGGTGTCCAAAAAAGGGACTTGCTAATGGTTCATTTAGCCATGTTGGTTTCGTAATTCATAAACTTTCACCCACTTCTCATCAAGTGCTTCTCTGGCTGATCTAAAGAGTGACCTGAGCATACAAGCTAGGTTTGATAGGGCCTATTTGCACACAGCAGGCAGAGTGGATGGGGGAAACCCGGCTCCCATCTGGCTAGGCTAGAAACAAAGCCCCACATTTTGGCCCAGGTGTTGCATCACAAGGAATGATTTGTCAATCAAGTCCTTTACAGAGACCCAAAAGAAGTCATTGCACTTTGGGACACCCAAGCCTGACATCACAGGTGCCATCAGAAAAGTGCATTAAATTCCATTCATTGCACCATTCAAACCTACTTGAATGCATTCTTGCATTTATCTGCTAAGGGATGAGAAGAATGACCGACTACAGAGCTATGAGGAAGGCATTGTTGAGTGCCAAACTTCAAGATCCACTGCCTTAGCTCCCGGGTCATTGATTTTCCAGCCATGACGAGAGTTGATTCACTCAGTTGATTCTTGCAGAGAATAACTTGACTGCTTTTTGTTGGTCGTCACTCAGCGTGGGCATTTGTGATCACGAACCATTATAGATTGAGGGGCTTGGGCCAGATTGACTTTGGACCAGGATTGAATCTACCAGCTGAGAGGTTCGTTCTGCCTTACAAGAGATCCAAACGCTGGCAGTGACTGACTTCAGGCAAGTACACTGTGGGCAGATTACCTGTCTGTTGCAGGGCTAACCCAGAAACAAACAACCATTTACACTCCCCTATGGGCAATTTAGGGTAGCCAGTTGCATGTCTTTGGGCTGTGGGAGGAGACCGGCGCACCTCTGCTGTGTTGTCAAATTTGTAGCCAGAGTCTGTTCAGGGATGTTCTCCTCCTCGCAGTAGAGACAAGAGACAAAGTCGCTCATTTTCTAGCCCCGCCCTCTCCTCCAGTAGAGATGTTCAGACGAACGCAGTCACATTCTCAAATTGTCTTTATTACATCTATCCAGAGAGCGTAAATATTTTTAGATGGAGATACTTCATTACTATGGATATATCTAGGAGGACATTTATAACATGAACTGGAAATTTGGACGTGAATAATGGACGTGACTGATGCGGAACGAGCCAGGAGTGAGCTTGCCACGGTGAGTTAGAACTCATTGTTTGGGAAGCATGGCTATTCCGAGCACACCGTAAACTAACAAGCTACTTATAAAAATCCATATCCTAATGTTATTGGTAGTGTGTGTTCACAGACGAGCAAATGGCTTTTGCGCAAATTCCTGTAGCTGGCTAGCTGGATGGAGGCTATATGGCTAGTGCGATTACACTGACTTTCTATGAAACTTCTTGATGTTTTAAATATCTGTAATAGAAATGGCTAACAGTTTGTATTCCCGCATGTGTAAAGAAATGTTAAAATGATTAGCTATATGATGGTAAATTGTGTGGTGTCTCTTCTGGCTAAAGCTGTCAGTCATGTGTAGCCATGCCTTCTTACTTTATAGTAGAATAATAATAAAATATAATAAACAAAAAATGCAGATATCAGCATAGTTAGGCACTAGTTACTAACTGATCACATTAGACACTATAGATGGAAAGTCGCTTTAGATGAGAAAATTGACATGGTGACAGATTTTGTCCTTAAACACATGGGGATGGGCGGGGCTAAACATTGTCCTGCAGCCTTCCAGCAGGGGCGCTAGACTAGTGCTGGCCTCCCGTTTTAGAGGTGATGTGCTGTCCATTTTTATACATTCGATGGTTTGAACCCAGATCCTTCTTGCTGTGAGGCGACCGTGCTAACCACTGCACCACCATGCCACCCCTTCCCCAAACAGTGCTCATGATAAAGAATATCAAAGGAATGAGCGAGAATAAGAATGAGAGGTGTCTGTCCCTAGCTTTGAGGGGCAAGTTACAGCCAGCTGTGAAGTGGATAGATTACATAATGTGTTTACAAATGTAAGACGTAAAAGGGAATTACTGATGTATGGTGGCTGTAATTATATTGCTATATACTGTGTCATAACTCATGAAGTAGCTTAGGCATGTGTGCACATGTGCACAATCTGGTATCCAGATGTTCTACACCTTCCCTGGTGATTGGAAGGGGTGAAATAGAAATATCACAGGAATGTATTAATTATCCTGCGATGGACTGGTATGTCATCCAGAGAGAGGAGGAACCTGACCAGGATAAAGCCGAAATAACACCGGTAATGATCATACACTGAAGAATAAGTACTGTAAACTACATCTGATAGTGCGGCTGTCATACACTCTGCCCTAATCATTAGTTAAAAGAGAAAAGGAAAAAAAAACTTGTATCAAATAAACAATATGTAATTCAAATTGTCTACTCAATCTATAGGATAAACTATTTTTTTTTAAAGAATTTTTTTTAATTAAATAATAATAATAATAATAATAATAATAATAATAGGTGACCTCCATAAGGAATATTATAAAATAAATATGTGCACTGTATAGACTTACTATGATTAAAAAAACTATAATCTAATTACAGTATGATAGATTCTCATCTAGGCTCTTGGTTTTTTCTTATCATCATAAGCAAGAGGTGTGAGAGATGCTGTCAAAAGCAGGATGACGATAAAGATTAGATCTTTTACGGTTTTGGCCTACACCCTTACCACTCAAACCAAAATCATACAAGGTTTCCTAAGTATGGTGTGGTGATGGAAGGGTCTGAGTGGCTAATGTTTTTGCTTTCCTTTTTGCCATATGCGTTCCCGGTGAAAGTATCGGAATTTAATGTTAGGGTTTAGATGGCAGAATACGTTAGGGGGAAAAAGACTTATTTTCATGCACAGCTGAAAGAGGTGCAGCATTCTGTCGGAGCGTGCACTTTGAAAATGGCAAATCAGAAAAGAAGCAGTGTGCTGCCATTATAAGGGTCATCAAGACAGCCATCATCATCAAGGACACCATTACAGGAAGGCATTTATACATCATCATCATCATCATCATCATCATCATCTCCTCCTCCTCTCTGTGCCTTTATCATCATCATCATCATCATCATCATCATCATCAACCCCTCATCATGATCAGCACAGCCATTATAGTCATCATCATTATCATTAGGCTGGGTAATCATCCACCAAGGGTTTCTTGCAAGCCCAATATAAAGGCCGACTCAGGATCTCGCACTCATTTCCTCCGTGTGTGAGGAGAGAGCTTCACGAGGGAGCGAGAGAAAGAGAGGGCCAGGTTATAGGCAGGCAGCGTGTTCAGTGCTTCCAGTATTCAGTATTTGTTTATCTTTTAGCGGTGTGAGTATAAGACAATGTTTTGTATAGTTTGTTTTATACCGAGTATTGAAAACGTAGGAAATACTTTTATGCAACGTTTATGATGTATTGCTCTGATCTATACTGTTTTGCTCTGATCCCATACAGCTAATATCAGTCTGCCTAGTTTCCAACTGGGTGACGAAGAGAGCTCCTCCTTCAGCCACCTCAGCATGGAGAGTGACACCCACGACCATCGCACCACTGAGAATGATCGGGAGGGTGCAAGATCCGAGCCCGCGTTCCCCCTCTACGCCTCCTGCAGGGGCTGCAGTCAGCTCCTTGATGACGATGAGCACTCATGCCTGCGCTGCTCTAAACGGGACGGAGCCAGCATAGGGGACAGGAGTGTCCTCGTAGGAGCACAGCCTGAGCTCAAAGGGGCAGATGGAGAGGGAGCAGGACCCGAGAACGGCCAGCAGAAGCTGAACTCTTGCCCGCTGTGCGGCTTCTCCTCGCGTTACACCAACCACGTGAAGAGGCACATGAAGACGCACAACGGCGAGAAGCCATACCGCTGCTCGCTTTGCTCCTACGCCTCTGCGCAGCTGGTCAACCTGCAGCGACACTTGCGCATCCACACAGGAGAAAAACCTTACAAGTGTGAGCACTGCACATTCGCCTGCAGCTCCCTGGGCAACCTGAAGAGGCACCAGCGCATGCACACAGTCGCAAGTCCTGCTCCGAATACACAACAGCGAATGCACACTGCCATCATTCCAGTCCACAATACACACCAGAGCATGCACGCAGTCACTAATCCTGCACAGAACACGCAGCGGATGATGAGCGGCCTCAGCCTCCGGGGTCCTGTTGGATGCCAGAGCCTAAAAGAGGACGCTGCACGTGCCTCGAGGGAAGGTACGCTTTTATTTTTCTTCACGAAAAAGAAAACGTTCTGTTTGGAATAAAACATTTTATTTAGAAGTAATACTCAGG
The DNA here is from genome assembly GCA_030068235.1 of Notoglanidium macrostoma. Classification (NCBI taxonomy): domain Eukaryota; kingdom Metazoa; phylum Chordata; class Actinopteri; order Siluriformes; family Auchenoglanididae; genus Notoglanidium; species Notoglanidium macrostoma. The sequence continues at coordinate 4,643,678 of JAQQZR010000020.1, forward strand.
ACATTTTGAAAGCAGTTGAGGTAAGGGTTCGAAATGGGTTCGTGAATTAAGTTCTAGATTAATTAATTCGAGGATTTGAGTTCACATCAGATGACCTTTTTTTTATATAGATATATTTTAACTTTCACTTTCCATCAAGAGAACCCGTAAGTATGTGAAGGTGTTTTTTAATTAATCATTTATATTAAGATTAATCCTACAAAAGGCATGATACAACAGCATTGTCAAAAGTATTTATGAATTATAAAGGGGGGCCGCATCAGAATACAGCAGTGTTCCTTCAACCTTATTTCTTTCCACCTCATTCGTAGCCCATGAGTGATTCCAGTAGGCAAGAATTTGCACCCCTTTCCTGTACTGGCCAAAAGATGGAAAGCCTGTTTACACCTTATTTTACACCTGTTTATATCCTGAATTGAATTGGCAGGTTAATTCTGTTGATAAATATTTAATATTTTCTTGCTACTAGATGTAGTTTTGCCCTTTTATTGCTAAATGTTGATTTGTTTTGGTGCAATTTTCAGTGCTTCAGTCCTCAGAAATGAAAGGGAATTTGAGCATTGCCAGTGACAGTGGATATCTCAAGGCTTTTGCGCGGCTGAAGTCAGAGCAGCAGTCGAGCACCCGAGCGCCTCCCGGCGTTCTGCCTCCTCTGCTCTTCCCTTTCACGTGCAGGCTGTGTGGCCTGGTCCTGGATGGTGAGGATGGCTCGTCGGCGCAGATCTGTGCCAAGTGCACCCTGGAAATGCTGACTAAAGACGCAGCAGGCAGCGCCAGCGAGCGGGGACACCGAGGGGACAGGGTGTACACGTGTGCCGCCTGCCCGTTCCTCACACACTACCCCAACCACCTGGCCCGGCACATGAAGACGCACAGCGGCGAGAAGCCCTACAAGTGCCCACAGTGCCCATACGCTTCAGCCCACTTCGACAACCTGAAGCGGCACCACCGCGTGCACACGGGCGAAAAACCCTACAAGTGCCACCTGTGCGACTACGCCTGCGGCAACTTGGCGAACCTAAAGCGGCACCAGCGGGTTCACTCGGGCGCCAAACCGTTCCAATGCAGCATGTGCAGCTACAGCTGCAACCAGAGCATGAACCTGAAGAGGCACATGCTGCGTCACACAGGTGAGAAACCACACAAGTGCCATGCGTGCACATACACCACAGGCCACTGGGACAACTACAAGCGGCACCAGAAGAAACACGTAGCGGGAGCAGACGAGTGGGATAAAGTGCCGCTGCCCGCCAATGAGGAAGAGGCAGAGATTGACGACGAGGAGGAGGAGGAAGAGGAGGAGGTGTAGCCTAGCAACGGGAGGAACAATTGTAGTGTGATGAGATTATTTAAAATTGAGATGAAGTGTTACTGTACCAGCATAAGCTTATTTTGTTTTTTTTTCTCCCTTTGTGTCATGTCTTTTGAATAGGTTCAAGCTGCTAAACAGACTTGTGCACAAGATTGAAAAAACAAACAAACCCGTTTTCGTTACCTTTGCATAGGGTTGGATGGGTAATTCAAGACTCTGGATCGGTGTCCTTGCTTCGTCAGTGCCATAGACATTTGTTATGCTACCTAGATGAAATCCATTTTCTCCTTCCTTGTACGTGTTGCACGGATGTTCACTGATCTGCAGTGCCACAGAGCCGTACGTCCTTACTGGTTGAACCTTCTGTGGTTTCTCCGAGGCCTTTGCTGCTCGAATGGATAGTTCTAAACCTTCACTACATCCCTTTACAGTGCCAAAACTCCTACGAGGCCGGACTTTTGCAGCTTCAAATGTCATTTAATTTACTAGCGACAGTGTTGCTCCTTGGTTGTAATGTCTCAACTGTGAAATTTTGTCCGATGTTACAGTAGTGCGTAGTCGGCGTTGGAATGTCAGGATTTATGTAAAGCACTTATTTTTCTATGTGTTTTGTTCGTTAAAAAGAATGTTTGGCATGCATTTGCCGTCAGTGGCATTAACTTAAAGAAAAGGGACCATGAATTCCATATGCAGTTTATAACCTTCAGGTTGCCAAGAAACGATCGAGATGGATTCCTTTCGATGTGTGGTGCTTAAGTGCTCTCTTGTAATTATGCAGTCGTTTCATAATTGCCTTAAATATCCTGGAATAAAGTACTCTGTCGTGAGACTTGTGTACGATTTATGATGGAATAATGTAATAGCTGAGCAACTCATCCTGTTAGGCAGGAACAATTTTCCTTAGTGGGCGTTTTTGGTGATTTGTAGATTTGTGGCACTTAAACAAGTCTCCTTGTGACATCATTTGTATCGTTTCGGACCTCGGTTTTCTCCCTGAACGTTTTCTTCCTCGGGATTGTGGAAAAATGCGATGCCGTCCAGGGTTCAGAGGTTTCTCACGTGAGAACGTCGTTATTCTTTAGGATTTCACAGGAATCGGGCACCGAATCCTTTCCTTGCTCGAACTCCTCCACGCAGGAGGGGCTGCTTAATTAGCAAACTGGTGTGTTGGAGCAGGGAATGTGTGCAGGACAGGACGGGATGGGGAAAATGTGAAGCAGAGCCGTGCGCTCCTTTTAATCGTCATTTGCAGTCACATCACATTCAATCCATCATGAACTATGTAACATTCAAGCGCACAGGAAAGACAACCACCACATGGAACTGCAGAGATTTGGCACCTACATTTATTGAAATCCATGACATTGCTTTTATTTATTTATTTATTTATTTTAAAGAACTGCTAAGCTCTGTGTGACATTAAGAATATATACCATTAACCCCTCGTGGAGATGCTGGTGAACAGACTGATGTTGACACTCACATAGTAGAAGTCTTTACAGTTGATCAAAATGACAATGAGCTTTTCAATCAAGACCCAGACAAGTTAGACAAATCTCAATCATCTTTACCGTCGAAACTCAGATCAGTCTTGTTCCCGTTGTATTCGGTAAACACGGCTCTGGAATGAAGGTTCTCGTTTGCTCAGGTTGACAATTTTCCCATGCAAAGGTTAAAAAACACCAACCTGAAATATGAAATGCAGCTCCCCCCCCCTCCCCCCTCCATTTCCACTCGGGCCTCTGAGATGATGCTACGATGTATTTAATAAAGCACAAAATGGCCTAGGGTTTTCAAAATATGGACTATCTAATGAGTAAAAAGACAATGAAATTCAGATGTGGAATTTGTAAACACGTCTTTCAAATTCTACTCTCGATTTTCTGTAAACAGCGGTGTGTGTTCATATTTTGTTGTTTTTACACAGCTTAGATATAGTTGATCTACTGCATTTGATTATAATAGTCTAAGGATAATACATATTAGTAAAATGAATACTTCAGAATACTTTTTATTTGCATGTACATTTATAAAAGTGACTACCATGATTTTAAATGTTTTTGTGCAAAATGCTTTAGTAAACTAGAATTTTGGCATTTATGAGAAACCTTTCACAAAAATATTGGTTGGAAAGATGAGAAAAGAAAGAAAAAAAAAAAAGTCTTCAACACCATGCACGTCTGGTTCCGAATGAGTCACGCCTTCCGTCTTTAGAACATTGTGCAAGGTCATGGCTTCAGCGTGTGCAAGCGGTTCTGCCCAACACCAACAGAACTCTTTCTAAATTCTGCAATGTTCCTCACCAGAGCTTACATCGACGAGGACCTAACACTGAAATGACTTTAAAATGGACAAGCTTGAAATGTAAGGCGGCTGAATCACGGCAAGGCAAAGAGTTGACGGTTAAAGAAGGCCATGGCTCTTTGTGCGACGCGTGATCGGATTAGGATGAGGTTTCCGTTCAGAACCCGTTTAACAATGTCTATTCACTACTTACGAAGCGGTGATGCGGCGGCGTCTCGAAAGCATTGAAAACGCCAGGTAGATAATGGCAGGCAAAAAGAAAGAAAGAAAGAAAGAAAAAAAAAAAAGGCAAGGACTGGCACTCTGCACGTGAAGGCCGCAATTCCTCCTGCACTTCTGAAGTCTAACTGATGGAATACAGGCTGGAACTGCGACCAAAGTCTGCACGTACAGTTTGTAGCATGTTTGTACTTTTTTTTTTTTTTTTTTAGATCAGTGTTCTCAGATCTACTTTTAGCCATCAGCTCATGACAGCATGAAGCTCAATTGATTAATGCTTAATCATTGGTTACAGCATAGAGGATGAGAAAGCACAGCTTTGAGTCTCTAAAAAGGAAGTAATATTCAGTAGAGGTTAATATCAGAAGCAGCTTTTGTTGCAGCCAATAACAAGTATTTCTTTGAGACACATGATGCAGGAAATAACCCCAAAACTACGCATCGCCGTGTCTGCTTAAACAGTTTGAAATACTGAAGGAATTTTTTTTTTTTTTTTTAAAGGATGCACGGATTGAGTTTTGATACAGAGGCTGATGAAATATAACAGATTTGATGATTTCGCATCCCATTCACAGACATATTTATTGCCATGAATGCCTGCAATGTTGACTGATACGGCAGATCCTGGCAACAGAAGCTTGCCGTGTTGCCTGGTTACTACGGTCAGCTATCGGCATATACTCCGAATGTTAATACAGTTTGTCAGTGCATCTTGTTCAATCTGGATTTTTTACTTATGTGTCGTAGGTTGGGCATGGCACACGATGTATTGTGCTTGTGCTACACCTATCTAAGTTGACACCTCGTTACATGCAAGACCCTTACCCTTAATAATCTGTGGTTTATAAGGATGTTTTGGACTATAGGAGAAATGCTGGGGGACAACAGTGTGTTCGAATCTTGCAGAATCAGGCGCGTCCCCTCCACTCCAACCTGCTCGGCTTGGCTCAGCTGTCCTGTGCTTCGGTCCGAGAGGAGCGTCACAGGTCGTCGTCCCCGATGCCTTCGAAGGCATAGTTTCCGTGAAAATCACTGCCGCTGAGATCGTTAGCCGAGTTTGAGGCGCTGAGCCCGCGTAGTGAGACTGAACTCAGCTTGGTCTAAAGCACAAAAGGTAAGACGCATACAAAAGGAATGCATGAGTTTACCATGCTGAAAAGTAAATGGTAGCAGATCCAGATAAAAGTGCGTGCTGAACTCACAGACAGCTTAACTACTTGTTCCCGGTTCGCATCAGGAGAATCCTGGAGATAAAAAGCAAGAGATGAAAACTACCCGTGTGTTTGACGCGATCAAAAAGCATGCTGTAATTGAGCAGCTCCCTTACCAGTAATGGAGGGGATTTCACAGCTTGTTGGCTGTTGGATCGATGGATGGATCCGTTCAGGCGTTTCTTCTGCATCTGATGAACACATAACACGTCAGTGCAAGCGTTGTAGAGAGCACACTTGAGTTCACCACCTGGGACCGAGATAGAGCCTCGATTCTATTGACGAGCGCGCATTAGAACAATGAAGTCCTTTATTAAACAGAGTGCATTCGCTAGGCCAAAATCTTAAGTGGGTGTGAAATCGCTGCTGTACACACTAGGAGCCGTGCAGAGATCCGTCTTTTCTGCATGACGACTGCTTATTGCACTAATGTGTGCAAAAAAAAAAAAAAAAAGAAAACCCCAAATGTTTAACATTAAACAGATGCAGGAAACACAATAAATTCGAAATGTGAGGTTGAAGAAGCTCTTCGAGATAAATCGCTGGAGCTTGGGAGCGTACACATTTATGCACAAACACCACATGCGGTAAAAGCAAACCAGAAGGATTTCTTGAGATTTGGCAGACAGGCAGAGTTACATAAGAACAAACAAACAGAGAAACTGACTTTCTTAATGCTTCCCCCAGACTTCTTCACCATCAGTTCATCCACCATGGACTGGAGACAGATACTCATCATGATCGCCTGAAAACATGAATCGTCCGAGTTAACAAACAAAAGCCACACCATAGCCCTTGTTACAGTACTACAGTATATAAAGTTTTTCCTATCGAGCAGCACAGGCAAACCCATGTTTATTTTACTGCCTCCACGTGCACCCAAACACAAGTGTGCCAGTAAGATAAGCCCTTTATCACCACACACGAGATATTGTTTGAAGCAAGACAGTAGATACCGTCAACGTGGAAGACAGTAGAAATAAGATAAAGAATACAAATAAAGATGAAAAATGCAGGTGCTAAAATGGAAATAGACGGTTGCTACTACCCTTGTTAAAAATGCAGTCCTCTAATTCTAACCCAATACACTTTTGTAAATTCGGCAAATATTTCCGTACAATCTGCTAGCCGTCCTTTCTGTGCGTGCGCTGGAAGGAAGAAGGGAAAAAAAATTAAAAATAGGTGTTTGTACACAACCCCGGCTCTGTAAACATTCAAACATAGAACGTGGCTCGGGCTGAGACGCAACACTATTCAAGCCAGTCGAGGGACGGCGGGAAGAGGAGATGGAGGTCATCGTCAGTGTTGTTGCCTTGGCAACGCAGGTTCATGTATTTGGGGGCGGAGCTTCTGAAGGAGCACTGAAGGGGTGTGTGTATTTGTTTGGCTTCATATATTATATACACACACATTTGAGTTCATATATTAACAATCTTCCTCCAGAATCGTTGCACCTTTAAAGTGGTAAATAGTTCTAGCAGGATTCACAGGAAGTTCAAAATAAACATTTACATGTACAGAGGTATAAATGCAAGCGTAGTATCAAGTGTTGCAGAGTGTACGTGTAATCTACTGCGCAGAAATTCTGCTGACTCCTTCGGTTTCTCTTTGGGCGGTTTTGATGATGCGCTGGAGTGCTTTTCCGAGGTGCAGGATGCATACTTTTATGCAGAATGTAATTATGGACTCGATGGTGCATTCTCAATCTGTTTTCTGTGCTTCCCTTAGCCTTCTCAGCCTCTGGGGGGTTTTTTGTTCGTTTTTTTTTTTTTTTTTTTTACTGTTGTGGTGATGGACCGTGATAGGGTGTCACTGATGTGGATACTATACAGGAATTTACAAATCCCCGACTGCCTCAACCTCGTCACCGCTCATGTTGGTGGGATGGTAAACATTGTGGTTTTCTGAAGTCCAGGATGAGTTCTTTGGTTTTCTTGGAGTCGAGAACCAGGCTGTTACTATGACTACACGTCTCTTGACGTCCTCTCTGTAGGCTGGTTCATTATTGTTTGAGAGGAGTCTTTTAATAGTGGTGTAATCTGTGCTCTTTATGATGTTGGACTTGTGGGTGGATCTGTAACCGTGTGTTAAGAGGGAGTATAACAGGGGGCTCAGCACACAGCCCTGTGGCGCTCCAGTGCTTCCGCACACTCACGGTTTGGGGTCTATTGCTTAGAAAGTCCAGAATCCCATTGCACGGGCTCCGTGAAAGGTCAGAGACGTTTGAGTGCACACTAAAGTAGGACAAAATACAAGGAGCTTCTGCGGCTGAATCTTAAGTCATCCCTGCACACCCAGGTGAATTTCCCCATTCGCTCTGGATCAACGGTGATCCTCACCAGGGTAAAGCTTGTACTAAAGACGAACGAATGAAGAGGAAGCCATTAGGCGTACAGTTTAGTTTTAAGATGTTTACTGGGTGTGGATTATGTGGAAGAAATAGAACATCAAGCTAAATAACAAAAAGAACTGGATTTAAAAAAAAACAAAAACTTCTGGCAGTCACTACACAAGATTTTTGTACCAGTAGAAAAGTGATTACGTTCAGAGACATTAATCGAGATGATTTTGTAATGACTGTATTAGAATAATCTATGGTTTGCACTATTTTTATCTCCACCCATATGACCTGGCTCGGCTCATCCAGTGGAAAGGTTCCATTCTTTTGTTTGTGTTGTACTTTTAGCGTGAGGAACTAGCCAGGAAGGAACCTGCTAAAATTAAACCTAGATTAAATAAACAAAATGAGCTGGCTGAGATGACATTCTGACCTGTGGACTCGTGATGGTGACCCACTGCAGACGGTCTTTGCTCATCAGATACTCGAAGGCCAGCTCCAGTTTGACCTCGCACTTGCCTGAGGTGCAGGGATTAGTGGTGCCGTTGGACACTGGGACTTGCTGCAGAGGGAAAGAATCATCATCATCATCATCATCCTGCTTATTACTATTTACCATCAGCAACCATTATCACAGTCCTTAACATTTTAATTAGCATCAAATTCGAATTTGTTCCCAATTAGCTGCATCATTAATCACCCTGAATGACCATCATTATCTTCACTAGGGACGGCATTTTAAAGGAAAGTGCAGCTGCTTCGTAAACTCCAAGTATCAGATTTCTCTCAAGACAAATGCTTAACGCCTCTCGATACAAGGCGCAAATTGTTTTTTTTTCTTTTTTTTTTTTCTTTTTTTATTCAGGGCTCTCTGATGAGCGGAGGCTGCATCGTCTTCGACTTCCTGGCAGCTAATGGAATGCCTGAGCAGAAAATAAGATATACAAAGTGTTTCCACATCCTTCTGTGAAAACCCCAGTGTAATAACGGGAGACAGGCTATCTGTGTGGGAGGCCACTTTGTCTGAAAATGCTTCCTTTGCAAGATAAAGCAAGTAATAGTTTCCGTCTAAAAAAACAAAAAAAAAAAAACAAAACAGTAGATGGTATCGATCCCAATCCAAACTGTAATGTGTTTAAAACAATCTCGAATTTATTCAGGTGGAACAAAACAAGGCTGGGATGAGTAATATAATCCACAGTGACTTGCCAATAAGCTGGAAGTGTATTGGAAATCAGTGAAAATCCAACACCGCAGTGAGGCAGATGCATGATTGCCTAAATGCCAGGACAAAGATGGATGGATGGATGGATGGATGGCATCCTCGTGTGGGTGTTGCTCCTTAATGAGAGTGACCGCTTTAGCCAATTACAGTTAGCCGGCACCTATTTTGATGCAGACTCTCCTGACAGCCTGGCAGAGCAGAAATATTTACACCCCTGCTATATAAAGCAGGAGACACTCGTTACGACTGCAGGAAAACGAGCACAGAACCACTTCGCGTGCCTCACGTCAATGCTATTTTTCGAATTTTACCATTATCTTAGAAACACCTTTCAGAACATGATTAAATCTCCATTAACAAGCCTGCATCAGGGTTAAATCTGAACAGAGGTGCATTTTTTATTTTATTTTTTTCCCCTTTAAAAAGCAGCTGATACTATTAGACGTCCCACGTCAACAAAGCTGACACTTACAGATGAAGTGACTCGCCAGCACCTCATGCGTGTGACCTTAAAGCTGCCCTCCTTCATCTGGTTGTTGGGCAGTTTGACGTGAAAATTGAGCTCGTTGTTGCCGGCGCTGACGATGACGTGGCAGCCTTTTTCGGGAAAATCCGTGATGCAGGGATCGAACTTGATATAGCCGAAGTACTTCAGGGTCTGAGCCAATCTGATGAACTATGGAAAGCAACATGGACTCGAATAAATGACAGCCACCATCTTAGATGAGAATTCTAGACCGGTGAACATAAATGCCGGAGATGAGGAGCAGGGGAGATCAGACGTGTCCGTGCTGAGCAGGCCGCGCTCACCTCTTTCTTTGAGCCTTTCTCCTGCAGGGATTTCAGCTGTCTGTGCTGGTCTTTGTTGGCAAGAATCCAGCCTCGCTCGATGTCAGACACCGTCTGAAGAGAAGACAAGCTTGATTTCACTGCGGCCAAATATTAATGCCGTGTATAAACGTGCCTACACACATCAGCAGAAAATCAACAATACAGTACAGATGTGCAGCCAGACCGAAAGGATACTTGCTCCAAGAACATCAATCATCTTTCCAAATATTACAATGATTTTTTTTTTTTTTTTTTCCTTCTTTTAAACTTTACCTTATTTATTTCATTTTTTTTCTTTTTAGACTTTCTCAGCTTCTGGTTTTCAAACAGGCTGAACCACTTTTAAAGACGATTGATTTTGACCTAACGTGACCTTAAAAGCATGCGATTTTTGGGGGCTTTGTGTTAACCCTCAGTCCTTGAGAACTTCAAAACAAGTGATATCAGTGTTGTGGCTTCAGACAGAGATTTATCACATAAACCATGCATGTGTCTACACCAGAAAGCATCAAAGAGAAGAAATCAGTTACTCCCGGTTTCACTTGGAAAGGGATAAAAACAGAGCGTACCTGAGCGTATAACAAGTTAAGCCCCACACTATCCTCCATTACATCATTGTCGTATGCCGAGTCCCAATAACTGTAGAAGAGAATAAACCACACTTACTCTTAATTCGTTCATTAGACCTATGGAAAGAGAAACCTTTAAAACAGTGCATCTCTTTGTCTATATTAAACCTAAAATATTTGAGAAGTGAGTGAATGGAAGTGCAGAAGCAAGAATGAAAGTTGTTTTCATAGGAGTAACGAGTAAAACGAGCTATGAAGCAGTGACAAAATGCGAGCACTGGAGAGTTCGATCACAGAGGCGCTACAATCAAAGCTTTTTACATTTCAACAACCAAAATAAGACAGATCTAGGGAATGACCCACGACTGGCGGTGGGAACGAGACCGATCAAGCCTAGTTTATTCTGCACAAACTGGCTGGGAAAAGACTCCCAGCAAGCTCGCAATAATAAGAGGACTCGGCCGGTATGATGCTTCTTAGAACGCCAACAAGCATATTTCTGTTGAAATACTGGGCCACTTCTACATGGACAAACAGGAAAAGAAAATTGCTGTTTGTGCCTTTTAGGACCACCAGGACGCTTTGGGGGAAAGGGTGTGCGTGGGGACGGAGAGTATTGTGAAATGGTGAGAGGAAACGAATAGAACTGTTTCACAACCCAGATCGAGCCTGCCAGAGGGCAAAGTGTCAGAGTATCAATAATTAAGCTAATGCTAATATTTATCAACTAAGATAACTTACTGGTGGAGAACAAAAACATCATCATTATACGAGGAACCATGATTTGAGCAAGTTTTCCTATGCTAATGCAGTCTTAAGTTTCAGAAGTCGTGCTGCCTCAAACCCAAAACCCTTTTGGACGAATGCTTTGAGGAGCGAGCTGGGCTAATGGAGCTGGAAATGAAACCTACATGCTAAGTTTAAGAAGCTACAGGAAAGGATTACAGGGAAAGCAGACAGCAGAAAACAACTTAGTCATTCTTGTGAAGAAAAGCCTCAAGGGAGTCTCACTCTGGTTCCGTTGCACTGTTCTTTCAATTTGTGTGCAAGGAAAAAGAAAGGCCACAATGTTCCAAATGGAATTGAAACATTCAAATAATAATAATAAAAACGTCTTATTGAACTTCCTGAACCACAATTCAACAGTACCGAGTGGTGAATCAGCATGTCCTTGTGAAGTTCACCCTGGAAAATGAATTCACTGAACCAGAAGTAAAGTGTGCCATAAACAGACATGCCTGGTGGCATACTGATGTCATGGTGTACCTTTTGCGGAGGACGATGTGGTAGTCGGGATTGCGCAGGCTGGTGACCGACACGTAGGGCAGCTCGAACTCCTGCAGCTTTCTCACGACTGTGACGCAGTGGGAGAGGACACAGAGAAGAGACAGACAGGAGAAAGTGTATGAGTAGCCTCAAGGACATTCTGATGATTTAAAGAAAAAAGAAAAAAAAAAGGCAAGAGATGAAGAGAAATCCATCTGGCTAAATGACAGGTTTATCAGATGGCAAGCCGAGCTCATAAGAGAGAACGAGTCGGAAGACGAAACAGCTGTTCAAGGTTTTCTTTTCTCTGGAGAGCAGACGAAGAGGGCAACTGGGGGATAGAAAGAGTCGAGGTTTACTTCAGAATCTGAGATGCTAATGTGATGAACAGCATACCAGCACCACTGCGGAGGAGGAAGGAAAGTATTGCAAGTCGAGAGCTCGGTGTGAAAATCCCACTAACGTGCAAGTTAATTTCCTGTCTAATTCAGTGCAAGCTTGTTTACTAGCACGCAGCTCAATACGTCAGAACAAGCCTCTTTTTTTTTTTTTTCTTTTTTTTTTTACTTCGTCAGTACGTCAAATACTTTGCTCTGCTTAAAGACCGTTACACTTCACTTTCTTACAACCCACTGATGGCTCTCCAGCTGCTTTGAGCTTCTACAGAGCATGTGTTTTCTCAGATCTGAAAATCTTCACCCTGCTCCCAAAGAAAGGCAGCGATAACGAGAGAGAGAGAGAACAGAGAGAGAGAGAGAGAGAGAGAGAGAGCGAGAGAGAGCGAGAGAGAGAGAGAGAGAGAGAACAGAGAGAGAGAGAGAGAGAACAGAGAGAGAGAGAGAGAGAACAGAGAAAACGAACAGAGAGAACGAACAGAGAGAGACAGAGAGAAAACAGAGAGAGCGAGAGAGAATGAGAGAGAGAGAGAGAGAGAGAACGAACAGAGAGAGAACGAACAGAGAGAGACAGAGAGAGAGAGAATGAGAGAGAATGAGAGAGAGAGAGAGAGAGAACGAACAGAGAGAGCGAGAGAGAGAGAGAGAGAGAGAGAGAGAGAGAGAGAGAGAGAGCGCTGTGCGCTGAACTCCGCTTGGTCGAGACTACTTGCGCAGTGGGTATCAAACTGCATAAAAAACACTTACAAAATCAAAAAGAAAGACTCAAAACTGGCATGAATAGAAATCCGAGTTTGCTGTCGATATACAGACATGTAGAGATGAGCGAAAGAAAAGTTACAAATCAGAAAAAGCAGCGCAGAAATAAATGTATTAAGCCAAGAGAATGGAAGCGCAGACTGTAGGAACTGGCTCGGCGCTCGCGAGTCCTGCAATAAAGTTATGCGTTAAAGATTCCTGTTCTCGGATGACGGAGGGGTCATCCCGATACGATCTGCTGTTTGACATCCATTCTGAAATGCTTTTCTGCTCAACCTGGTTGTAAAGAGTCGTTATTTAATCTAAAATAAAGCCAGCTTGCATAAACCTTTACGGTCTACGACCTACCGTCCTACAAAGCCTCGGTTCCCCGTCGTTATTAAAGTCTTACCTATAAATGATGTCAACTGGAATCTAACGACTATTTTACAAAATAATAGGTTCTCTGGGTAGAAAGTTCCGAAATTAAAATACCTCTCGGGCTCCAATAAATGGACAAACTATTCTTCTACACATTTAAATAATTGTAAATATCTACTTTGGACAACAATAACTCGGTACTGAAGCCGTCAGTCAGGGTTAAAGGGATCCCCGACTGTCTAAAACATTTGAGAATCCCTGCTATACGAAACAACATCAGGGCCTTTTTTATTAAGGTAAAGTACAATAGCTTGTTAAACGGTCAGTAATTAGGTGATGAGCCAGCAGCGAGGTTGTTAATGTCATACTAACACAAGCTTACGAGAACTTCTCCCCTGAACTCGGTCTTCACCTGGGAATAAACAGCCGTGTTCGGACGTCAACCTCCCAACGTCTTACAAACGTGGCACGCGTTCAAATCTCTGACGTGAACTTGTTTCAGAAAAGAAAGTTTAAATGCACAAAAAAAAAAAAGAATGTTTCAATACTCTACATGCACAGCAGCAGAAACTATTTAATATGAGCTCACTGAATGATTACGATATCCCTACTTGCCAATCTAAAAGGCAAAGCTATCTAGCTAACAAAAGATCCGGTGCACTTATTTCTATAGAACACACACCGAACCAGTAAATGAAGGTTGTGTACTCACATGTGCAGCCACCGTTTACTCCGTCCTGAACCAGGAAGAGGCTGAAATAGCCCACTAAATCATCAGGCAGCTCCAGTTTCGATGCGACTGCCTATTGAGGCGGGAAAACGGGACAAAAGTGAATTCGTCTTCAATACTCACTGCAGCTTGTAATACACCATCACAAAACATATTATGGCTTTTAGATATATCCTCAACAAGCTTGGATCAATAGCATGGCAACCTGCCAGTTGAGAATTTTCAGGATATTGTACAATTCTCACAGAGAGGACTCGCATTATCATGAAAGTATAAGAATATGAATTCATATTCAAATGAAAAGGTGTGAACACATTTTGCTGGCAACTCATGATGGGCGGCACGGTGGTGTGGTGGTTAGCACTGTCGCCTCACAGCAAGAAGGTCCTGGGTTCGATCCACGGGTCACCCAGGGTG
>JAQQZR010000020.1:4660038-4680040 GCA_030068235.1 Notoglanidium macrostoma
CCCAGGGTGTACCCCGCCTCTCGCCCGGAGATGCTGGGATTGGCTCCAGCTTCCCCGCGACCCAGATGGATAAAGCGCTATAGATAATGGATCTCATGATTAAGTCACTCATTGATACGTTCATGCAGAAAGTCACTTGGCTGCATCGATCAGGTGCTAAAACATCGACAGCCTTGAGATTTTCTGTATTCCAAGCTTCCTGTATTCATCTGCAGGCTTTAATAGAGGACTGAGACAGCTGGGCTGAATAGCACAAGGCCACGTGGGCCACAGCGGGGACACATGATGAGGAAGGTGCTGCATAATAAAAAACCCTGTAGCTCTGCAATGCCTCATAGCAAGTGTCAATCAGAAAAGGTCAATTCAAAGATTTATTTTGGTTTTCCACCCCGAAAACACTGTAGTTTCCCCAGAGGTTACTGGTTAACAGAAGGGTCACCGTCACACTTTCTGACAACCGGAAATGGCCTACATCCATTCTGACAGCACTGTACATGGTGCGACTTTAATAGTGCAGTGGGTTTGCTGACTCAGCTTGGCAACTACACCAACTCAAATCTTCCCAACTCAGCTGTATAAGAGGAACACTTTGTTGCTGAAAGTGCAGCTCTTCTAGGCTACATGCCAAATCTGAATCGCTCAATCACTCTAGAAACCCTTAAATAAGCACAAACTGGATACACGCACATTGACAAATGCAGGGAATGTCCGATGTTTATTGAAAAGACGGCGTGTAAGAGGACAGTATAGAGAAAGGAAAGCAGGAAAGAGGCTGGATTCTAATGTTCAGCGCAGAGAAATGTTCAGCATCTGCAGTGCAACTGAAACCGTGCTCGGCGCCTCCCATCTGGACACAAACTGAAGCAGAAATGAACGAGCGCCAGTCTGAGAACATGAAGCTCCCAGAAATTAATCTTGTTTTTCTGGATTGCGGCTTTGGCACGGATCTCAAGCTCTCGGCAAGAAGTCCTTTTGTGTGAACGACTAATTTGGAGCACTTTTTCTGTCCAAAAGACATTTTCTCTCCAAACGCATGCAGTAATAAAGTAAAAATGAGGTCTGCTAGCTTATTCCCAGCAGGCTTTCAGCATGCCATCGCAGTCATTTCTTTCAGGTTGGCCCCATTACTGGCAGGAGTGTAAGCTGGCTATAAAAACTTTCTTCACAACAAACACAAATTGGATAAAGAATCCCAGACCTAGGAATGCCTTTAGATAAAGCGGTCACGCAACTGCAAGGACGTTTACCTCGAGGACGTCTTCGGTCTGGTCCGACGTTAAGATGTTGACTTTGACCTTTTGGCTGTTGGATAAGTGCACCTCCAGCTGGACCTCTTCAGTGGGGATCTGCTGTGTCTCCTGTGGTAAAGAGAAAACAGCAGGTGTACAAACACTGTGGCTTTGGAAAGCTGCAAATAAACCCCTGAATGCCGATAAATGCCTAAACTTTAAGCAGAAACATCAGACATCTGATAAATATATAGATATTTGGAAAGGGTAGAGGCTGTGGACAAAGGAAAGCCAGATAGGACCTGCTCTTCTTTCTAGCCCCTAAAGTCCAGATGTTCAGATGAGGAAAACATCTACGAGTAGATCAGGTGTTCTGAACGACTAAAAATAAGCGACAGTAGAACCAGTCACGTCTGCTAACGTGGGAGGGTGTTAGCAAGGAAATGATGAAGCAAAGCCTGACTAATCTCGCATTCTCTCCCTCAGGCAGACTTGCTCACAAGCACAGGAAAACTGATCCAAAACAATATTTAATGGAGCTGAGGAACCCACGAGTGACCTCACACACACGGAAAGGCACTAAGGTGACAGGAAGAAACGCAGAGCGAACAAAAGTGTTCAACAGAGCACTCTCAAAATGCCTCTTATTCACTGTATTAAAAAACATTACAGCACAAAACCACAGTCTGTACCTGCTGAGCTTTTCTTAAAAAGCTGTTGAACATGTCGCTGGCTCCCAGCAGAGGATCCTGACGCACTGCAAGGGAGAGAGAGGGGGAAAAAAAAAAAAAGAAAGTGTCGAGTTCTGACAGGAACACTGAAACATCTAAAACTACACAGTTTAAATGACATTCATTAACGGGTTCAAGACGAAAGCAAAACACCTCGAGAAGCTTCAGGAAAATGCAGCTTCGAGTTTCTAAATACAAAGAAAGCATCATGGCTAATAGAAATCTGGCATCTTTTACTTTACATTTAGTGACAAATTATAGAGGAATTGCGTTTATGTTGATTGTATTGCCCAATATTATGATTTCATTACACTGACAAAGCTACATAGGAGCATAGCACGAATGAATGGGAGGCTGTTCTGTACAATAGACAAATATACTCAAAAAACTGGAAATTGTATAAATAAAGCCCCCTATTAACTAAAACGATCAATTTCTGATTATTTTCAAGCAAATACATTTCTGAAAGAATTTATAAAAAGGATAGCATCTTGTTATTCTAAAATCAGTATAGTGATTAAAAAACAACAAAAAAACAAACTCATGTGTTAAACTCTATGCATCTTTGTATTTGTGTTCAACTCTATGCATCTTTGTTTCTCTAAATGGACCCTTGTTTTCATCAGACTAAGATTTAAGAGAGGCCCGAGGAGACGTTTTGGATGGAAGCGATCGTTGGATAAACCCAAACGCGTCCTCATTTATAGCACGCCGGCCATCGGCAGCCCTCAAAGCCACACATCGCCTTTGCGTAAACAAACAAATGTGCGTGCTCTGAAAGGACTGTGTGTGTGTGTGTGTGTGTGTGTGTGTGTGTGTGTGTGGCGGTTCATTTTTCCATAACCGCTTTAAACCATGATGTAACTGCGCAAGTGGCCAGCCAAGAACAGCCCGTGTGCTCTCAGACTATGAGCAAATACACTCGACAAGGCTTAGCTTGTTCGGCTGCACGTGCCAGGACTGAAACGGATTGGAACAAGCGGCTCATGGTGTTGCCATGCACCACTGATTTGCCTTTACATGCAGAGAAGGTCACCCCTGGCTGACTTGAACCTATGATGACGTCCGACGCTCCCAAGCCGTTTAAAAGCGAGGTCAAAATGCGAACAATGTCAGAAAGGTAGTTTTGTACAACGTGAAACCTGATGGCCCTCTGAACCATGAGTAGCAACAAGCCTATAAATATACAGGACCCTACAGGTGTCCATGCAGTACTTGGAATATAAAAACGAGTTTGGAGAATGAAATCGGTGGACAGGGATAAAGAGAAGACGGTCATTACGGCAAACTCACCAGCTTGCATGTACTTCTCGAGATGCTCTCTACGCTGCTCCACCTCTGCAGGCGTGAGGGTGAAGATCTTCTTTGGGGGGAAGGCAGGTACCACGTTGTTTCCATACTCTTTCTTGATCTGTCCCAGAAGTAATACAACAAACTGTAAACATTCATGACTGGAACCAGACCACGGAGAAAATGCAGGCATCAGTGCACCATGGCATCTTTCTAACCAACATCCGATCCATTACATCATAATTTATGTGGTCCATGACCTCCATGAAGAAACTGCTGAAGCATTTCATACAGCAGCAAACCTTATTGCAGCTGGGCAGACAGCAGCGTCCAAAGCTGCCTCCTTCCACTGGGTTCAAGGAAATTTGAGCTTGTCGATGCAGCGGCCACCTCTGGCGATAAACTACTGGAACCGAGAAACAGGAAGCTGTCCAAGTGTTAGGAGTTGATTCCGTGTCTTACAGGATTCCGATCTGCATGTTTCTATATCTATATCTGTATCAATATCGTATAAGGACACAATCTAGGTGCAAGCGAGACAAAATGAGTGGTCATAGACAAGACCATAGCTCGTAGTTTTCAGGAAACCCAACATGGATTTAGGTTACATCCACATCTATATGTTTCAGTTTTAAAACAATCAATGAGTTGAACAGTTGAAGATTGGCCGAACAATAGCACGCCTGCGTATGTAAGCAGTTGGAGCATTAATTTAACCGCACCACAGCTGCTAGCAAAGACAACAAGGTCACAGCACCTCCAATTCATTATCCATGCTGCATTCACCACTGGCAGTCAAGGCCGATGCCACTTGGTTTCTTCTGGAAAAGGGTCACGTCATGGGAGCGTGATGATTCAGGGAAGGAAATGTCGGGACTGATAAGACCCAATCAGGAAGAGAGCGTGCGCGTTTTCCCTCGTCCACACTAAAGCGCAACTCCAGAGTCTTTCCAAAACTCTCCGTTTCTCAGGGCTCAAAAAAACAACCAAACGAACTCCGGAGTAGTATTGACGCCAGTTTAAGACTAAAACATGTTCGTTTGGACGCAGCATTATTAACAGACTGCCCTCATCGTAGCGGCGACATTTCGGCGAGAAAGCTCTCAAAAATGACATTCACACGAGTTTATACACAACCTGCATATTACCGACATAATGCACGGACGTTTCTCCAGGTAAAAACAAGTCATGTTTTATAATGTCACTAGGTATTACCGACAGCATGCAAAATGGGGGAAAAAAAGAAAAGAGAACAATGACACCTCTGTCTTCACACCTCTTCTAATTACATGAAGGGAATTAGATTTGGGGCCAATCAGAGCAAGGTGACCGCAGCCCTCCACCATGGCAACCCCCGTAACCAGGCCGCATCATCTGACCGCACATGCCCGGTTACCTAGCAACAGCAGCAGCCAGAGCACTAAGCGTAGCTTCGCTGGCAGAAATACTAAAGTTCTCGCCGATCATCAACAAATCATAGGACATCCACATGCCTTGCATGTTCTTCGCATTAAGGCTTATTCAAAAGGTCGGAGAGGCATGAACAGGCTCGCCCATGTGTTAACTTAAAGCTGGACCATTTCCAATCAATAAAACACTGTTCTATCCATCTACTAATATACACTGGACATGCAGTGCTTCATTTCTCCATTCCTAGATCCCCTCATTAAGGTCCCCTAAGAGTTTGTTACCTGTTCGTGCAAGCCTAAGAGCTGGCTGTAGCGCACTCGGCAGTGCAGGACCCCGTTGACATGGATGTTGTAAGCCTGTGGAAGAGAGAAGAAAATCATCACACACTGGAGAAATACAAGCGCACAATGTAGACACGGGTTTCGAACGAAGACTGGCTTTCTGATCACGTGCCAAGGGAGGCATTAAATGATCGACACCACAGGAAGTTCTGGCACACGGCTCCAAGGGCATCCCAACAGCCACAGCTTTGCCCTTTCAGCCTACTAGCCGTTTAACACTACATGCATTATTGAAAAGAGTAATCCCACTTTTAAAGCTCGCTAAGCCATCGCTGAAAGAAAGGATGGGCCGCGGCGATAGAGTCCATGGCTGGAGGGTTGCGACTGATGATCTCTAAAGCACATTCTGAGCTCTTCCTATAATTACATGCTAATAACCTGCAGCGTCGCGGTAAACCGCGTTTCCAAAAATAGCTAAGAAATAAAGATTTCACTGAAGGAGTAGAACGAAAGGCCAACTATCTGGAAATGTATTCTCTAATAACAACAAACACCATGACACCTTCAAGGAGAGAACCAAAAAGCCAGAACTGTACCTCATCTTACAGTTGGACCTTTAACGGATGCGCTTTTGCAGGAAGAGTAACTTCACTGAGCAGGTCAGTGGGTGAAAACTGCCGCAGTTCTTTAAAAGCCACCGTTAGAAACTGAAGCGTCTGAACTGGCGACTCACCTCTAGGGGGCAAACACTGACGAGTGCGTGTCGGACTTCCGTACCTCCAACTCGAATTACACACTACAACCTTGAACTTCAAAGCGTTTACTAGACACGCCTACTAATCTAAAAGATCCGAAAAGGAAAGGTTAGGCGAGTTAGTAAATGTTTGTTGAATTCAAATGCATGTGGTTGGAAAGATATAGCCAAGAAGTAGGCTATGTAAATACGGGATTTGGGACAGCACATTTCCCCCCTCAGATGTGTTTATCTCTGTAAAGTCTCTGTATAGCTCTTGTGAAGGAGAAATACTTTATTGGTCCCCGAGGGGAAATGTTACAGCTGCTCACGGTGTAGAATAGAAATATATAAAAACATAGAACCATTAATAAATGGCAGAATGGGAAGATAAGAAAAACGTACTGTACGTCATACTAAAGTCAGCGTTGCACAGTTGGCATTCAAATTATAAATAATGAATAATTACAGGGTTAAGAATCTTCTATAATAAGCCCGGTTATGTAAGGAAGAGCGCACGACGGACCGTGGGTGGATTCTTTTTGTATAACTGCACAATCTGGAGTGCGTTATTCCGCTTACGCCACAGCGAACTGCCGAAGGTTACAATGTTTAGTTTATTAACAAATGACACTGCACATTTCAAGAGAGTAGGGTTAGATTTAATCTTGCAGCCGAAGACGTTCCAGTAGTCACTTATTATTTCTTTAACAAACAGTTGTTCCTTCTTTCTCTCATTGCCAAAACCGCACGTAGTCCTTTTTATAGAGAAACGGTGTAAGAAGTGCAAACTCGTCCACCGTGCAGACTTTTCTGTGCTGTGAGACTTTGCGAAGCACTGTGACGGTTCCGTAGTGCCGACACCCGGCACGCCTTCCAGAGACGTTAAACAAAGGTTTCCTAACAAAAAACACCACCTCGACAATTACTCATTTTTACTTGTTAAACAGCAGCGAGTTTTAGTTTTGGATTATGCGGAGCATCCGCAATACGAGCTGTTACTATAGAAACAGCGTCGCCTTAGAACGAGTGCTTTGATGCAACCGGTCTGTTCATGTTACAGCTAGAAATGATGTCCAGTGTTTTTGTTTAGTTTTTTTTATACGTCTGAATTACTAAACATATAGATGACAAAATCTTTTACAATTTTTTTTTTTTTTTACATTCCCCGTCAGTTGATTGCAGTTTTTTTAAAGTCAAGTTAACACAACCGAGTCGTGTTTCTGCCCGTTTGCTGTTTTGTGAAGTGACCTATAGTTTTATAACTATTTTAAAGTGAGTTGGCACGTGTTGTGCTTCAAACGTGGACCGAATCCAATTTAAAAGCCTCGAATCATGTAGCAGGCTGTAAAGCCCCGTTAGACTGTTTGGTTCTGGATCACTTTCCTCAGATGAGGCCACAGTAAAAATGACAACATCCTCTGTTCAAACAAAACCGAATAGACAATGTGTTTTCACCTGTCACTTCCTGTGTTTACTGCCTTCTTGTTCGATGAACAGCTAAAGAAAAAAGTCCTTTTCAGGGAGCTTTCCGAAGCACAAGGTGAAGCATAAACTAAGCATAAGGGTCGGAGTGTTCAGGGACTTTAACGAACCCAGAGCAAGTCTGCTGGAACTAGGAATAAAGGACAAATGAGAGTTTATGAACTAGCTCCAGCTTCCACAAGGCTTAAACAAACTATGAAAATAGGCTCCCTAACTAGCTAACGAGGTCCTGGTTGCATCTCGGCGTTAGAGAGAATAGCTCCAGCTCCATGCTGCTTCCACTGCACCCATGCCAATACACACAGCGGGTGGGGACTAGGAATTTTGCCCTTCCTGTTCTTCTGTAATAACAACAGCAAGTGTAATGGATCGTGTGTGGAATTTTTTTCTCTCTCCCATTTTAACTCATCTCCGTGCTCTTGTACGCTGGCCTAAAATCATCCGCACAAACAGGATATCTCCTCTGTGCATACACCGGGGAAAATAGATACATAAATAAATAAATCTCCGTCCGTACACAACTCTAAACTCGGAAACGATGAAAGTGGCTCGGACCAAACCACGCTGCACTATTCCAGCCAATCACAGGCCAGGTAGAAGGGAAGATGGGGGTGTCGTGGTTAGTGCTGTTGCCATGGTCACGCTCGGGGGGGCGGAGCTTCTGAAGGAGCACTGGAGGTGGTGTGAACTCGTTTAGCTGTTCAGTTCGAATATCAACAATCTCACCGTTTAATGTAATTCTTTTCGTTATTCATAACATTTTCAGGAGGTTATGGATTGTAGAAGTTTATTAGAAAATAATCGCTTTGGTAAAACGTATTTGCCTCACAATCCAGTTTTGTTGTTGTTGTTTTGTTTTGTTTTTTTAAATCCCCCTCTAATTAGTTTTTGGTCGTTGAACACTGAGTGAAAATGCAGCTATTTCGCATTCTTCTCCAATTTAATATAATTTGTAATTAATCATGCATCGTCAGCAGTAACCCGAGTGAAAAGTAAAAGTGTACCGAATATTTTCATGGATTTGAACATTTCTTACTGCTTTAATGACAGTTCCCACATGAGCGGATATGGACGCAGTGTGTTGGCGTAAAATTAGATGATTCATGTTAGGTGGGAATGTCGTCTGAACACGTTCTTTATAGTCAGGTTTACACCGGACTGGATCTAGATTTTGGAATGTTTTGTTCATTTGGTTTTATGCATTTTAGTCTTATTTCTTCCAGGGTTGATTTCTGAAACAAAAATTGAATCACTGCAAAATGTACACAGACCGTGTTCAACAATCTGAACGAAGGAGTGCAGATTTAGTAATGCCCCGTTACAAAAAACGTAAAAATGATATATATAAAAAAGCAAAAATGGACTTCTAGTTATAAACTTTTTAAAATATGTCCATGTTAAATGTTATACCATTCTTTTGACTGAACATGCAGCAAAAGCAGCAAAAAAACTGCCAAGTCTTGACTTGTCTAACAGACACGAGCTCCAGACGGCTCCTCACTTTTGTCCTCGCCAAACAAAAAAGGAAGGAAAAGCACGCCGTCGATTATGCAGGAAGTGAGAGGTCATCACGAAAAAATTTCACTTGCATAGGAAGTGTGCCATTTAGAGTGCAAAGCCTTGCTCCTTTCCTCACGAGTCTTCACTGCAGAGTGCACTGTACGCCAGTGACGATTCATCCACATCCAAATGGAGCCAACTTTAGCCAATGCATGCAAACGTGCCACTCAAATGAGCGCGCTCGCAGTAAGTCTGGTCAGAAGGGAACGTTTAAAGAGAGCGTGGGTGCAGAAATGAAAAATAACTGTAGGATGAAGCCTGAAAATTCGCTCAGACAGCAGGAATGTTGGCTGCGTTTCTGCTACACATTCCACACACGCTGCACCTGGATGAAACGGTTCTGCTGTAGATTACTGGGGCAAAGAGCAAACAAACATCACTGGTGTCCACATGTCCGAACCGCTCATTTCGAGAGACAACGGAGGACCACGAGTGCTGAAGAGAGACTGGATAGACGGCGTGGGTCGGCATCCTGCCATCTTTCCCTCCTCTAGCGCTCTTGAAAGACCTGTTTAAAGACCTTACAAGTCGTGTCCTTTAGCATGCTCTCAAGCAGCCCGCTGAAGCCAGAAATCACTACAACGTAGGCCATCAGCTAGCATGAAAGAATGACTTCATAAAATAATGCTCATCTCACAGCCGGTCAGATCTCAACAGCGGTACACAGGAAGACAAATAAGAGCTTATTGCATATTGACGCTAACTAAAGTAGTAAATGGATCTCTGGACTCAGGTCTTAATAGTGAAATCCTAAATCCGGAATAAGGCCAACCTCAGACTCTCCAAACGGAATATGCCGTTTACGTGACCCGTATCGAATTCCGATTAGATGCGAGGGCTAAAATCTAATATCAATAACCTGACAATGAAACTATTAGGGTTAAGTAAAGTATCAGAGCGTAGGAAGAATGATGTGGGGCAAACCATTACAAACACCTGCATATCTGCTGATTTGACCTTTAAAAAGAAAAAAAAAAAAACATAGGTTGTCATCTGTACATTTGCATAATTGCCACTTTGTGCCGAGTTTCTCCTCCAAAGGCATTTTGAGGAACTAGTCCACCTCGTTCACGGTTATTATACTTCTGTAAATGCGCGTTCTCAGATCGCTGCTGTGGTGCAGATGTCCGTAAACCGGGTTGAAAAATCTCAGATGGTGCTTTACTCCGTGTAATCATCTGACGTCACGGTCATGAGTATACAGCCTGGGCTAGCGGAAATCAGCCTCAGCATTGCTTCTACATACAAGTCGGTCTAATTTTCTTAAAACTGTTGGTGCTGTTGGGCCACAAAAGGAAGCAATCTGATGTGGATAATAATGAAAAATGAAACCTTAAAGTGGTCTTTGAAAGACAGGAAGCTTCACCTGATTCTCCCATTTACTGTAAACCAGCTTCCCCTGCTAGTTCTGCAAATTAAGCAGGGAGCTAGCATAGTTCAGCAAGCTGGTGCACTGTTCTGAGGTAAAAACTAAATAATAATAATACGTACCTGTTTAACAAATCATTTTGTCTACAACGGCAAAAACACGATTAGGACGCGTGCAAAGGATGCTGATAATAGTCTTAAAGGTTTTTCGAAACAACAATCATGTTGTATAACTCAGTAACGAGACTTAATGTCGGGGTCGTAGGGTTCGAGCCCCACGTAGGGTGAGGCTTTTTAGGGCTCAACAGTTACAGGTTCACCACCACTGTGGCCATTAAGCTTAAGGCTTCCTAACAAGCTGGGATATGTGAAGAAAAGAATTTCACTGTACTGTAATGTATATTTATACACACACACACGCGCGCGCGCGCGCGTGACAAATAAAGGCTGCTGTTTCTCCTTCCTTGAAGAAAGGCTTCTGTTTGTTGGACTCCACGGTCAGGACGATGACAGCACACTTTCCGTAAAAGGTTGAGGTTATTCACCTTAACAACCATTTCACCCTTTACAGGCGAACAACCTTGAAAATGGATTGCTAAATTTCCTGGTCATAACTAGCTCATGTGACTGTAAACGATATGTAGTCTGTAAAAACAAAACAGCTGGGAAATCAGTACAAGGCTCAGGAATGTTCAGGCTGTAAGGCTCTAATATTTTGACTTGAAAAAGGGATGAGTGTGCGCGCGCGCGCGTGTGTGTGTATAGCCTACTAGACAGGTTACAATACAGGAATGAAAAAAATATCCTGGACATTATTATTATTATTTTTTTTAAATGCATTACTGGCAAGACTTCGAGTAGAAAATAAAATCACTCCCAAAGTTAGCACGCAAAAAAGCACTTACCACATATGTAGCTCCATTTTCCCCGGAGCGAACCTCCGTCTCAGGAATGGAAAAATGCATGTTTTTCTCGTCAATAAAGACTAAAGGATGTGTTACGATGAAGCGTGTTTAGGTGAAGATAAAGGATCAGACGTTACAAGTAACAAATCCGCACAGAAGTCTGGGATCTCTGTATCCAAGTCGCCCTTGTCTGTTTCTCTGCGTAGTTTTGGCTCTTGCAGTCCAAAGCAGAGACAGTGTAGCAAATAAGTACTGACCTTTGATGAAAGGATAAACGCAAGACAAAACTTATTTTTGCGTTAGGGACTGAACTTCTCCCATACACGTCTGGAGAGCAGCAGCCATGTTGCAATTGGAAGTAATTCCGCCTTCATGGTTGGCTCTTTTTCAGCTTGTTTACTCAATTCCAATGCAAACTGCAGCACTGGAGAGATTTCAAAAGCAAAGCAAAGCAAAACAAACAAAAAAAAGCCGTTCTGAGAGACGCCAAAACCAGACTTCTAATCAGTGTACTGCATGGAAATGTGAAAGGGGTCTGTAAAATCCCCCTTTCAGCCTCAGTACAAACGAGTAAAGGAAACGAAACAGCAAAAAAAATGTTTGTCACTTGGCTATGAAAATCTGCTCTTCCCTGTGTATCATCTTTTCCACAGGAAAGGAAGGACCTTCGCTAATATTATAACGCTTTCCCTACGTGCCACTCTCTACCAAAGGTCGATAATGTATTCAATGTGTGTACCGTTCACTCGTTCTCAAGGCATTGCAACAGTCCTTCGGTTCAAACCATTCCAAAAAAAGAGGGGGAGTCGTGTCGCGTCAAAACGTTTCTCTCGTACTGTAGATCGTGAATTGATATTTTTTCAGTATGCTCCTTTACGAAATGATGCACGAAACGCATTTCCTTTGTGGTTCTAAAAAACATTTCACTTCTAAACAAATTTGTTACACGTTCGAAGAAGACGGTATGATGGTATTTTCCGAGTCTGCAGGGTAAATTAACATGCATTTCATTAAAGGCATAAATTGAATCTGAGGGGGAAATTAGATCTAATTATGTTCTAACTACTATTTTGTGTATTGCTATTTGGAGTAAATCACAACTAGACACACGATTGCAATCGTGTTAAAATATTCCAAACCGCCCATTATTGCTTGATTTTCTAACTTTAATCATTTAAATAAAGAAGCCTTGTAGCTACATTTTAAGCGCCTTCTTGTATAGTGATGGTATGTAGAAATCAGTCTGACATAACTAAAGTTTTGCAGTTCGTTCTATAATCATTTGCTTTGCTTTCATAACTAGAGATTTGGGGTTATTTTATAAAACTTTGTGTCCTAAATAAGCGCATAGTTGCAACTTCAGTTCCCAGAATAAATGATGTCTGCGCAAACACAGCGCCGATTGGTTTGCCATGAATGTAAACGTCACGTGATGTACAACAGGTCATGTGACCTGAGTTGGGCGAAAAATGACAGCTAGGGTCAGCATATTTACCTTTTTTATTGTCTATTCATTTAGTATTTTATATATTTTATCCGGTGTCTACGTGGACTGTCAGCCCACTGATGCTCAGGTACGACTATCAGCAGGCTATAAATAGATGTATTGACGTTTGCTGGTTGGTAGTAAGAGGAAAAACGATTGTAACAGATTAGGTTTTGACTGACTTTCTAACAGCATGTGTGATTCCTGTAGTTATGCCACATGTGTGAAGGAGCTGTACAGAACCACAGCGCTGTGTGGAGCTTTTGCTTGTCAGAAGGCAGGATTAGGGGTCGGTGCTGTTTTCAGGGTGAAGAGGAGAACATTATGGGGTAGGAAGGCAGTGCAATAACTTCTCTTTAATAAATATGTGCAGTTGTAATTAAGATAAATTATTGTTTCAGGCTGGATTTATCCAATTGCTCTCTGAGTCAGGTGGAGGACCTCCATGAAGCTTCTGCAGCAGTTATCATGTAAGTTATAAAATTAAGAAATAAAGAAGCATTGGGTGTTACTGCTGTAATGCGAATGGTACAGAATATCACCCTAATAATATCTGGTAAGCAAAGGGGATCCTTTTCCACTAGTAAATGAAGTGGTGTAGTTTGTGAGACAAAAGAAAACCTGTTAGATTTGGTAACAAACTCCAAAAAGTAAACAGTGTCACTTGACAGGAGCAGAGGATTTATTTGTGGCTGGGCAACAGAGTCTAAATATTCAACATTCAGACAAAAGAAAAAAAATGCTGGAATGTTGAATATTTAGACTTCGTCTACACAGGATGTTCTTAGGCTTCAGGAAAGCCCTAATGGAAATATGCAAATCCTCACAAATCCTGCCCAGTATTTTTTTTTTTCTAAGCTGAAAGAATGAAAGAAAAAGTGTAGACTTACAAAAATAAATCAGAGGTATTAGTCATTGTGAGCCAAACCAAAAGGAATTGAACAAAAACTAGCCTACAGTCAGTAACTGTATAAATGGAAAATGCACCTAAAAGGGCCAATGAGTGTAAATACACAGTAGATGCATGATACAAGTCAGAAATTCAATTCAATGCCTTTTTTTGTCTTGCAGAGATCTGTCAAGCAACCCGATTTCCAATATGAGTAATTTTATATTCCAAGGTTTTAGTAATCTCAGCCACCTGTAAGTAAAGGAATTGTATAATCACATTTTAGACCATGATTGTACACATGTATTAAATGGACCATTACCTTTCACTCAGTATACTGCCCATAAAAGTGGACTGTCCTGGTGGTAACATATCATGGGACAGAGTGGACATTAATAACAATACCCGGCTGTGTGAAGGCCAGCGGAATACCTGCAATCAAACTGGGCAGATGCGTAAGTCAGCACACACCTTCAGATAGATTTTATTTTATTTTTTTAAATAAACACCATCACTGCTGTTTTTTAGTTTTGAGATTTTACAAATGTTTATTCATTATTCTAACTTTAGCCTTGGACTGCCCTGAGAGCTCTATGTGCATGCCTTATGGACCAGGATTCATTCAGTGCAGCTGTACCCACAACTTCCATGGATACAAGTGTCTAAGAGAGGTAAGAATTTCATCTAAGAGTAGTCCGTCTGTACTGATAGAGCTGTGTTAAAGATGTTTCTTCTCTGAACTGCAGGGCCATTTTCCTATGCTGGAAGTCATGGCAATATTAGGTGGGTCCACAGTTGTTGTTTCAATGTTACTATGGATCACTCAAAGGCGAAAAATAAAAGGCACCCAAGTTCCTGCGTCATCTGCAAGCTGGTAGAAGCTGTAGGAAACACTGAGCAAAACACATTGTGACAAAAGTGTCTGAATTCAGAAATGTAATTTTCTGTTTGTTTACAATTGAAAAAAGAAAAAACAAAGACTTTGCTCCAAGCACATGATCAGCTTGGAAACTTCAATTATGCGTCTTTTAGATGCCGCTCGTTGCCTCAGAGTTGCCAGTCCTCACTGAGTTACAGACACTTTAATAAATTGCATGATTACAGGTAGGCTTAACACTGGGATGCAGCATCCTTTGGACTGCAGGTGTATACTGTGTATTTGATATGTAGTAAATAGTGGCCAAGGATCTTACATTAATGACTAGATTTCATTGGAGGCTATTCATCAAGTTTTACTGAATAGTGTAAATTTACAGCCACTGGTGACCAGAGTTGCAAATTACTCAAATGCTTAAATACACACGTGGCAAACGGAGATTATCTTCTTAGTGTCTTTACAACCAAATGTCTAAGACAGAATAAATACTCAAGTGTTGTATTCCGCTACATTTACACCTCTGGTTACCAATGACTGTTAAATGACCATAAGTTTTTATCATCACTCTAAATCATGTACACTACTTTAGAGAAGGGGGTTGATGATAAAGTCTTATAACACGTCCTGTCAGCTAAACTTGATGCTATTAATCCTGAATGACTGAAAACTGTTGGGCATTTTTACATACAATTTATCTCATTTGTTACTTTGGTTATTGATTATTGTGAAATATATCTGAATACATTTTTTACTTGGTATATGCTATTGCACCAAATTAATGATTATTTTATTATTTTGCCAAATATGTACACGTTGAACTTAGGGTGTTTTCACACTTGGTCCCTTTCAGCCCTTAAAACGAATTCAGCGATTTTTTTTGCGCCTATGTGAGCACTCCAAACAAACTCGGCCCCTCGGAGGTGGTCTCAGTTCAGCTCTTAGCCTGTGCATTGTGAACACAAACTGCTCCAGGCTCGCTTCACCTTTACCATTGTATTTTAGCCCTCTAGGCTTGTTGTAGACCGATCGCATGCTTCTGAGTGAAAACTACCCATAATCCAAAGCAGTAAAGGTCTGAGCGCTACAGAGGAACTATAGTGTGAACAGAATGAAGAGTGTAACACAAAAAGAACCGAGTCCCTTTTCTGTTAGTCCACTTGACTGAATTTGGTTCGTTTGAAAAGGACTACAAGTGTAAACACCCTTAGTCACCTTCAATTGGTCATCTTGTCCTAGAGCCTTGAAAAGGCAGAAGTGCTAAAACTTAGAATGTTACATTTTTGAAAAACAGTAACCACTTTTTTTAATCCAGTAAATATTGTATGCAACTTGTATTGTGTGTCCTCACAAGTAATAACTGTATTACTATCAAGCTATGGAATGTACAAAGGCTAATGCCATGGTAAAAATAAATGCTGTGAGAAATTACAAAACTAACATTCATGCGTACATTTCATCTTTACTTTAAAGTATAAATAAGTGCAATCAAATTTGTAAGAAGCCCTGTATCATGTATGCACCTTAATAATCAAAACTGTATTCTGTTCCAGATAACACAATTAAAAAACATATATACTGTCAAATATGTGTAAGATTTGAAATAGGTTTACTGAAGTCCAGTGCCTTGGCCTGAGTGATGCACAACAGCTCCCAACCCTGGTCATTACCGCAGAACGTAGCATGCTTTCCCATTTCAGAGACTTTCTGTTGCCTCATTCACTGACACCTAAGCTGTAACTTGCTTTAGTGAAAGTGTAGGACTTTGGTTGGTTGGTCCATGGAAATCTTTATACCAATGAATTCAGTCACCTATTTCTACTGGCTGCATTTAATGAGTGGACAAACTGAAAACCAGACCGTCGTTTTCCTTAAATGTGTCAGCTTGACACAATTTTAGTCTACATTATTAGACTAATGAACACACACACCCACACACACACACACACCCACACACCCTAACTGACCCTCTGAAGCAAATAGAGGAACTGTACCAGTACAGAAACTCCTAAGTGCTGCAAGTGATATCCTGTCAAAGATAATGGGAGGGGGGAAACAGAACAGCATTGATTAAAAACAAAGCAGCATTTTACATGAAGATTTATTCTAGGCCAGATGTGCAGTGTGTGCAGGCTTGTTAATAAACAGATGTAAGAGCCTGATCATTACTGATCCACATTCTTCACTCGTAGCACTACAGGCACAGAGGTACAGGGGATCATGCCTAGCTCTGTGATCACCAAGTCGACAAAGTCTGGAGGCGTAACATCATAGACCAAGTTCAGCAAGCCCAGGGATTTCACACTCTGCCAGTTCTCCAGCTGCGTCTGTCCCTTCCGTGTCACAATCAGATCATCAGGATCATCTAGGGGGGGAAAGCAAGCTTGGTCAAAAATGCACTTAAATCATTGGTAACAGATTGTATTCTATTAACATCAGAGCTTATCGTAATTACCCAGCTCGTTAGATACGAATGAGTCGGTCTGCACTCGCTCACAGAACTTGTAGGTCTCACAGCAAACCAGCACAGGCACGTTGTATGCCTTGGCTACAAGGGCTATTTGGGATGTTCCCACTCGTGACATGACGTATCCATTAGCCAGAAGGGCATGCGCTCCGAGAAACACCTTGGACACCTGTAGGGGAACGTAATTTTAAGAACGGTGTTGATTTATTAAAGTGCAAAAAACACCGGGGTGAAACCGTTGTAATTTACGTGCCTCAGGCAGAATATAGGAGAGGGCAGATATAAGCACATAGGTACAGCGAATGCCTCTCTTCACCAAACGTCTCAGTGCTTCCCTGCCCTCCAGTCTGGGCCGACTGTCCACCACGATGACGCGGAACTTCCTCTGGAGATTCTCAAACGCCTCACACAGGATATGATTGACGAGTGAGGAGCTTGAAAAAGAAATACAGTACACATTTTTTCTTTTTAAAATATTGCACACTCCACAATCAGGTGACTCCATGTTAAAATAAAAACTTAAGGAGACAGGCACTGATTCTCTTACCATCCATAAACTAGAATGACATCACCATCACTAATCTTTTCACTTGCCAATTTAGAGATGCCTTGGGCAGCTAACTTGATTTTCTCATTTACATAGCTGTCAATACAGGTCAGTAGTTTCTTCTTAGCCTGTAGACAATAGAAAGGGGGGAAAAAAGCGGATAACATTTTTTTTTTTTTTCCACGGCACAGTTGCATTTTACAACAATGTGGTCTGGGAAAACCAGCCGGAAGCCACTGCGGCTGAATTCTAGCAAACCATCAAATGTGACAGGTCATGACCATGACTGTTTTTTTTTCCTACCTAAAAAATGCTTTAAGAAAATCCACCAAAACAATGGGGAAATGTTATTATTTACTTTCTAATCTTGCCTGTGGACTTTCAGGTTAAAGATAATGTTAGGAGCCAGTTAAGAAACACAGCTGTAAAAATGGTCAGTTAGACTAACGATGATTAACTGCTAGTTTGCTGATTACACACGAAGGTCCTTACGCTGCAAAAGTCATGCTTGGATCAAGCTGTTGGTTGCATGCCATACTGAAACAGACACAAGCCCACCAGAGTCACCTTATAAACAGTGGAAATATCAGCTGTCGAATGATATACAATGCACACGTACCATCTCTGACAGTGTAGAGATGGCAGCGGACGAAGCTGTAACATTTGAAATCGAACTTAAAAACCTGGGATTGTAGCCCACAGAGCAAGAGTAACTGATTTTTATCAGCAATTGTTTCAGCGCTGATGTAAGAAAGGACCTTGATCAATCGATGAGAGAGGGATGACTCAGGAGAGATGGCTGACGTTTCTGAGATTAGACAGACTGATGATAGTGATGTTCATGTGACAACTCATTTTCCATCAAATGTGTTTTTGTTTTTTTTTTAATTATGTTTTTCCATAAATAGATTAGTGTGTTGTCTCTAGGTAGAATTAAATGGAACTATTAAATGCTGTTTTTATATTAAAATGTTTTAACTTTGTGATTTAAACGTGTATAAAAAGAGAAACATATAGGTTTCAGAACTTAAGAGAAAATACCAAAGTCTCCATAGAAAGGGTTTTCGCAGGCCATCATGTATTCCTATTCTACATAGTTAATATCTTTTACCAATCAGCCTAAACATTCATTGTAATATTTTATTTTTGAAATAATCAGTATAATTTGATGTAGACAATAAAATGATTTGCCTATACAGGCAGCGGTTTGATCCATTTTATTTCTATAAATAAGTTCTATATAGCAAACAATCTCATATCCCATACCCTCATATCTTATCTGGGAGATGTGTGTTTCTTCCCTGTCCTTGACTTAATCAGAAGATGGTCAGAGAGTACAGACAGAAAAGTATAAACATCTAGCAAGCAAACCAAGATACCAAAACAACAACAACAAAAATCCCACACACAGATTCACATTTGTACATTGACACAGCATGGCCAAGTCATTCTTTAATATTTCTCACCTCCTCCTCTTTGCACTGATTGGGAATATTGGAGATCTCTTTCTTGATGTATTTGATTGCATTACCCATGCTTGCAGAGAGGGGGCGACATTGATTGAGAAAACTGCAGAGGAAGACCACGCAATATCACCATGAAGTTCTAGTGACCAACTAGTGTTATTTTAAACACCGGTAAACTAATTTGAGTGAAGGAAACAAACGCCAACTGAATCTAATCTGAAATGTTTAACTAGAAACTAGAAATGTTTATATATTACCTGATGTAGGGCTTCAGTTTGTTCACTAGGTCCCTGGACAGCTCCTCGTTTGGAGGAGTATTGTAGTCTTGAATCACCTGCAACATCATTACACGATCATATAGCAATCTTCAAGGTTGTAAGCAAATTCTTGTTGTTTTGATTTATTGCTCTTATACATCAATCAGAATGACTGAAAAGCTGTAAATCAGTGCTGTGTTTATACATGGGCAAACCAAAGCAAGATGAAATGAAAAGGCAGAAGCAGTAGCATTATACCTGTTTAAAGGCATGCAAGAGAGCCACAGAGCGAGCGTTGGAGCCGGCTATGATGCCCTGTGAGTACTGCAGGCCCAATCGGACTATGGAGGGGTGGATAACTGTGGCAGGGATGCTGAAAACAACACGTCTGTTATTAACATAATGTTATAACAACAACTCCCTTTTAAAATACACACTTGTTCCTCACCAGAGCCCATGCCAATGACAGGAAATACAGATGCAACATCAACAAATTCTAGGACTTTTCAAGCACTGTTTTTTGATTAAAACGTTTGCACCCACACAAAATATTTAAAAATATGAATGCATCCAATGACAGTAATTCAAAACATAGGGCAAAAAAACTGCAATTGAAATAAAATACTGAAGAACACAGGGCTGTTGGACTGATAACTTGCAGCAGCGTACTCCAATGTTAATACCCTACGTTAAATGGGTGAAATAGCAGGAATGTAAGTGGGATGGGAGCTTCTCATATCATTTCTCTTATGAGGGGTTTCTTCATACGCATGGTCAGGAGTAACTCTAAATACACACACACAAGAATAACTTGATAAATCATATTACACATTATACGGTGTGTGAGTTAAAACAGATAATGGCATGAAGAATGACCAGACAATTTGGCAGAATCCATCCATCCATTATCTATACCGCTTTATCCATCTGGGTCGCGGGGAAGCTGGAATCCAATCCCAGCATCTTCGGGCGAGAGGCGGGGTACACCCTGGGCAGGTCGCCAGTCCACCACAGGGCCAACACA
>JAQQZR010000020.1:4680140-4696113 GCA_030068235.1 Notoglanidium macrostoma
ATGGGCAATTTAGAGTAGCCAGTTGACCTAATCTGCATGTCTTTGGACTGTGGGAGGAAACCGGAGCACCCAGAGAACATGCAAACTCCGAACAGAAAGGCACCCTGGGTGACCCGGGGATCGAACCCAGGACATTCTTGCTGTGAGGTGACAGTGCTAACCACTGCACCACCGTGCTGCCGTGTGCAAAGAGAAGGGGGAGTTGATGCACTACTGAAGGGCCTGAAAATTACAACTGCGAGGATCCCAATACAGTTCAGGGGATATGACATATGGGAGGCATTGCTTCATTCCGTATGTTTATATGCACACTAATACATTCAGTAATATTCAGAAGTTGATACAGGTCATGTAAACTGCATATACTGTTTGAATATTTTCAGAATTTGGCCTTATTCCGATTACGACGTGTAGGATATGCCGATATTATTCAGGTTTTAGAAGCATTCTTTGGACATGTATACAGTGCACTTGGAATACGTGTCTCAGTTTGCAACACACGGCCTCCTGCCTGTTTACGGTCAGCTCTGCGTGTTGTACACAGCCAACTTGACAAGAGTTTGCCACACTGGGGTAGAGATGCATGCATGTACATGGAAATATTATTGGAATATTCATCTTCATTAGCCACGTAAACAGCTTAGTAGGACTGTGTTTTTCAGAGTAAGGGCAAAAACCAGGATATTTTGTGCATTTCAACAGAGTGACTAATATCATCTTTGCTCACTGTGAAAACAATGGAACATCTGTGAAAACTAAATATCTTGGTGCTATAATTTACATCTGCATTTTTTTTTTTCCATTCTTCAGTGTAGGCAAACATTTGCATTTGACATTTTTTAAGAACTTCAACAAAAAAAAGGCTGGTTTCCAGATTTTACTGTGCTCAAATGTAAAAAACAAAAAACAAAACAAAAATAAAACAACCCCAAAGCTGTTTCAAACTATTTCCATTGCTGGACTTATGCGGTACCTGATTTGCTGTGTGAGAGGGGCTTTGCGGCTGTACTGGTGCAGGTGGGAGAACAGGCTGACTTTGTAGCCATACTCCGACCTCAGAGGAATCTGTAAAAATAATGAACGAATGTGCACTCTGTCAGTCAGCAGCACAATGAAGGCAACGGTCAGCTCCGTTACTGGACAGAAGATATTCTTGTCTCTTCAGGATCAGTGCTGCAGCAATACAGCTATAGCATTAACATTGTTCAACAGCCAGAATGAACATGTAAGTTACACATTATTAACAAAACAGATGCAACACTAACGTTAACTACATAACAAAATAAACCCAACTACCCTACACAACACCAACACACGTAACGAAACAGCCAACTACCCTAGATATCAAATGTACACGTCACACACATGTTTTCACATATCAGTGCCATCTTCTCTATCTCTGCTTATCTCTAGTCATGTGCACTGACAAAATACAGATTTAAGAAGCCAAAGGAAAAAAAAAAAATGAACAAAAAAAGAAAAAAAAAGGTTCCACTGCACACACAGTACGGGGTCAGACCTTGACTTGAGACACATTTATGCAGATCCCTTTCCCTGACCTCTGTAAGAAATGGGAAGTAAAGCATCTGAAGTAAGTGTGATGGAGTACCTACATGGTCAGTAGGGGGAGGAAGTGAATAAAGAAATAAAGAGGTGTCACTCATTAATAACCCATAATTATGAAAGCTTCCTGACCTGCTGCCTCTCAAGCTTCTTAGCCAGCTTTCTCACCACTTCAGGATCATCTACTTGGATGTGTTCTGGTAATCGTTTCACCACTGAGGAATAACATGGGCAGAAAACACAGCAAGGAAGGTTTATGTATGCATCCCAATCTGAATAAAATGTTTTAAACGGACATTTGCTGTGTCATATAAAGAAAGACCAACAC
This sequence comes from Notoglanidium macrostoma, assembly GCA_030068235.1. Taxonomy (NCBI): domain Eukaryota; kingdom Metazoa; phylum Chordata; class Actinopteri; order Siluriformes; family Auchenoglanididae; genus Notoglanidium; species Notoglanidium macrostoma. The sequence goes on from JAQQZR010000020.1 coordinate 4,682,032, forward strand.
AGGAGCAAACAGTCACCGTATGTTTCATCTCCCTGATGATGTTACCTGGCTGAAGGTCACTCTGCGGAGTTTTAGGCTTGCTCGTGGAGCTTGCACCCGGCTCTTTCTTAGCCTGTTTTGCTGCGCGGTCTGCTTCCTGACGTGCCCTTCGCTCTGCCTTCAGCTCTGCTTTACTCTTAGCCGGCTTGTCTGCAGCTGTAGAGCTCTCTGCTGTAGGAACACTGACAGGAGCAGCAACCGCTGCTGGCACTACAAGTCCAAAGCCAGGAAGGAGCGCATGAATAACCAGCATACACAATACAAGTACATAGAGTCTTCTGTTACTGTGTAATGTTTAAAACTTATTTGAGGATCACAGTCAGAAGCAGCACACTGAAACACTGAGCAACAAAAATCACAAACCCTCATTTATAAGGTGTGTGTAAATTATTCCTAAATGTGGACAGACGGTTACTTCCTAAAATGCAAAAAAAAAAGAAAAAAAGTTCAATGCGTATTAATGATATTTAATCCTTTACTCCTCGGGCTTGTTGGTAAAATGCAAATCCTCAATCAGGAAAACGTCAGCATGTGCTTGATCACCTTTTTAAAAAATTTTTTTTTAGGTTTTACAAATTCTGATTTGTAATGTTACAAGATCCAACTACGGAATTGAAGTTTAAATCTGATAATAATAAAATCAGGCAGGCAAATGCCCGATACTGATGCAGTGATGAACAATAATAGTAATAATAATAATAAGAAGAAGAAATCCAAAACATAAATAACCTACATTTATTAACCTATAATATCAATGACAACAGATTTAACACTATTTCCATAAAGGACATATCTCTATGGAAGACTTTTCAGCAACACAAATGCAGCTGCTTTATATTCACCCATTAAGTGGTGTGTTTCAGGTTTAGCCAGTTTAAGTGATATCATCGAACCCATCCTACCTTTCTGTGCCTGACTCTGTGTAAGCGGCTGCTGCGCAGGGGAAGGAGCTGCCTTTTTTTCTTTGTCCGTCCCCTTTTCTGTTGGACCCTTGTCATCTTTTTTGCCCTTCTTCTGCTGTTTCTTCTCTTTCCGCAGACGCTGCTTCTCTTCTTTTGTCAGTTCTCGACCGTCGCCCTGTTAAACAGCGACAACTTCAGACACCGAAACATCAAACTTGTACTACATATATTTTTTAACCAACTGACTGCATTAAGGGTGAAGAACACATTCACATCCTACATCATCTATAACGTGACTCGCCTTTGATCGTGTAATCTCTTCTAATTTCACATCTCCATCTGCAGAAAAGACAGTTTATTATTGAGTAATACTGTATAATACACAAACTAAACACTGTTCAACACACTATAATGTGTACATCAGTTTTCAATTCTGTAAAATTCCTGCAGTATTCTCTGTATCACTTTACTACTCCATCTTACATGGTGCATTATACGTTACGTCATGTTAGATATCTCAGAGTACTTAGTATTTATTTTATTGTAATGTTGCACTGTTCTGATGCTAATTGCTTGGTCTATGGAAAAACATTCAAGTAGGAATTTCATTGTACTTTGTACACATGACAACAAAACTTGTAAACTAAACAAAATATACACGTGAACGATCATTTAGATTTACTAAAAGTATGAAATATAACCAGACACAGCATGCTAATGGTGCTAAGCTGTGTTACGAGATGGTTTGGGAGGGAAAAATCTTCTAAACAGTAAATAACTTTCAACATTTTTCTCACAATAATAAACGTATAATTAGCCAGTCCTTAACCACGACCACACATCAAACAAGCACACAATACGAGGGAGTGAGAAAACATGATGCAATTTCACTGCACTTAGCGTTAGCTGAGTCACACAGAATAAGCTAACTCAAAGAAAAAGCCTAGCTTGTTTTCACTGTAAACAAACACAGGTGTCATATTTTCAGTGGAGGTTTAATTAAATGCACACAGCATTAAGAAAAGAGCTTCGTCCGTTTACCTGCAGCATGGTTGCTGCTGTCAGTCTGTTTGGACTCATCTTTTCCCTTTGAGTCTGCCATGTTTCCAGTTTGCGAACATAACGGCAGAAAGCTGCCGCTGAGAAGCGTTCAAAAATACCAGACTGCCTCTAGCGACTGGAGTGCGCGCGTGAGACATGCGTCCTGCTCCTGTGAGCGCGCACGCAGACGTACACACGCACTCGCGCAAGCACGCGCACGGTGGCTACCTCTCCAGTTTAGTTTCATACAGCGGTTCTCTAAATTGTGGTTCCCAGGTGGCTGTGAGGCATTTCTCAGGGGATTTTTTTTTTAATTCCACTATGTAGTTGATTGCAACCAACTTAGTTTTTTAAAAGAAGGAACAAACAAGATACCTTCCACATCTGTTCCAGGTGTTCCTTCAGGCCTTGGTACTTCTCGATCTTCTCATGCTCCTTCTTCCTGATGTTACTGTAAACTGGGATTGCCACATCTATCACTGCTGCTGTTTTATGCTCCTTATGAACCACCACTATGCCTGGTTGGTTGGCCAGCAGCTGCTTGTCTGTCTGGAACTTGAAGTCCCACAGGATCTTAGCTCTGTCGTTCTCAACCACTTTCAATGGTGTCTCTCATATTATATATATATATAAATGTGGAAATTTTGAAAACTGGAGGATCATACATATTATTTAGCATGAAAAAAGCAAAGGAATGTGAATGTAAGTACACTACGGGCACCTGATGGCCACCATACATTCTAATATGTGCTTGGAAAGGAAAGGAAAAGGGAAGGGAATTCAGGTGGTTGAATCCTACATAGTGGACCTTTACATTTTGTTACGATGGTGGAAATCACAACCCATATTATCAAAGTATATTTAGGAGTCCAAGCACCAAAGTCAACTCAGACCCAGGTTCCGTTGGTGGAAATTTCAGGAATAAAAAAGCTCTGGCTCTGACAAAAAATCTTACAAAATAAATCCATACTGAAGGGGGAAATTATCTTACAGTTAAAGAGATGCGTGGTTACAAATAGTATGTGATGCTAAAATGTAAACCATGAACCAGTAATCTGATTATAAGGAAGTATGATGTATAGAACAAAGCTTTTGAGACAGTAATGAAAATAATTTGTAATATCTTTGCATTTGACACCCGGCTCCATACTGACATTTCCTGGCCAAGAAAAATTTATACTGGTGCCCATATATATTGTTTAAAGAACTAAAGAAAAAAGATATGGAGACTTAAGAAGGAAAGATATTTTCTTCTAGATATACTTCTAATAAATGCCAATGTTTAAGAAAAAAGTATTCCGGGTCTAAAAAATGATCAAGGCCCCAGGTTTCTAATTTTATACAATATGTCACAAACCTACTTTACACAACGGAGTACCCTTCTACTTGTTAAATGACTTGTGGATTTGGACACACACTGTGTGTTAGACTCTTGTATGTTTAGTGGCTCACGTGGCCAAATCATAGTGAATTATTCAAATGAATCTCTTGTGAGGCTTTTTTTTAACCACTGAAATAAAGAACCTGTGTGCACTATGCACAGATTTCATTTTCTCAGTGTTGCTGCAACTCCCTGTAGATTCAAAACACAATGGTCTTTAATGGCACTGATATACTTTGCAGTTTAATTCTAAGCCGAAGAGTATACAGGAAAAAGTAAAAGGAACATAAACATACATCACTTAATAAGAAATAAGTACAAGACATACTCAATGCGTGACATTAAATTCCTGGACAATAAATTAACATCTACTTAAAGCACTGCCTTACTGTTTGTCAATGAACCGTTCATCTGGACAAATGAAACAGACACCATTCTCTTGTTGACCAGACTCTGAGGTCGGCTTTTGAGCTTCATGTCCAAGCAGAAACAACACTGATACTCTGATGTTCCAAGAAGACAAATGTGGGGTGCATAACGTCAAACCTGTGTGTGACTTGTTTGACAACCATGATGAAACTCTCAATCAGATCGAAAAATGTTGGATTATTTGGAACAGCAGCTGAAACACCAAAATAGTCACCTACAAACTGTATCTGAATTGCAAAAGCAGTTAGTGGAAGACTTGAGTTAAACTTGACAGGATCTCAGGACACTGGTGGAACCCTTATCTTACAGTACTGGTGCTGTTATTAAAGCAACAGGCATGATGTGATATTAGGCATTATACAACACTTCCGGTCCACTAATTTGATTGGTCAAGTGGCGTTCCAAGATTAGTGGCGTACCTGATATTTCAGGTAATCTCTGTGTCCTGCACATAAAGTTCCACTTCCTAGTTCTAAACAGTTACTATGGGAGTGTTAGTGACATCATTATCATACATGGCAAATAAAATTTTTCAGAAATATAACTTTTGACTTAAAATATGAAAGCTCATCAGATGAAGATGAAAAGGAAAAAGGAATGCCAATTTACTGGAAACACCTTTAATGGGAATGTACAATGTGAGCTAGCGAGCCAGCTAGCTGATGTGCTATAAAGTGAGTCTGGCTTATTCGGGATCTATTTCCGCTAGTGGAGCAAAAATGAACAGAACATTTGGCCATATTAAGTGCAAAATGTCACTTACTCAATATTAATTTGTTGTTTATAGATCTGTTGTATAAAGTCAATATCACACATGAGGTTGTGCTGCTGTACTGAATATCAGCACTGCTGTGATTATATCTGACACTTGACTTGACTGCAACCGAATCACAGCCATGTGGATATTCAGTACAACAGCATGACCTCGAGTGTGATATTGCTTTAATGAATGACATATTCAACTCATTTTTAGTACAGGGAGACAGTTTGAACTGTCTGATATGTATTGGACACTTGAATGCCTGAAATCCATAATGATCACAATTATTCAATATATACTTCAAACAGAAGAATATCATCATATCAGCTATTCAATAACCTTCCCATGGAGTTCATTTGAAATACACAATGTAGTTTTTCCCCTCATGAACAGTTTAACAATTCATTAAGAAATGAGTTAAGTGCTGGAAATATTAAGATGGGCAGAGAAAATGCCTAAACGTATGTAAGGAAAATGATCTCAGTGCTTAGTAAACCACAAGAGAATGAACTACAGGTAATGAGAAATGTTTAAGTCCTTGGTATCAGGTTTGAACATAAGGAGCCACAACCCATCAGAGCACAGAAAGGACTTGTGTGTGTGTAGGAATAGCACCTGCTGCTGTTCCAGTCCCGGACTTAACACAGATAGACAGGGCAAAGAAGTCTGTATGTGAGTTCAGCCTCTCTTACACAATCAACCTGAGAACAATTAAAAATAATACAAATTCTAAAAAAGATGAAGAAGAAAAGAGACTCCTCAGACAAAAAATAATAGTAATAATCTTTTTTATTTGCTTCTTACAACTAGGTGAAAATATTTGCGAAGTAATCTTCATGAACATTCATTTTAACTGTGATTGTGATTTTATTTTTTTTTATTTTCTGGAAAAGATTGATACCTGATTGTCATTAAGAAATGTATCTGGGAAAGCATGTTGAAGTACAAGTAGCCACCTGTGGTGAAGTTAAATAAAAAAATATTCTTACATTTTTACTATAGACTTCTGACCTTTTTGACATGATGAGTTAAAAATTTTGCTCAGCATCAGTATTAGCTTTAAAAGTGGTACTTGTTCTTATTATTTTATTCGCAGTGAAATTTAAAAAAATACTAAAGGGATAGAATACTAAAGGGATGTTTACAATCACAAGATTCATGAATCATTTCATATTTTATTCCGTTATAACTGCATGTGCTGTAAACATACATGTAAAAACAGTGCAATATTATTTCATTAGTAAAATAAAACAGTTATTGTTTTCAAAAGTATTCTTTATTTTTCATGCCTAATTTTAAAAATTGCACTTAATTTTTTTGGGTGTTTTTTTAAATGGCCAGTTTTTATTTGCTAATAGTCTGCATTGCTGTCTGAATGCACAGCGCAGTAGCTGGTTGAAGGGGACCAAACCTCACAGAAACACCTGACTTGGTTCCATTTGACCAGCCACAGCAAGGTGTGTTGATTCATGACCAGTGTGGGAACGACAGGTGGACAAAGCTGGTATTAGTGCAATGGTTTAACTGCCTTTCGTCCTCTCTAATGACTCACCTGTTGAGAGAGAAAGAAATGAAAATTAAAACGTACAAAGCCACTGGATGCAATCTGAAAAGTGTCTTACATTTCTAAAATCTCTGTAAATCTGACAAGCAAGATTTGCAGTCATGTTTAAAGTTGCATATCACTATTATTATCGCAAGCCCTCCTTGAAGTTGTATTATTCATAGTTTGACTGAACTGACCAGTGTTTCACCATAGCTTCAATTCTCACATTTATCTATCTGTCTCTGTTTTGATATTTATGGGACTTGTATCATTGTTAGGACCTCTATGTTTGTGCTCATTATCACCTTACTTTGTGTGAAAATACTTTGTGTGAAAAAAGGTAAATGTAAATATTAGAAAAGAGCAGAACATGGAGTCTGGCTACACATAGAGGAAAGGCCCCTTAAGGTTACAGCGCTGGCACGACAGAAAGATTAGAACAGCTGCTTGTTCTGTCTGCTCAGTGAGACAGCTATAGAGCAGACAGTGATGAGCCCTCAGCGCGTGCCTTTGGCCAACCAACCACATAAACAAGAGTATTAGCACCTCACCGGCTGCCCACTGTATGGGGCTCGACTATTAGCCCTTCAACTATTTCTTCACACCAATGATACAAATGTGTGTATTTTCAGAAGGAAATAGGTACAAACAGAGATATTTTTGTTTGTTTCCTGATTACTTAAATCCAGATGATAAATTCCCCCTGAAACCACACACTTCCTTACATTCCATAACCGGATTATTCATATGGGCATATAAGGAAGCATGTCTTCACAGAAGGGCAACAACTGGATTTTCTTCTCAGAACAGCCAAAGTGTCTGGCACAATATAAGTGCTACAGTAACTTTAATAGTAGTGTTGAGCACAACACTGGAGGTAATATACATACAAAATGGCTCATAAAGTTTCAAAAGAAAAAGGAAAAGAAAAATGGCTTTTCACTTCTATTTGCCTACACTGGGAAAGAATCTAGCACTCATTCAGGAAATAACCTAATATGTACTGTCACTGTAAAATAGTAACTGAAATGAAAGATTACCTGTACTGGTTGTCACCGGAGTGCTGCGCCGTATTTTTGTTGTTGTTAAGTAAAGGAAGGGCAAGAGAGGTTCGTAAGGTATATTTAGCAACATCCCTTCTTGAGCTTGAATGTTATCAAGCTACAGACTAGAAATGACATCCTCTGCCTTTTACTTTGCAGTGGTGCTGTAAAAGTGCTGTTAGATTACAGTAGATCAAAGGTAAGCAATGGCAAGTGTGAGGTTGATGACACTGCTACATCTGCTTCCTCCCAGCACACCTTTTCACATGGATTACTTCTGTCAAACGTGTGACATCCTGCACTTGTGGGTTTCATAATAAAGCAGGGATACTTTAATTTATATTGTCCAAAATCCAAATCCAAACCTTACTCAAGTCTTCATTAGATAAGAGATAAAGGAGGAAGGTCCTGCTGTTGGATCCTCTGATGCAAAAAAAAAAAAGAAGTCTCGACGCGGTAGTAATATTTTTTATCTTTAAGACCTAGACTGTTAATCACTCAATTAGCACGACCGGACCACTTGCATACAAAACAACAACAACAACAAACCAACAAAAAAAACTAGCTTTGTAGCTTTTCTGAACACCTCTCTCTAAAATTTTGTCCCAATAATTTTACGATCTTCTCCACACCTCTCTCTCTCTCTCTCTCTCTCTCTCTCTCTCTTTCTGTCCTGCTTTGTCCCATCCTCTTCTTAGCCCAGCTTGCGGATTCTGCCCAGGCATGTCTTCCCACTCCCGGCCTTTTCTATCCCTCCATCTCCCTCACCCTCCCCCCTGTGCCATGGTGGCCTCCCACCTGTTGGTGTCCTTTAGAAGCCCGGGCCTCTCCTATGCCTGCTGTCCAGCCCAATCATGACATGGTAGAGCAAGTCACACCTTTCAGCTGTTCACACTAGGCCCAAGACACCCTATACCCTTCGCTCCCCTTTTTATGCTGAATATCATTGCTTCTGAAAGAAATACCGAATCCTAATGCATGGTCCTGGAAGATTATATTACCAGATAGCAGGTAGGTATGTGACAAAACCCAACCTGTTTTATAGGTATTGTTACCAGACAAACTTAGATTCAAGCTTCAATACACATTAATTAGTGATGTGTTGTTCACTGTGTTTTTTATTTCAGCTCATTTACATTTACATTTACTTAATATACAGAGGATGGATATTAACCCGTATTTTCTTAAATATACTAAACAATTGTTATTTTTTAAAAATTGTTTCATAATCGTAAAATGACAAAATCATTCAGTTGTTTAACAGAAGCACCCGATGAAGCAATAGGTAAATAGGTAAACCATATTTGTTGTTCAGGGTTTCAAAAAAATGATTGGGTTGTCCAATATCTTGTTTTTGTGTAAATTAATCCTGATTTAATTGCACATCTGACTTGCTATTGACATGATTTAGCTCTACAAGGGAAACAGGAGAGCACTGGCTCTATTTTCCCCTGCAGCAAGCATGGCAGGATCCTGAAGTCAGCACCTGTGTTCTAAAACGAGCCCGAGCAACAGGAGCGCTGGACCCATTCACAGAAAGCCAGGGCTATAGACGAAGCTTACTGTGAAACCTAATGCCCTGCAGTATTTTAACTGTGTAAAGCCTCTACAAATAGCTACCCTCAGCATCCTAGACTCATTTCTCCCCAGCACGGATGACATGTAATACTTACAAAGTGAAATGTTTCTATTTTCATCATTCATGGCAATCATGACTGCTGTTTTAACATAGTGATACAGTATAGTCTGCTAGAGAAATGTGATTAGGCTGCTGGTGGTTAAATCAGTTCAAAAGTATAAATTGTATAAAAAAACTCACATGAAAATGTGTAGTTTGGGCATTAAAAAAAACAAGGTGACAATTTTTTCCCTTTTAAAAAAAAAAAATAAAATAAAAAATACTTCCCAGTGTTGACGTCATTTCCAGACTAGGTTGATGGTTTTTATTTTTAACTCAAGCACACACTGGCGGACGTTCAGCTTGCTAATAACTTTGTTCCTCTCTGTCACATGAATATATCAGCCAGCATCCCTTTGTATTTCAGAGGCTCTTTCATGTATTTCATGGCTCTTTTACTCACAGAAGCAAAAGTGACATGTGATGTTCCCTGGAGATGGTACAGCATGAAAGCTGATCTGGGCTCAGATGGCATACGTATATGGTTCAGAGCCATTTCAGAAGGAAAGAACACCTATCACTGACCTCAGAACAGACCTCAGAAATCAGCTGCTGCGACTTCCCATCTGAGCTGAACTGTATAGCTGAACTAATCCCCTAAGCTGTTCCTATTCTCAGTGCTGTCTAGGGTCCACACATTCCACAGCTGACCAGTGTTTTTAAAGCAGGTGGATGGATCTTTTTTCTGTTAAGAGCATTTCCTCCAATTACATTCCTTTTACACCAGACTCACTGCAGTTTATGGTTATGATATTTGTGATAAGTCATAGTAGTATATAAGACATGGATGCATGTAAAAGAATTTGCATTCATCAGGGGCTCAGGGTAGCAAAAAAGGACAAGGTAGCTCTATTGAATTTTTTTTACAATTTACCTAAAAAACAGAATTTAAAAGTATTAAAAATGTGTGTGTAGCAATTCAAGACATTTGCCAAAATCAAGAGAATATAGTTTTTCAAGAGAAAATAGGTATTGCTATGACAAAAGTCACTAGACCTATGATATCTTGCACTTTGGAAACATTGCTTTTAGAAACATTTTATTATGCTCTTAACATACATAAGTAACATTTGACCATTTTTGTTAAATGTTGCATGAACATCTGCATAAAAAACTACACTGCATATAATTTCATTTTATCCTACAAGATGCAAATTCTGCACTCAACTATATCTTAAAACACATTTGTCCCTTCATTTCACATATTTACTAAGATATTTTTATCAATTAAATGTCATAGACACAAACAGTAACATATTGACAGCAAACAGGACTGAGATATCTGACTTCTGTAACCAAACACTGCATTCCTTTCATAACATTTTATAATTAATATAATCTTTTAACTGAACAAAGAGAGAATAAGATGCACTATATATACACTATATATATATATATATATACAAGACCAAATAATCATAATAAAGTCATGTTTGTAGCCCAAATGATCTACAATACAAGAAATGATAACTCGGTGAGGTAAATATTTTTTAATATACAGTAGGTGAATATATCTACTAACTGTGATTATGAGATTATGATACAATAAATGACAATTTTAAACCTAATTTTAGACTTTCATTTCAAGCTTGAAAGTCTTGTTACATTGGCAGATAATTCGGCTTATTTCAAGCATACCTTTCTCTCAAAAAAAGAGAAGGTTTTAATTTTATAATACAAAATGATAATCTTATACAAAACATGACAATAGAGGGTTATCAATTTGCCTATACTCAAGATTTTTTCACACATCAGTTTTGCAGAGTAGTGTTAAAACCTGTAGCATTAAAAGGACCTGTTGTGGCAAAACAGTTTGAGTCAAAGGTGAATTCCTTCCTTGGGGATGCCAGTTGCTCGGGCTGAGCTTGAAACAGCTGTCTCAGAGAGCCCCAGCCCACACCATGAGGGATCAGAATAGAAAAGGTCAAAGGAGACCTGTATTTAGGCTTGTAAAAGTTAAAACAGGTGCCAGTCAGAGCCAGCAGATGACAGTTTTATCTCAGAGGAAAACATGGACATACATAGAGCGGAAAATGATTACAACAGGGCCTCATAGGGAAAAAAGATCTTTCAGCTGAAAACACATTTTGCATGTTAAAATGGAAACTGCTATTTTTGTTCCTTTAATGTAAGTGTTTTCCTGGATTATCATCTAAAACTATTTTGGCCCATATCTTGTTTCATAACATAAGCATAAGCATGTTACGCGTCAATGTCCTATAACAGAAAAGAGCAATCAGTGGTAGGACACTAAATAGCAGGTGACCAAATAGGAATATGACAGGAAATGCCTTTCTGACCTGACCCACCCTGTCACCTCCAGTTTTACTGAGGCACATGAAACACACAGGGTGTCAAAATAGAGTGTGTGTGACTTCAATTGATGTCAGCTATCCTGTTGTAAAAGCAGGACAGACCTCCTGAATTAAGTGTGATAAGTGATGCCTGTGACATGGATCAATTACTAACAAGTAATATAGTTTAAAAGGTTTGCCCTGTTCTAATTCATTCATTTACTAGACTGGTGAATAGGAAATCTCTCTCCATGTATAGGCTACTTGTTTGCTTGTTGATTTGAAAAAGCAATTGAGACTACAAATTGGTATTTGGATTTTATTATTTTTTTTAAAGTATGGGAATTAGAAAAACTGTGAGGCAGGGCTTTATGTTTAAACCAAGATCCACCAGATTCTATACAACCCACCAAACCCTATACAACCCGCTGTCTTACATTTACTGAAATTATAATCAAGCAATAAATTGCTTCAAATTGATCATGATTATGCAGCAATTAAATGTCTTGTTTAGGTATGAACTTTTCCCTTACGAAATACATTAATATAGCAAAAATAATTTTTGTCATTCAGGCTCTGAATCATGCTTTCATTTTGGTAAAAGAAATATATTATGCCACAGAACATTTTTTTTCAACTACAATCTGGTTTTGTAGTTGTATAGTATATTTACAGGATTATTAATAGGGTGTAAATATATGTTTAATTCTGTTAAAGGGTGTCATTATATTTTATCGAGCATTTACTCAATAAGGAGAGTAGAAGAAATTATGGAATTATGGAAATGGAATCATGGAATCATGTTCAAATCAACATGCAGCCTAGAAAAATGTACATCACTTTGACAAACTATATTTCAGTAAACAAGTCAAGTCACATCACATTTATTTGTATAGCATATTTAAAAACAACAGGAGTTGACCCAAAGTACTTTCCAGTTGAGGCAGACTGATTAACAATATAAATATAATTGAATAAAAGCAATAAAGAGTACAAGCTAAAAGAAGGACTGAGAGAAAGCAAAAGAACAGAAAACATACTAAAATGATAAAACAACAACGAACATAGCAGCATGATAATCCTAATAATAAGAACAATGATTATAACAAAAACAAGAATAATTATAATAATTAAACAAGAGGAAATAGAAGATGATACTGATATTAACCATTGTAAAGTGTAAAAAAAGAAGGCAGTAGCAACATCAACAACAACAACAATAATAAAACAACAACAATATTTAGTCTATTTAGGGAAACGATTACTGTAGCTATTTAGCTGCCCAGCATTTGAAGTTTAATGCTAAAGTGCTAAAATGAAACAGGACAGAAACCTAGACAACAGCCTACTACATTTAGGCTTAAAAGCAGACTACATTTAGTCTACATTTAAACACTGACAGTGTTTAATGCGTTATAACTATGTCAAATAATAAGTGTATTTTCCATTAACATACTATTTAATACATTTATTACTGCTCTTGGATTTGGATACTTCTATACTAACAATACGAATATTACTCACTATACTATATCTCATACGAGCGTAATACATAGTATACCAAACAGCACGCCAGAATATTATTTTGTCTTATTACACAACTCATTTGAATACTCGATTCTGATTGGTCACTTGCAGCATTCCGCGGTCTGTTGGTGATTCCTGTATAATAGACCCTTGCTAACAAACTGTAGCTACGGTTCACGTCATTAGCGTAAACAATAAAATAATTTTGAAATCAATGAAAATAATTTTTGAATGAATATTTTGTGTTACATTATTGACTTTTTAGTCCGTAGCCGTGTAATAAGCGGGATAATGTACATTATTTCTTACATACTATTTAGTAGGACAGTACGTGAGAATGTAAGTGAGCTCACTTCCCGTTGAGCTGAGAGGAAATGTGATTGGACCGCTCTTCTCGGTTTACCGATGAGCAAAATGGCGGCGCTCATACAGGCTGCGGGACTCGTGCGGAAGTAGCAAAGGTTGATTAGAAATGGACGAAATATTATTATTATTATTTTTTTTCTCCAGATAATTCAAGTTAGTTCGAAGCCTTTGAGAGTTTTAACAGGGTTACTGGACTATGTGACGTGTTTGCTAGTTTGTATTCTAACGTTAACAGGGCCGAACCTTAACAACTAGTGAATTAAGGTGACAAGTAAACCCAAAGGAGCATTTTATTGCAAACACAGATTATGATTTTGACATTTCCACGATGCGCGAGAGTGCTGCAGCTCACCCTTGCAGTCATAAAACCGGACGCCGTCGCTCATCCTCTAATGCTGGAGGTGAGGAGGAGGAGGAGGAGGAGGAGGAGGAGAGAAATCTTCTTACCGTCTGTATGCATGTGTACAGGACACAGGTTCCCAACCTTGGTCTTATACTCCCTGTCCTGGACATTATTTTTCCTGCTTCCAGCACCCCACATTGAGCTAATTGTCAGCCCCTCCTGAGTGGTAGAGAAAGGAAGACACCTAAATGTGTAGAGCAGGGGGTAGGTACTCCAGGACCAGGCTATGAAATCTGTAGTTCAGGAGAAGGGTAGAGGAATGTCCAGACAAACAGATGTTTGCATACGAAGTGAGCGTGAACCTTGTGAACTATTGTTTTTCAACGTTGATCCACAGCAACACCAGTTATTGTTAAAACACTTTTTACTGGTACTACAATGACCCCGGTCATGTCAGAGTTTTTAGTACACAAGAGTCAACTCAAACATTGATTGCCAAGCCTTCATGAGCTGAATTTGGTGTATTATTTATTCATCCATTTACCTTCTGTAACCCCTTTATCCTGGTCAAGGTTGTGGAGGATCTGGAGCCTATCCTGGGAACACTGGGAGTGAGGTGGGAATAAATCCTAAACAGGACACCAGTCCATCCCAGGGCACGACACACACACACACACACACACACACACACACACACACACACACACACACACACACACACACACACACACAC
>JAQQZR010000020.1:4697545-4730840 GCA_030068235.1 Notoglanidium macrostoma
ACACACACACACACACACACACACACACACACACACACACACACACACACACACACACACACACACACAGACAGACCTTGGGGTGTCCTGCAGCAATACTAAAGTTGGGGGGTGTCATTAAAGATCAATAGATTATGTGAAATTATAATACAATTGAATATTAGGATTCATTCTTTGCAATATTAAAACGTTTGAGTCTTTTACACTCTGCTATTTTGGTTGAGTGATATTTGTGCATACAGATCTTTGGGTCAAATATTGGCAGTTTTGTGATTGAACTGTCCCTTCCTTATTCACCCTGAGGTTTGTTGAGCCAGTTATGGCATTACGATGCAATGCTGTAACTCCATTTTTTTTTTTTATGGTGAATTCATTTCCAACCTAATAAAGGATGTGAGAGCTTTTGTGGTTTGTCATTTGGGCCTTAAATTTAGAACCATTGGGAACCTTTAGTTCAGGCAACATTGATGATCTGGATCTGCAAAGAAGGCAGCATGGTGGCACAGTTGGTAGAGTTGCCAACTCGCAGCTCAGGGTCCCTGGTTCGATATTGAGTTTGGATTACTGTCTGTGTGGGGTTTCTCCTGTGTCTGTCAGGGTTTCCTCTGGGCTCACAGTTTTTCTTTCACCTCCCAATAGCATGCTGGTTGGGCAGTAAATTGTTTATTGTTTATTAAATCATTAATTGAATTGTTAATTAACAGTTAAATGTTAAATTGCCCTGGGTGTAAATGTGAGTGCATGGTGCCCCATGATGGACTGATGTCCTTCTGTCCCCTGTATTCCTGCCCTCATGCCCAGTGTTCCCAGGATAGGCTCTGGATCTGTCACAACCCTGATCTGGATAAAGCGGTAACTGAAGATGAATGATAAATGATGCAGCTTCAAAGAGATACAATTATCTTTAGTTCTTTTAGTACCTGGGATTTGGTGCTTTAATCTGTGCACGTGGATGCAAATGAATCATTGAAACATTGGGCGAAATCTAACATCTTCCTTTTCTTTGCAATATTTTTGGCCCTTGAGTGAAGCAGCCTTCCACATTTTGAGCTGGTGATTTTGAACATTTATAGATGAAGAATAGATATTTTACATATTCTCTCTTCCTTAATATACTTGTTTATGGACAGATGGATTTTGTATCTAGAGACAGAGACAGTTTATTAATTCTGTAAAGGAAGTTGGAGAATTATAGCAGTCAACTTCATGATTTGAGATTGCAGTACAATAAAAAGCAGCAAACAAACAAAATGCTAAACTCCATCATTAGTTAATGACTTTCTTACAATGGCTATTTGACCCAATGATATTTTTTATTGTTATGATGCAGCCAATTGCAAAATTTGTGTTCCTTTAGGGTAAAATTAGGGAAGCCCTAAGAGGCCACACATTTACACTTTTTTTTGTTTTGCCCATTTTCTCGTGATAACGAGTTATTTTTGTCATTATCACAACATTACGAAACATCGTTTTCTTCTGACAAGGACATAATTTTGTCGAGATATCAGAACTCAGTTTTCTCATGATAATGACATAGTTTACCCGTAATCCTGATAATCTGCATCTCTTTGTCATCATCTGGTATCCATGGAGTCGCCCTGGGCCTCGTATCTGGAGAGTGATGTAGTTCACGAGGAAATCAGGCTCCCTATGATTGTACTGGCAATAAAGCTGTAGTCTTGCTAACTGCATTTTTAAATGATGCACACTACTGTGAACATTGTCTGTAATGGCAAGCCATAAAGCTATTTCAGCCTGTCAGGCCATGATTGAACAGAAACATGCTGATAGAATTATTCCTGCTCTTCTGACATTGCTGCACAGAATGATAGTCAGTGACTTGGGAATTGCTTTTGGGAAAACTGAGTTTGGTTATCTCAAGAAAATTACGTCATTATCACAAGAAAACAATGTTTTGTTATGTCGCAATAATGACAACAATAACTTGCGATCATGAGAGAACATAAACAACTCGTTAACATTAGAAAACTACATGCGTTATGTCGTGATAATGACATTGATAACCACGAGAAAACGGACTGCATAAAATATGCAAATCCAAGGTCTTTTAGGGCTTCCATATGAACTAAAGAAGGCAAAGAATTTTAATTTACAGCATTTAATGTGTTAGAGTTATTTTTGTTCCTTCATTATCACCAGTAACATAAATAACCAAGTAGTGAATATGATATAAATATTACAAAATAATGTGCATGTCCACTACTGGCTGAGAAAAATGTCTTAAAATATTTTTTTTATACTTTGATTTTACCTTATTTGAATTCTTCTGTTGCAGGATATACTTTTTTTTTTTTTTTTATCATACTGGACTTATTTTCTAAATAAATGGTAAAATATCTATATCTTCCGTTTGTGTCAATGTGCCAGTTCATTTACTACTTAATTTAAAAATGCTGCATTTTTATGTTTAAGGCTCTTCATCAGAGAATTCTAGAGAACAACTTCATCATTGTTAGAAAGAATGATCTCATCTGGAGAAGAAGTGATTCAGAGAGGTTTTATGCAGAGCATAAAGGTAAGGAAGAATCCTTGTTTTTTTTACTCAGGCAGATGTGAATTATATGCATTTCATATTTCAGGCAAAATAAAATGAAGAAATTGTGTTCGGGCATGGATCTGTTTTTCCTAAATAATAATTTACTGCATGAGTGTTGACTAAAAGGGCCAATTGATGGTAATGTAGCAGCCCTGTCTCTCACAAACAACAAAATATCGCTCTCTCTTTTTACCACCTTGCACATGTCATTCATAATCCATCCATGAGTCATACTGGTACTGAATCACCAGCATTAAAAAAGTCTGCTGTTGTAAAGCATGCTAACGGAGTAATAGCCCAGGATACCTGCTTGCCTAATTGAAATCCATTTACATTTGTGTGTCATTTGTAGGACGGTTCTTCTACCAGCGACTAGTTGAATTCATGTCAAGGTATGAGTGAGTCATTGTTTTTCCTAAAGCAGCCGGAGGAAAATTCCAGAAATTACATAGTAATTAAAAATGTGGGCGATGTTGGACACTAAAATTTGAATTCTGTTTTTTTAACATCTTTGTTTGAGGCTGTAAATTAATCATCGTTCAAGTGTTTGCCTTTGGAAATTAATTTTTTAATTCAGATATTAATGATATTCATTCATAGTGATTTCATTCATGATCGGTGTTGCCGAGTTCGCCATGCATTCCTCCTTTCTAAGAATGTACCAAATTGTTGATTTGGCCCCTCGTAAAGTTTCTACTAGGTCTGTGTTTTTTTTGGGGTTTTTTTTTCCTTATGATGTCCTCCTTCACTTGCATTGACACCCCTTTGGACTACATATCGAGTGTTTCCACTTGGAATCAACTCCAGACATTTTATCGCCTTAATTTGTCATGATATAATGAGGAAACATTCGTAAACGGCAATGATCAGTCAATTTTCCAATTACACTTGAGCCTGCGAAAATGGGAGTGCTATGTTAAAAATTCGTAAATGGTTAATGCAGTATTTTTTTTGTTAAATGCCTTGAATTAAAGCTGAAAATCTACACTTCAATCCCATCTTGATGAGATTTAAATCATTGTGTTGATTTGAAATCCATTGTGGTGGTGTACAGAAACAAAATGACAAAAATTGTCACTGCCCA
This sequence comes from Notoglanidium macrostoma, assembly GCA_030068235.1. NCBI lineage: Eukaryota > Metazoa > Chordata > Actinopteri > Siluriformes > Auchenoglanididae > Notoglanidium > Notoglanidium macrostoma. Next base: position 4,701,187 of record JAQQZR010000020.1, read on the forward strand.
AATACTTATGGACCTGACTGTATGATTATAATGTGGTCTGAATGTGGTCAAACTATCTTTATTGATTTATTAGATATTTAATGAGATTGAGATCGCTTAATAAGAAACTAGATGTATAATAAGAAAACAGACAGAACCGTATTAATTAGATCATCTTAAAGTGTTGGTGTTGTTGAGCTGCAAATGCAGATTACTGAACATTAGGGTTTTGCTTGCTAAAATGTAAAATCTTTCATGTCCCATATCTCAGAGTGGCCCTTCACCCAGATAGAAGATAATAATACCAAGGTCCTGAAATATGTGCTGTCAGGTCAAGTTATTTAAGCTTCAGAACATTTGGTAAATATGGTAGGCTATACTAGTAACACTGTTAAGATTGTTAAAGCATGGCTTTGCCTAAGATGGTGATGATTTATCTGGTCAGTTGTTGCCATGGCAGCCAGTCATCAGGCAGCTTTACTGCCTGTGAAAACAAAGATGAAACATGAGCACGCCGCTTGAAGTGACATCAGTTTGCTGGCTCTGCTTTTTGGATTCCCACAAAGCAGCTCATTATTTTGAGATTGCTGCTGTTTATATCAGACGTGTGCGTGTGCGTGTGCGTGTGTGTGTGTGTGTGTGTGTGAGAATGTTCTAGTCCTTTAGGGACAAATACACAGAAACACAAGGCAATGTGCTTATATTCCCCTTTACAGCTAAATGGGGCTACTTTTAAGAAAAATAAAAAAACCAGTCTCTCTATGCTAGTTATGAACACTTTTCTAGTCCTTTAGATACAATGTTGATGCCATACCTGTATCTTATTTTAAACAAAAAGGGATGTGACCTGGCAATATCATCATATTCCTCTTATACCACAGCACTTTGGTAACATTTATCTTTTTAAATTGACATTAAATGGACATGTGGAAGAGGGCAGAGAGCACATTTCCCCTGAGTGAGACCGCATGAGCAGCAGTGTAAAAAGATGAGGCTGACTGGCTTCACATGTCTCGGAGGAAGCATATGTTCGCTCTGGCTGGTTGGTAGCCGTTGTAAAATCAACTCCTTATCGATGACTTTACCATATCAACAATTGATAGACATTTTAATATGGCTATTAATAGACATAAGTTCTCCCTGTGAATGCGCGATTACTATAGAAATGATAATAGAATTAATGAATAATGTAAACCTGTGATTAGAATCACAGTTGGCGCTACTGTCGGAGCTGCTGTTATACTAAATTAATCAACACCTTCTGAGAGGTCAGATTCGATTAGTTCTGTGCTGTGGTATAAGAAATAGTGATACTGCTGACCTTCTACTTGAAGGTATCTAGCAGTTAAGATTGGATGTTCATTGTTTCCACTTCAGTGGCCCCATGAGAGCTTACATCCTAGCAAGAGAGGATGCGGTTACCCACTGGCGGGAGTTGATGGGTCCCACTAAAGTGTATCGAGCGCGGTACACGTCACCGAGGACCATTCGAGCGCAATATGGACTCACTGACACCAGGAACACAACTCACGGCTCAGGTACTTGCAGACACCATCATGCAGAATGTGATGTGTGCATTCTTAAATAGTTTCAAGAATCAGAATTTAATTACTGGAGCATCAAAACATCAACTAATATCCACACAGTGAACAAGTGCCAGCTTGGGAAATTTATTATGGTTTGGCTCCTTGTGAATCAAAAAATAATGTGTGTGTTAAGATTCTCAGTGGGTCATGGTATTATCATCATTTCACATTATATGACATCTTTTCATTCACAATGGTTTAACTAAGTGAAGAGGAAGCAGACAAATCCACAGAAACACCAGGCAGTGTTTACAGGCCCCTTTACAGCTTAATAGTGTCACTTTTTAAAGCAATAACATAATTGCAATAAATAAAAGCATAATTAGTCTACTGCTGATACTCTTAAGAATTTTTGGCATTCCTAAAAAGCAATAATACGTATTTATTTATAAGGCTTCATATAATTCAAAATGCATAAGATTCAAATACATAAATGAAAACGAAAAAAAATAGTCTATAGATGATGTTAGAAACATTAAAATGTTTATTGTATTTTGAAGAGAGGATTTTTTTTTTTATTGTTTATTCAAGATTATAACATGGCACTATTCTGAATTTTATGCTGTTTTGCAGTAGAAAATGTAACATCAATAAACAATTGTCAACAGAAAAAGAGGAAAGAAGTTTTTACAATGTGATTTAATGTTTCCACACTAATAAGTGTGGCCTATAAGATTTATAAAGCAAATTGACATACAGTGTCGTATATGTCACTTATGTCATAACGACACGAGCTGATATTCAGCAGGTGGCAAGCTATTGATGTAATTGAGCCAAGCGAGGTGGAGCTCATCCTCCTTCATAGTGGCTAACTTTGAGATAATGCACTTATATCTGAATGCATATGAATTTAAAAACCACATCAATGACCATATTTCTGTTGAGTATTAATATATACACTGACTGTCCACTTCAATGGGAACATCTGTACACCTGCTCATTTATGCAGTTATCCAATCATGTGACATCAGAATGGGGAAAAAGCACTGTGATCTCTGTAGCTTTGATCACGGCGTGGATATTAGTACAGGAAGGGTTGGTTTGAGGATTTCAGAAGCTGCTGATCTCTGGGGATTTTCACATGTGACAGTCTCTAGGGTTGACAGAGAATAATGTGAAAAACCCCAAAAATTGACTGAGTGATGGTTCTGTGGTTGGAAATAGTAATAATATTATTATTATTATTAAGTGTAATTTATATAGTTCAAGAGCAACAGGCACACCATGGTTCATGGTGCCTGTTGTAGAGCGCGCATCCCTCACTGCGGACTAAGGGCTGATGAACCTGACACTCAACACTGGGTCTGGAGCTATGCCACAACCGACAACCAGCAGATAAAGCGACAAAATCAGCAAAACATCAAGCGCAAAAGGTAAATGTAAACTGTAAACTCTAGTGACTGTTGTGTGTGAAAATCCCAGGAGATCAGCAGGAGCTCGGCATTTGAAATACCTAAACCAGCCCAGCTGGCACCAACAGCCATGCCACGGTTAAAGTCACAGAGATGACACTGTTTCCCCATTGTGATGTTTGATGTGAACATTAACGGAAGCTCTTGACCATCTGAATAATGACTGACGTGAACCAAATTTCCTCATTATCATCATGTGTACTCACTCTAAAATTGTCTGAATAAGAGTTCGCTAACAATATAAAGGCTTTTTGCCTCAACTACTGACGAATGCTCAGATCAGGCTGGGAGAAATCTATTCTCCTGCTGTTCCTAACCAACTGCATTTCCATTTCTTCACGCAATCTTCTTTTCTGTTGAGTGACCAATTTTTCAATTTGCCAATTTCGCCCATCTAACAGACTGAGTGAAGCCATATACACAGTCAGCACGCATCCATTTATAAACAAACTACGTTATGTTCATGGAAGTGGATTATATGGTGGATGTTTACCAATGGATATGTAATTATCGATTATGTGTGTTCTGTTGCCTGCGAATACTGCTGTCAGCATCAGTCCTTCTACTGGTCTCTATGCTTTTACTTTAGCTAATTAAAAATTCTGTGTGCTCTCACAGATTCATCAGAGTCCGCTGAAAGAGAGATTGCTTTCTTCTTTCCAGAGTTCAATATCCAGCACTGGCTAGAGACAGAGGAGCCATGCTTTAGGGCAGGGCATGTTGAATATGACGAGCAGAGACAAATCCATACCGCACTAAAACACATCTGACCATTCTACTGCCTTAACCAGAAACTGCTCTAATGTATATTGTATATTGGTGCCAGTTTCTTGTATTTAACCATCAGGTGCTGACAGGTTGCTGTGTTACCTTTTCCAATTGATGATTTATACAATCTTCATAATTTTCAAATATTCCTGTATCATTTGTCTTTATAGATGATCATGTTGCATCATGTGCACTTTTTAATTGCTAATTTTGTTATTGAATACATTCTACTGGCTATCTTGTAATTGTTATTTATTTTTTTTTACTCCAGTCAAAGCACTTGAAAAATCCAGTTAATGTGTTAAACACAGCTTTGGACTTCGCTCACACACTTAGAACATACATTTGAAGTTTACATACAGTTATCATGGACATGAATGTCATGGCAATTTTGAGCTTTCACTGTTCAACTGTTCTTCTGGGAAAGCATGATTGTACAAGTTACATCTTTAGAAAATGATCCCCAAGAATTTGGTGGGCAAGTTTTAATTTATTTTGGGTTTTCTGAAACCAACACAGCGTCAAAATTATACATAAACCCACTTAGATTATTAATTCAGTGATGATGAAAGTCCTTAAATGTCTTAACGTGCCCAGACCAAGGCCTCTTAACTTCCTGTTAGTGATCATGATTGGCTGCAGCTGGTAGCTTCTCTGCGTACAACTTAAAAATAGTTTGTTTAACAAAGTTAATGGAACGAGTAGCAACTTTGCCAAGGACTCAAAGTGTCACTCTCAGCTGAGAGGAAGTCTGTTTGGATGGTCAGGAACAACCCAGGAACCGTCAAGGCATAGGCCTGCCATGAACAGGAAGCTGCTGGAACACTGTATACAGTTAAGTGTGTTTTATATCACTTTCGATTGAGAGGCTGCCTTCCAATAAAGAAGCCCCTACTTCAGAATCATCTTCAAGCTTGACTAAAGTTTGCAGCTGACCACATGGACAAAGAAAAAGCCTTCTGAAGGAAAGTTTTATGGTCGGATGAGACAAAGATTTGGTTGTTTGGCCACAATGACCAGAGGTACAGAGGAACACTGTACCAACTGCTAAGCATGGTGGTGGTAGCGTCATGCTCTAGGGCCATTCTGCTGCCAGTGAAACTGTTGGATAATGAAGAACCTCAAAATTCTACAGCATGGACTATATTTGGTGCACAAGCTTTAAATTAATTAAAACCTGTTAACCAAATTCTTAGTTTTTTTTTTTCTTTTAAAGCTGTATGTTGTACAATCATTCTTCCCCAGAAAAAGAACTGTTCAAAAAAATAACTGAAAGCCCGATATTGCCATGACATTCTTGTGCATGATGAGTTCTGACCTCACATAATAAATTTAACTTATAATTTTTGTTAAATAAATAAATAAATAAATAAATAACCCTTGATGAATAAAGCAGTGGGTAAGAATATAAGCACATCATTGTGTTATGGTGCTATAGTTTTTTGGTATAGTTTTTTTTTTTTTACTATTATTTTGGTTATTTAACTCATTTATTAAATTAATTCATTTATTCATCTTCAGTAACTGCCTTATCCTGGTCAGAGTCGCAGTGGATCCAGAGCTAATTGGGGTAATATTTGGCACAATTCACCATGGATTAGGACACTAGTCCATCACACAGCAACATTCACACACCCATTCACATCTTGGGGCATTATAGCATAGCCAGTCTGTGTACCTTCATGTTTTTGGACAGTGAGAGGAGGAAACCAGAGAATGCAGAGGACGCCCATGAAAACATGCGCACAGTCAGTAACCAAAGTTCAGGATTGAACCATCGAGCTGTGAGACCGCAATGATACCCACTGCGCCACCATGCCATCCAGTTATTATATTAATTTGTTAAATATGGCCCAAATAAATGCACATTTGTCTCAATAGCAAAAGTGAATTAGTCATCAAACCTTTTAAAAGGCACTCTTGATTAACAGGATAATTACATACAATTGGTGTGCTGCCCACATAAAACAGATTTAACCATGTGTGTTTGTTTATACTTTTATATAAAAAGCTTAAGAGGCCTTCTGGTGTTTGCTTCGATTGTCACAAATCTACCCTGTTTCCCTGAATACAATTTCAGATAACGATGTTGCCCCAGATATAATTTAGAGACGGCAATGGAGAATGATAAATAAATAAAAGTGAGCATCTTTTTATAAATAAAATAAATATGACTTTCACACAAAACTACATGGTCTAATAAAGCCTGTCTGAGATCACATGTACAGACCTGTGCTTCTGTCAGAAATCAGACTTCGCTTTCACTTCCATGCTGCCTTCTGTTCATTAGCAGTGTTTACAAGACTGTCGATCTGCACGTCTCCTTTCGTCAGTCTCTAAGTTTAGTTCTTGTCTCACTTCAGGACAGAGTCTGCTTCTGCTTCATTCAAACAATCCTGAGGTTTCATGACCTCAAAAGTAGTGTGGGATTTTTCTTTGATCTTTCCACTCTTGTCCACTTGATGAATGCTCTGAGTTACAGTGATGGTCACCTGCTTAGCGGACATCCTGTTGTCTTGCCACTTGGTTTACCAGAATGCAAAAAAGATAAACAATGGGAAATGATTACACTTTTGTGATCTTGTAATTTGCACATTGGCTCATTATGTTCCATTCTCTTCACTCTAGGTCATGTAAACGTGTGATGAACCACAGCTGTGACATTTGATGTATTGGACAAAGGATAACTCAATGTAGTATTAGAATAGATGTCTTCTGGGAGTATCCGGATTATGTTAATATAATGACTGGAATAATAACACCTGCAATACATTTTGTCATCATCATAAGCTCCGTGGCTTGATTTTGATTCATGCAAGATCTGATGACATCTATATCCAACACAATCTCAGTGATTTAGCTAATAAATAAAGGTAACCTTCTTACTCGTTCTTCTTGAACCAGTAAGTTGGACCAAGTATGGACTTTAATTTTAATCACTCTAGTAAATATGGATATAGCAGATTGACAAAGTTTAAGAGCGCACTATGTATTTATAATAAAACAAGTCTGAAGATAACACTTAAGTGCCTGATTTCTATTTCTATTGTTGGAAGGAAAGTTTAAACTTACAATCTCTTCAGTGCGAACAACACTTCTCCTCTGCACTGTGGTGCCTGGCGAGGAGGGCAGCCCTTCCTGTTCTTGAGAGGCCAGTATAGCGCGAGGACCCCCACCTTTCACATCATTAAGGCTAGCCTCAGACATGGCAGAACACACCTTCAGGTACGCCTGAGCAGGGGCTGGCAGGCCATCGTCGAAAATATCTGTCAGTGCAAATAGAGAGGAACCAAAAATAATAGCGAGCACAGTGACTCATACCCTTAGCAATCATTAGAGCCATCATCTATCCAAAGGTTTTAGTTAGATTGAGTTTTGAGCTTTATATATAATAAAGGTGAAAATTATGATAGAGGATTCTTATACTTGTCATTAAAGATAAACCCATGCACGGAGTTCCTATATGCAACTACTGAGTGTTATAGAAGGAAAGCTGAAGCATCTATATGCCAATTCCATAAAAATTACATCACATGAAAATATAAATCATACAGAACATATTTGCTGAATTGTAATATTTTTATTCTGTTTTTTTATTTCGCACTACTGAGATTCAAAGCTTTCCTTATAGGTAGCCCATACAAAATTGTCCATGTCGCCATTCAAGTATTTTATCTTTACCAGTGTAATAACATTGTTTTAGGTAAAAAAAGGTCTTAATGTGTAAAGCGAAGCCCATCCCCATCTAGTGAGCTGCAGAAGGAATGGAGCTATCTCCATGACAACTGAAGCTGAATGTACTGGTGTCTTGACCGTATTCTCCCAAAGGGCAGTCTTGGTGAAACAATGCAGCTGATTATTTCTAATAAATAGCTATGTGATTATTTGCCATGTTTCCTCACCAGAGTTGGTGGTCTTCTCTGATGCAAACGCAACCTCAGAGGAGTTCTCTGACGGGATGCTGTGGATTGAAGACAGTGGGATGTCTGTATCTGTGCTGGTCAGCCAAGTAGATTCTGTTTCTTTGGTCCAGCTTTCCAAGTATCGTGGTTCCAATGCGTCTGTCCTAGAGCCTCCACAACCCATGATACTTCCAGGGATGGGGAGAAGAACTCACCAGACGAACTCACCAGCGGCACTTAATACACTAGGGCTTCATTATTTCATCTTAATATAAGGTTCAATGAGACTCTTCAACAAGAATGTACAAGGAACATTCTTTATATGGATATATCGGTTCAGCTAGTATGATCTTAGGAGATGATGTTGGAGAAACTCTGGGATGTGAGGTCCTGGATGTTCTTGATTTCTTGCCTTCCATTGATCAAAATGACAAGTCAACTTTCACACTGGCCCACATGCTATTTCTTTGGGAGACACAAAACAATGTTAAGTTCTCAAATGGGCTGGTACTCACTTGTACTCAGTACCAGCATGTCTATATTTTACTCTTTGGCATAGCATGACTTTTGCTTGCATACTGGAACTCTTCACTAGTTGTTACTGGTACTCTTTTCTGCCCACTCCATATCAGATTTTGGGTGATTCATAATGACCCTATATAAACTGAATTACCCAGGGGGCACTATGTGATGCTCACCTGTTACATTCTCTTGACAGATCTAAGTTTCATTAATGCTAGTTTAAGTAACAGTACACACATACAGTACATAATATATAGCATCATACAGATATTATATTATTAAATGATTAAATATCATTATTACATATTATAAAATAAATAGTTTGGCAAATGGTAGCCCTTTGAGTAAATACAATTAGGTTGTGAACATCAGTGAGCTTTTATTCACGGTAGAATTTCAGAATGTAAGAATAATTTGCTGATAACGGCACTTTTTCTTTTTTGGTTAAGACGTTCCCATGTGGTGACGTTTAGTAGCAGAATAGTAACATAATTAAAATGATATTTTATTATATTATTATAAAATGTTTAAATGCCTATATTGGAAAGGTCCATATTTGCAGGAATATCTAAGACTAACCATCAAATGAGTGGTAATGACTATACCAAGGGTAAAAATAAACACTGGAGCAATTGAATGAGCTCTGCAGAGCTATTGGAAATGAATTTCCTTAAAGTAAAGTCATTTGTCTTAAAAGTATATGGCTATACGCTTAATTAGCTTATATTATCCCTGTTGAGGTTTAAACCCACTGCGTCCTCTGTGTTCATACATACCAAGATGAGATTTTACTTATTAATAGGAATTTCCATTAAACATTAAACAATTGATTGGATTTATAGTGTGTAATTTATTAAATTATCGAATGGAATGTTTTGATAATCTATATAACCATGACGGCTCTGAAAGTGCTTTGCTTTAGTGCCTGAAGTAGCAGTTGCAGATCACTACACCATCACATGGCTGACATGACATGTAAATAATAACTCGTACATCATATCAACTCATAAACACAAAACACTACAAACGATTAGCCTGCAAAATCATCTGGAATCAAAATAAGGATGTACTGCCCTCCATAGTTGTTCTTTCTCAGCTGGAATAACATTAGCAGTGTGTCAGACGACAGAGAAAATCCGCTCGTGTGAGCTCTAATCAGTCACAGACTGATATTTAGCTGTCGCTATTATTGAAAACGCACCTCAGTGCGCATGTTCAAACCGCAATTATCTTACTACACAGCAGCATGTTCAGCTTCATAACAGTGCTCTGTTGTATTCTTGTAATCAGAAGGTAATGTTTATTTGCCAGTATGTCACATTAACTGTAAGAATCTCCAGCTCAGAGAATGTACCACGAATTTACTCTATCTTGGAAAAAAAAAAGACAACAACAACAACAAAACAACGATAGTAAACACTCACTCACCTCGATTTCTGAAGCTTTATTTATTTTTTTGCTACATTCTTGGCAGATGTGCAATACAGTGGGGATTTTACTCAAAAGTAGCCTAAGTGTGACGCCCCCTCTTTAGCCAGCGCGCGCGCGTGCGTGCGTGCGTGCGTGTGTGCGTGTGTGTTCATCTCGAGCGGTTCATCTTGAGGCTGTGAGCGTGTGTGATGCACTAAAAATCCGAGGGAGTGTGTGTGGGGGTGTGATCTTTTCCCAAACCTATAATATTATGCAAAGAGCTGCAATCGTTGCGTACATATGGCACAGCTATATAAGATGATTAAGATGATACATACAGTCCACTTCCACCATCAGGTTATGTCCTCATATGTCACTGAAAAATACCTAAAATATCTTTTCTCTCGAGATGAAACTCTGATTAGACCTAAGATAAGATAATCATAACATAATCATAACCAGGTAACAATGAAATGTTGTAGACGGCGATGCTACAGAGACGTCACCAATACACTCTTTCCTCCTGAAAAATCCAGCTTAGATCAGTTTGGATTTGGAACTGGTTTAGCTGGTGGACCTGCCTTGCTTAACTTGTCAGAGCTGTTTGAACTGGTACTTCAGCCTGCTGAACCTGGTTGGTTTTAAATGGTGGACCAGCGAATCTGGAAAAGCATGGTTAAATTTCTGGGCCAGCTTGGTGAAGTTTGTGAAATCATGGTTATACTAATAAACCTGCTTGGTAAAGAGAAGGAAAAATGCTTTCACTGGTGGACCAGCTTAGTGAAATAGCTGAAATCATGGTCACATTTGTGGACCAGCTTGGTGAATCTAATGAAAGCATAGATAAACTGGTGGACCAGATTGGTGAAGCTAGAGAATGTATGGTTAAACTAATGGACCTGCTTGGTGAAGCTATAGAAACCATGAGTAAACTGGTTGATTAGGTTGGTTAAGCTCATGAAAACATGGTTAAATTATTGAATGAGCTTTGTGCAGCTAGAGAGTGCACGGTTAAACTGGTGGACTAGGTTAGTGATGCTAGTGAAAGTATGGTTATACTGGTGGAACAGCTTAGTGAATTTAATGAAACATGGTTAAACTGGTGGAACGGCATGAGGAAACTGGTGAAAGCATTGGTTCTGGTTAATTATATCAGTTATGTAAGCAAGCTGGTAGGTAATCTGATTAATAAAAAAATGCATGGGCAATTCCACTATAAAATAAAATATATATATTGTGTCAGTATAAATAAGGTGATATAGCCACAATAAATGCATAGAACATAAAAGCAGCTGGGGAAAGAACACAGCAAACCGAAGCTACTATGGTAGTAGTATTTTTATATAATAGTATATGTATAATTTTATTTAGTAATATGACTATAATAACTTCAGTTTCCTGTTTTTCTACCCCAGCTGTTTTTATGTAAGTAAATTTATAAAGTCCATTTAGAATCCAAAACCTATATATATATATAGTTCAGAAGTGTATAATTAAAACTCTGGAAACAGCACACAATGCAATGAAATGCTAATTTAATAAATAAAATAAAATGTTTCCTTTAAGCTTTGTGAGACTTAACAATAATGTGCTCAGATGAATCATTTGCTGCCTCTGAACATCTCTGTTATTCTTAATTGCTTTTCAAATGTTATGGTTACTGTTTACAGACAAGTTGAGAATTCTTTTTCCCACGAGCCTCCCACACTACTTCACCGCACTTCACTTATCAGCGCCTAGACACACCACAAACACTGGAGCCAACAGGAGCTTGCTATGTCAAGGTCCTTACATGTATCAAGATTTATGAAAGTCTGAAAACTGTATGAAAATCTTCATTTGATTTGAAAGTGTCAGTGACTACTGGTGTTCTGGGGGTGTGCTATTTTTGTCCCCTCATTACTCACTAGACTTAGAAAACATGTCATTATAAGCAGATATTCCCATATCCAAAGTGCATCTAACACACAGCTCTAGCATAGTAGCTAATGCACAGAATGATGCGTGTAATTTAAGATAAAACGTTACATAGTCCTAGTTACATGGTTGATAACAATCCAAAAGCTAGCTAGTTACAGTACTGTTATTTACAGCTATGCTACCTCCGTTACCTCAGGTTGACTTGTCTTGTGCATCTTTTGTCTTGTAAAATACTGATGGATTGTTTTTTAGACTGTTGTTTTTGATCACCACCAATTTTAAATCTCTAGATTACAAAACATCTGAAGTTGTTGCTATACTCTTATTAATTTCATTGTTTTTAATTATGCCAAAAAAGTATGAAGACGTAAAATCCAATAATATAAACAGACCTTTTAATGACAGTTACACAATATTTCATATGATTATATTGTTGAACTTATTCATTTAAAATGTTTTCCTTATAACCGTTGTCTTTCAGGACAGTAGGCATGTAGGAGAAAGCAAACGTAGATGTTTTAATATAGGAAACATATATAATACACCTACACATTACATGTTGAACATGAATGATTTATTTAACTTTCATGAAGATGTCCACTTACTACTCTATGGAAAATTGGTTTGTCAGATTGCCAAATTGTGAAGTTTGGATATTCACAATCTTGCTGTAATTTAGTACACTATATGTGCACACTATATACTGTCCCTGATTGATTATTTCCTTGGCAGCAGCACTACAAATTTAATTAAACATCTAAAATGCTGGCACAGTTTCCTGCCATTTACCGCTTTATGAAATAATAAAACGCTACCCACTTTCATGTCTTAAACCACCATTTTCCACTGTGCCTTCGTGTAGGATAGGAAATACAGAATAAATAATATTAACACCATGTAAACAAAATGCAGGCAGCATGCAGGTTGTCAGTGGAGATGCAGGATGTTGATGGGTGAATTAATGGAAACCAGCTCAGCGCTCTCAAATATGATAATGCAGTGAAAAAGAAAAGCTTTAGCACTGATGAGAGAGAGCAGATATTCTGTTTATTCTGTAAATATTACAATATTAGTATGGTAATAACTGGTTTAGCTATATTGTACATAGTTTTTTTTTTTCTCTTTTTTCTCTACTCAGTTCTTAAACTGTTTCTTGCTCACATGGAAAGGAGATACATTAAATACACTGACATAAGCCATTTCTCCAGACGAGGGCAGTACAGATTAATCTTTCGCTTCCTGCATGTTGTACATGGTCAGTGTTGGTGTTGTCAGTATGCAGAGTTCATACTATGGTAAAGTCCTTTCATGTAATTTAAAAGAATTGTGCAAATCTATACCTATCTATACCAGTACGTAAACAGTACATTAATCGATTAATCACATACCTGAGATCCTCTGCATGCAGCCTTTAAACCATCAGATGACTAGTCCATGATGTCCTTCACTGACAGACTTTCAAAGACTCTTTTTTCCCTAAACATTCACAATCATCAGAATTATATGTTGGAACTCATTTCTCATGAATCAAACCACACCTGGTAAGCAGGAGATGTTGAGGCTTGCACTTCCTGTTTTAAAACAAAACAGTTGCATCCTGTATTAATGTCAGCAGTACTGAGACAGCTATCCACATGGCACTGTCTGTGTTCTAAAGGTGAAGGAATGGTACAGCAGGTTAGGCCAGACTTCATCGACCAAAGCCAAATGTGTCAAATACTCTTCACAAAAGCCAGCTGAAGTCAGCTTGCATACAGTTATACAAGCAAAAGTCTGCATTTGATAGAAGCCAAACTGTTTCTATACATGCAGACATGCATATGAAAATATTTTGTAAAACTTTTAATATGTAATATTTTTTGTTTTTTAATATACAACATGTTTTAATATAATCAGTTACACAATAATTACACAATAGCCTACAGATGTCTGTAGAGTCACTAAAGTAGACCGTGTTATTTAAAGTGTATATGTGTAGTGTTATATAAAGTTAATATTAGTCAAGATTGTAGCTCTAGCACACCTGAAGAGTATTCCACAAAGCGAGCTTATAAAATGGAGGCTTATGTGAAATAGCCTTTTTGTAACTTAGTGTAATAGTTTAACTTCAGGCTTAACAAGTTCCATGAACAAACCTCAGGTGTGTGTCATTTCCGCTAATTCAAGACAGGTTTTGGCAAGTGAGATTCATGCACGTCTAAGCAATTTTTAAGGCTTTTTATTTATAATTGATGCCAGATATGGAAGAATGGAAGTGAAAGAAAGAGCCATGTTTTTTTTACCCAGTCTGAGCAGGAATTACTAATGAAAACCTATGAAGACTATAAAGATGTTATAACTAAAAAAAAAGAGAATACTACAGCCATCAACAAAGCTCGTGAGTCAAACATCTAACAGGCTAAATGCATAAACTTTTTTTAAGTAACTTATTCAGGTGCTTATGTATTAAAGAACTAAAGCTTTATTAGAACAGTTTTAAGCATTTAAAAGGCACAGTTACAATAATCAACAACATTTTCATTGTCATAATATGCATTTTAATCACAATTGTAAGATGCTTTTTAGGATACTTTTTATAAACACATTTATAAAACAGTTCAGGACAGCATGCAAATTATTTAGGTCCGCCTGAGACCAAAAAAAAAAAGATAAATATGGTATTGTAATTATTATAGTAATATTATAATTTTCAAATAATGGTGCTTGAAATAAAAAAATGAAATGGCAAACATTCATTTACAAGATTAACAATAAACTTTAATTCCTTTCATTGTTTTTTAATAACTTTTTTCTTTTCCACAGGCTGAGAAAGAGTACATATAGAAAGAGTCACTCAAAGATGCCTCAGACAGTTAAATCCGGATTTTAACTGCCCAAATGTCATTTCAATGCATGCCGTTGTCTTACAATAGGCACGATTGAAATTTCTTTCTCCCTATGTTGCAGGATCTGTGTTCATTAATGTGTCATACATGATTGGATGTTTATAGATTCATGCACATGTATTTAGAAAGTATTTTAGCGCAACACAAAATTCTTTAAAATCATTTTCAACATTGTAAAGAAACATGCTACTGGCAAAGAAACACAAAGCGGTACACAAAAACTGTGAAACTGTAAGCGCTTTGGAGCAACGAGTGTTATTTGGAAAGTAAGGTTCCAATAATTTAACCACGTATTTAATACTATGTCTACTAAAACTGTAGCACTCATATAAATAGCCTACACATCTGGAAAATCCAAGAGATCTATCCTGGGGTGAAACCCTGGTGGCACGTGTGGCCTGAAAACTCCACGCATGATCCATGCTCACTCATCAATTAGATTAAGAATAAATGGGCATGCTATGGTTGTACATATAATACTGCATTCCTGTTGGTTTTATTCAGTATTCAGTTATTATTGAGAGAGACAGTGAGAGAGAGAGCAATAGAGAGAACAGTGACAGAATATTCCCAGCCCAACGGAATGACACGCTGAGACGTCACACGGCTTGTTCAATCTTATTCACCAAGCTAAACTAAGGTTCGCACCTAGCCTGACACAGAGCAGGTTTGTCCAAAAGCATATTTTGCCATAATAACTAAGCAGAGCTTGAGGTTAGCCTTGTTTGTGGAACCAAACCAAACCAAAGTTTGTTATCCGAGCTTGATGAAATAAACCTGGCTTATGAGGTTAGCGTGCTTCGTGGAATACCCTACTCAGTTAAGTAAAGAAACAACATTGCTTCTTGAATCTGCCTCCCATTCCCTCCCACATACACAAAGCCATGCCCCCCAGTGGCCTGTGAGTTCAATGAGAGTTAGCATTACCATGGACTATCGTAGCATCAATTTCAAACAATGACGTAGGTTGATGTTTTGTAGGGTTACGTAATAGCAGGACGGCAGAAGTTAGTAGTGGAATTCCCTGAGCAGTGAAGCGACAGATTGTTGAGCATGAAGATGTTCTTGTTGGCACTTCACCAGAGCCATTGGCTTTGGCAACAACTGGAATGTGAATGGTCAGGAGATGGCGGAGGGAAGTAACGAATAAGGAAGCAAGTTAGGAGAGATGAATGTAGATGATAGGAGTTATGAAGAGTGGGATACAGTTAGGAAAAATAAATGCAAAAAGAAGCATTAGAATAAATCAGACAATAGTGATTATGACATGGGAACCGCTGTAGTAGAAAGGAGAAGAGAAGAAGGTAAGATATTTGTTGTGAATGATGGGGCCTCTCTCCCCATTGACTGGAATCCAATTCAGCTAATGAAAATCTTTAAACAAGGAAATCAGGGAAGTAAGGAATGCTAAAATCTTGAGAAATGGATCACTCTTGGTTATTTGTAAGGATAAAGGATAACTAGGAATAGCAATCAGAATTAATAAAATGAATGACAAGAAAGTGGAATGTTCTCTGGCTAATAACAGAAGATTTGTCAGAGGAATTACAACAGGGATTCCAGCAAACATATCAGTAGACGTGAAAGAAAACAGAGCAACTGCAAAAGTAAGGGCGGTTAAGCATGTGAAAACATATAGAAATGGTATTACATGTGATAGCCTGTCGGTCCTGATTATCTCTGAGGAAGAAAAATATTCATAGGATATATGCTATGATGCGAATATGTATGTTCCAGCACTACTTACATGTTTCAGAAGTGTCAGAGATTTGGACATGTAGCAGTGGTATGCAAGGAAAAGCAAAGGTGTAATAGGTGTAGTGGAGAACATGAGCATGGCAAATGTGCAGAGGGTGCAAAGCTAAGTGTTGTAATTGTGGAGGAGTACATAGCTTAGTAAGACAGCGGTTGAGGTGCAACGAGTAAGGGTTATTCACTGAGACAGCTATGCAGAGGCAGCAATGAAGGTTTCAGGAGAAAAGACAAAACGACACTAGGAAAAAAGACAGGTAAACGTGAAATATGTTCTATACTGAAAGAGGAAACTCTGATAGTGGATAAGAGTGATTTTGTACTATTTATGGCAACCAACTTCTCGGTGCAGTCGAAAAAAGCCTGAATGAGAGGATTGAAATAATTATAAGATCAGTTGAGAAGCACCTAAATGTGAAAGAGCTTGATGGGTAACCTCAGAGAGATTTCTAATGAAGACACACAATCCACTCATGCATGGCCTGGCTTCTCCTAATGGTACTAAACATACTGCATTGGAATGCAAGAAGCTAAATTGCAAACAGTCCAGAGTTTAGGAAGTTTGTTGATAAACTGGGAGAGAAACCTAATGTACTTTGTATTCAGGAGACATGGTTGAAACCACGGTTGGATTTTATTATAAAGGGACATACCACAGTTGGAATGGAAAGAGAAGGACGAGGAGTTGCAACATTCATACGGAAAGGAACGAGTCATAAGGTTATAAATGTAAGTACAGAGCATGAATCTATTGTGATTAAGGTATGGACTCATAGAGGTAACATACGTCAGGATATATTAGAGGATATTGGGGGGCCACTGCAAGATAGTGTAATATGGTGTGGAGATTTTTGTTCACACAATTCGTTATGGGGTAGCAACAATATAGATAAAATTGATCTAGTTATTGAGAAGTTTATCGATGTTTACTGTTTGGTGTGTATTAATAATGGGGAAGACACACGATGCAATAATATGGGCAACACAGAAATTGCTTTCAACCTGGCATGTGTGTCTAGTGCAATAGCAGGTGTAAGCACATGGAGTTTAATCAAACTTACTGCAGTAGGTAGTGACGACTGTCCGGTAGTGACTAAAATTCACTAGGATAAGGGAAAGAGAATTTATAGATGGAAATTAGAAAATGGAAACTGGGACGCTTTTCAGGAAATTAGTGCAAAAAGACGTACGACGCTTCAAGAGGATAACCAGATGGATGTAAACATACTCAATAACAAGCTAGTTAGGGAAATAATTAAATCTGCTTTGGGAACAATCCCTATAAGTACAGGAGATAGAAGTACAAGAATGTACCTTGGTGGAATAATAACTGTAATAAGGCTATAAAAAGCAGGAATAAAGCATTTAGGCAACTCAAAAAAGTTAATTCATAGAATGCCCTGATTCAGTATACAAGGGCCAAGACAATAATAAGGAGAACTATAAGAAAACAAAAACGTTCCTTTTGGGTGCAATATTATAGCAGTATCGAAAGAAACGTTCAGCTGGCAGAAGTACGGGGCTTGATCAGAAGAATGGGGGGATCCGAAGGAACTATGAACAAGCAGTGAAGCATAGTGGGGACAAAATGGCTGTCAGAAATTTAGAAAAGTCTGAACTTCTGGCACAATCATTTAGGGATGTTCACAGCTCAGAAAATCTTACAGAGAAGGCTAGGCAGTGCAGAAATAGAACCTTAATGAAGTACCCAAAGATGTTAGAAAAAAAAAAAAAAGACTTCTGGAGATCTGTTAAACCTGCCCTTCAATAAGTTCAAACTGAGAAGAGCAATTACTAATGCTTGACAAACCTCCCCTGGGAAAGACAGAGGAAGTTATAAAATGGTGGCACATATGACACATTGCACATAGTGTTAAGACTGTTCAACAGAGTTTGGGATATTGGCCAACTTCCTTCCATATGAAAAGAAGCAATAATAGTGCTGATTCTAAAACCTGGGAAAGTCCCATCAGATCCTTTCAGCTACAGACCTATTGCTTTAACCTCCCATTTATGTTAAATGATGGAACAAACGTTAACAGAGAGGCTAACTTCATAGAAAGTAAAGCTTTTTTGTGTGCTTATCAAATTGGGTTCCTCAAGGGATGAAATACAAAAGATTCAGTATTGTGCTTGGAATCAGATATCAGGAAAGCACAGACCAATAAGGAAGTAGTGATATCAGTACTTTTAGATGTAGAAAAGGCATATGACATGCTCTGAAAGATATGGCTACTTATTAAATTTAAATCATTGGGAATTGGTGGTAAAGCATATAAGTGGACTTTCTATTTGACAGAAAAATACAAGTGAGAGTGGAAGCAGAATACTCCAGAGTATATACAGTGGAGAATGGAACTCCACAAAGTAGCATATGTAGTCTATTATTATTCAGTATAATGATCAATGACATCTCTCAGGTAGAGCAAAGCATAGGGAAATCTTTGTATGCAGATGATGTGGATAAGAGGCCGCAATATAACCTTTGTCAGCAAGAAAATGCAAGCTGCAATAGCTGAAGTAGAAAAGTGGGCAAGTGAATGGGAATTCATCTGCAGCAAAAACACAAGTAGTCTGTTTCTCAAGGCAGCATAAAATTGCACGCATCTCCTTAAAGTTGCACAAACAACCTCTTGAGCAAGAATATGATGTTAGATTTCTTGGAGTATGGTTTGATGAAATTTTTACAAGGAATGTATTCTTGTATAAGGTTAAGAACAGCTGTAAAAAGAAAATCAACATACTTTATTGTCCATCAGGACAGGAATGGGAGGCAAGTTGAGCATCTCTACAGAAAATACACTGGGCACTCATGAGATCTGTCTTTAGCTTAGCTTACATGTCAGCAATCGTATTGAATTACTAGAAGTTGGATGTATTACAGGCCCAGGCCTTGAGAATCTGTAGTGGGTCCTTTAAAACATCCTGTATAACAGCGATGCAGGTGGAACTGGGAGAAATGCTTTAGGATTAGAACAATGAAGCTAATGGTGCCATCCTGGGTTAATCTTCAGGGACAATGTCATACACATCCAGCTAAAACATATTAACAGAATGCTAGGAACATAAAAAGACAAATCTCAAAGTTTTGGGTGAATGGGTGAGGCAAAGGCAGAAAACCAAGGGGTATATCAATTGCAATATAGCCATACAGTTCCAATTTCTCCCACTGCTCCCTGGTTATTCCACTTGCCAAATGTATCTAAACATGCAGCAGGAATTGAAGGACAAATAAGAACAGTACCCAGTACGATACATAGTTGAGATAAACATTATTCATACTCAGTGTTTATATTGACAGACAGCTCTAAAGATCCTGAGGCAAGATGTGTTGGTGTAGCAGTATGTATCCCAGCGTGTGAGTCATATATTAAGAAAAGAGTAACAGACCATATGTCAGTATACACCACAGAGCTAGTGGCTATAGTACTGGCCCTGCAGTGGATAAAGAAGAGGGAAATAAACAACACTGTCATTGCAACAGATAGCTATTCAGCAATTACAAGCATAAGATCTGGAAGATTGTCAATTAGGACAGATATTATCAATTAAATATTTATTGTAATGTTCAGGATGAAAGCAATGTGTCTAACTACCTGCTTCTTCTGGGTTCTTGCCCATGTTGGTATGGAGGGAAATGAACAGGTGGATAACCTGGCAAAACAAACACTCCGATTTAAACAAATAGATCTACAAATCCCATTAAGCAAAGCTGAAGCGAAGACATTCATTAGGAAATATGCACAGTCAGCTGACAATGAAACTGGAAGACATATATATAATATATAATGGCATGTTGGAGCTGGGAGGATGGAGGGCAGAAATCAAAAGGAAGACAATATCATCACCTGTCTGAGAATCGGTCAAACAGGGTTCAACCACACATTATATAAAATTGGCAAACACACAACTGGAAAATCCTGTAACCAACCAGAATGAGTCAAACATGATCTATCTCACTGTAGGAAATACACTCTTCAGAGAAATCGCTTTCTTCAATCACTAAAGAAGACAAAACAACATGACTTTTCATTGTCGGGTCTCTTTTTGAAAACCACAAGCAAGGTATATGGGCACATAAAGTTTTTAAAAGAAACTGGAATAGATAAGAAAATCTAGTCTGCCTTTCCTTTTCTCCCCCTGTATAATCTCCTATTCCACACTCCAGTCTAGTCCGGTGGTGGAAATGAACCATTATGCTGGTTGCCAACTGCCAATAAACACCGAAGAAGAAGAAGAAGGTAGGCTGTTTAGTAAAGAGATGATAGAAGTTTGTAACATTTGTTGTACTGCATTAAGAGAGATATCATGACATTATATGTGGATAAATACCTAGCTGATATTATGCTAATAGTGATTGATAAGAGAACCAAATACTTGATATAGCCTACATCTCATTAGCAAAGATAACCTTTGTGATCTTCTTTTATAGCTAAAATAACACAAGTTAATAACAACAGTGAATAGAGTGGATACGGAGTAATTTATTTTGCTTCTTTCAGAAACCAATGGCTAGAAGATAAGCATCAAAACAGGGCTACAGCATTGCTCTTTCCTAGGCAGCTGAAGATTTGGTTGACACACTATTACATTTTACTTATCCAGAGAAACTTCTCATCTGATCATGTTATCTGAATACTATTGTACTACATGTATTCTTGGTACAACCAGAGTAGGCACCAACTCCTGTGTCTCCTTGTGGAAACACTACCCTGACCTGTGGTTTTGCCCACTAGACCATTCTCCAGCTTGATAGTTGAAGCATACCTCAAGAAGAGTTACCTTAACTATCTCCTGTTTTTCTGTTAATGCGTTAACTCCCATGAGTTTTTTAAATTGAATGTCATTACTGGTGCTAGCTAGTTGACATTGTGGGCATCATTGGCTTCATGTTTTTTCTTTGCTTTAGGTTAACAAATGAGTCTATGAAGGTAACTCATACAAAACATTAGCTTAAGCAGTATCCTAAGTTCTAAAAACTGTATCTCCTTGATTAGTTATGCAAAACCAGTCACTGTAAAAGTTCAGCGCTTATACAGATTGCATTTACAGTTGAAACCAGATATTTACATGCACTTCAGTAAAAAACACAAAAACTTTTTTTCTGTACTGTCAAACATTAAATCAGAGTAAACGTTTTCTATTTTAGATAAATAAATATTTAAATATTTTTTGCAGTTGTTAAATGTCAGAATCGAGCGAGGGGGAATTTTTATGTATTTTTTTTATCACTTTCATCAAAGTCCGAAGTATACATACACATACATACGTTTATTGTGTCTTTAAACAAAAAGAAAACTCCGGACGATTCCATTCTGAGCTTAAGAAGCTTCTGATAGGTTAATGGATTCCATTTGAGTTAATTGGTGGCACGCATGTGGATGCATATAAAAGCACACCTCAAACACCGAGCCTCTTTCTTTGACATCATGGAAAAGACAACCAAGACATCAGGAAAAGAATTGTGGACCTCTACGAGTGTGGCTCATCCTTAGGTGCAATTTCCAGATGCCTGAAGGTCCCACGTTCATCCGTTCAGACAATAATACGCAAGTATAAAAAACATGGAAATGTACAACCATCATACCGCTCGGAAGGAGACGGATTCTGAGTCCCAGAGAGGAAAGTTTTTTGGTGCGAAATGTGCAAATCAACCCCAGGACAACAGCAAAAGACCTTGTGAAGATGCTCCAAAATTACACCAAACTATTGTAGAAGGCTTGTGGAAGGATATCCGAAATGTTTGGCCCAAGTGAAACAGTTTCGGGGCAATTCTACCAAATACTAAGGAAGTGTATGTAAATTTTTGACTGATGAAAGTAATAAAAAAAAGTTCCATAAAATTCTCTCTCTCTTTATTATGACATTTAACAAATACAAAAAATATGTTAATATTTATTGATCTAAAACAGAAAAAGTTTACTCTGATTTAATGTTTGACAGTAAAGGAAAAAAAAATGTTGTGTTTTTTTCTGAAGTGTATGTAAATATCTGGTCTCAACTGTACATAACTGTCCAGGAATGTGTTTAGCACCGTCACTAAATACACATCTAAATTCAGCCCCTTCACCAGTAAGAAATTTCTCCATCTTGGAAATGTACTACCTAGGGTTTATTCTTGTCATACATTTTATTTTTTTTAAAGAAATTCAACCATGTTTTCCTTTCCAGCCTGAGATGGGTCAGACAAGAGGCGCAGGTAAACACAATAGCAGACTGGCCTGGGAACAGTGTTTTAAAAAACCTTTTCAGGTTATTTGTACTAATACGTAATACAAAAACTGACTAATGCACCATTATTGTTTAATGTTGAAAAAGTCTACTCTCCACATGTGGGAGAAGAAATGCTGAGTATTCAGCTTTTGTGATCTTAGGACTGACCTGCAAAACGCTTGCAAGCACATGAAAGTTGGCCATATGCACACACACACACACACACGCACAAAATGCTGCTTGCAGTTACGGGGTCTGTCAAGTTATTTATATTTTACCACATAAAACATTAAGAATGAATAATTAGCCTTTAGTAGGAATTAATGTGTCAGGATTTCTTTGTGCACCCATTAACTTTTAAGCTAGCACTTCAGTGTGATGTGAACTCGTGTCCCGCTTACTAAGGAGTCTTTAATTGGGAATAGAGAATCAATAAAATCCATTATAATTTTGATGGATTTTATGTGGAACAGGCTGGATTTATTGTAGTGAATGAAATGGAAGGAATCTTTGGTCACTAATGCTGACGCTTGTGCTGACTAAAAGAATAAAAGAGTAGCAGTGTAATCAATATTTTGCCTAAATAGCTTTGTATAGTTTTAACATTTGTGATGAATTTCATCAGTTTGCCTTTAATTTTGTGGTTTATGCACTCGTGTAGGATGTGCACAAAATTCTTTTCATTTCGTTTTTGCTTCTTTGTTCTGAAAAAGACAGTAATCCTCTCAGAACCAGGAACTGTTCCAGAATGGGAATTATTGAACAAGTGTGCAAGTGAAGCCTGTGTATTAGCACTTATCCAAAGCCTCAGGACAATTTTAGAAAGTAAACATCTTCCTTTTAAAGAAAAAGCTCACTGGTTTCTAATGACTGTGGTTTCAACATACACGAAGAACATAATACTGAGCCGCAAATGCAGCTTTTGACACTTTTACATGGGTACACTGTACAAATGGGTACAACTGTGGTTCATTTGGAATGTTCATCGAGTCATTGACTTTGAAGAAGCAGTATGTAGATGTGAACATATGACATGCATTTCCAAATATACAGCATTTACTATAAAATTGCTTACTGGAATGGCATGGCCTGTTTGGGGAAATATGGTGCATCTAGCAGCTTGCAGACTATGAAGAGTAAAGCCACCTGGATAGGTAGGACTGCTCAACAATTTAATGGTTATGAAAAACCAAATGTACACATTTTCTCTCTTATCTCATATCTAGTGGATCAGCCAAAACGTTTGTGGTGTAAGAAAATGTATTCTTTATTTTCACTGGAGCTAAAAAAGCTAATGTAGTTAACAGGTTATGGAAGTCTATCTCACACAACGTCTTCTCTATAATTATATGCTCTCACACTTACTGCAGCCAATCCAACTACTGCAGTTTAATACAGATTGTCACAGTTTGAAAAGGTCCTGTTTCTGGAACATCAAGACAGCAACCATTTTGGACAACGGGAATCAATATTTCGTTCAGTTTGTTACCATTCTGTGCAAGACAACAAGTGAGGTTCATCTACAATGATTCCTAAAGGGCTCAACTTAAAACCCACTCTGAAAGCAAACCTTTAAGGATTCTCCCAGAAAGACAAACCACATACATTTTTACAAAATCAGACACAGGAGAAGCATTCACAGAAGGCTGCACTGTTAAAATTGAGTTTATGTAAAAAAAAAAAACTGTCTTTAGAATAAGACACCCTTATCCAGAGCAACTTACATATGTCTCATTTATACATTTGAGCAGTTGAAGTTTAAGCGCCTTGCTGAAGGGCCCAGCAGACATAGCTTGGCACTGCTGGGATTTGAACTCACAACCTTCTGGTCACTAGTTCAGTTATCAGTTAGTCACATAATCATTCATAGTTAGTCACATGAACTTTCTCACTTTTCCACAGAACATCAGTGACACCAGCTTAACAAATTAAGTTACATTAAATCAGTGGGTGGAGTTACAGTAATGAAACAATTATATGTACAATAAAGAACAACCCACTGTTGTACCATCATTTTACATGGAGGTTGATCTTCAGAAAACGTTTGACTACTTTATACACTCCCAGCAGCAAGCAATCAATCAGCACCAATGTATGCCTCGAAAAGAGATGCTTTTAGCAGACTCAGCAAAAGAAACATTCATGGTGCAATGTAAGAAGTTCCATTCTAGTGTTTTACATCACACTGAGAAACCTTACCTGGGTACAACTGGCACAACTGCACTCATGCTGAAATCTAACAAGAGTCAAGAAGAGATTGTATATAACAAAGCAAAACAAATATTCAACTTCAGATTAGTTCTTGAGCTATTGATATGTAATATATTTTAGCCTTGCATCTAAGGTCAAGACTAGCTGTCGCTGATAATGACCCCTAGAAAAAAACTCAACTACCATGTGATGCTTTGCAATGACTTTTCTCAGATCTCAGATACTCAGATCGACTGTGAGGCCTTGGCTTTTTTGTGTGTGTGTGTGAGAATGTTCCACCACTATCTATATGGACAGCAACATTCCTCACTGACCATCATCCATTGAATGTGATCTTCAGTGCACAGAAAGAGGTTCCTTCAACTGCAGCAACATATGTGCAAAGGTGGGCTATACTCCTGTTTGTACACAATTACACTATTGAAAGCAGCCCAACATGATAAAGCAGATGGTCTGTCTTTTCTGCTGCTAAAAATGGAACACAAGGACAAACTGGACACTGTGGATGTGTTCTACTTAAAGCAAACAGACATACTACCATCAGCTCTATTGAAGTGCAATGTGAGACAATGAATGACCCCTGTCTGTTGGCAGTATTGGCACTGGTCACCCAATACCATTCCTGTCTGTGCAGCAAGGATGCTTAAAATTGGAACATGAGAGTTTTTCTACCACATAAGTTGCATCCCAGGGATCTTCAGAAACTACACACTGGTCTTCCTGGTGTTGTAAGAATTAAGGCCATAGCGTGCAACTGGGTATGGTGGCCTAGACTGAATAATGATATTGATTGACTGCTGCCAATAGACTCAAAAGATTTCATGGACCTCTCCACCCATGGGTTTGGCCATGCAAACTAAGCCAACAGATACACATGGACTTTAAGTGAAACTAGCCAAAGGCCACATGTACATGGTTGTGATCAGTGCTCATTCAAGCTGACCAGAATTGCAGGTAATGTACTCCACAATTACAGCTAGAACCTTTCACATGTTGTAAATACCTGAAGTGCTTTTCAATGATAATGGATCCCAGGTTTACAAAAAATTGCCATATTACTGAAGACTAACAATGTCAAAAATTTTTAGCTCAGCCCTGTAGTAGCTTTGCATTCTGTCAACAATGTACAGGCTGAAAATTTCATGCAAACTCTTAAGAATTCACTTAAGTCTTTCAAAGGATCAGCCTCAGCATTGGCTAAACACATTCCTGCTGACTTATGATAATACATTACCTCCTACAACAAAAGATTCCCCGTCTATGCTTTTTCTGAGTTACCAGATGTGTGCTTACCTAGATGCCAGTGTATTGTCTGCTTTGAAATTCACACAGCAGTCACAACTCCTTTGCAGGGCTGTGACTGTCTAAGCCAAGACACTTTGCAATATATGATGCTGTGCCTGATCGTTATTACCAGGGGGAGAGAAAGATAAAGTTTGGCACTACAGAGGAATGGAGACACCATGGTGACCAACTTTTTCCTTATCAGAATCAGTTAACCCCCAAAAACCAGCTGAACTTTATTTTGAGTGCTTTTCAATAACAGGAAAGGAAATGCTATGCACTGATTGGTGGTATTACTAGGTGGTATTATGGCATTATTGCCAGTGTGACTGCTTAACATAGAGGAAGAGAATAGAAATTCAGAAAATGTATTGTAAAACCTGTGTCTATATATCTATATGCAAAACCTATATCTATATACTTTATTAATTTTAGTGGGAACCTTTTTTTTGTTGCTTTCCACACCATCCTCCTCACTGTACAAGTGGGATAATATGTTCACGTGTACATGTTCTGACTTGGTCAAGACTTTTTTGAAACTGATTGTGCTTAATAATATTTTATTTGCATTTATGTTTGTCATATCCATTGTCTGACCATGCCTCTCACCTGAAGTCAGTTGGGATTCACTCCAGGGTCATGACCCTGACAGATAAGCAATATAAATAATGGATGGATGCACAG
This sequence comes from Notoglanidium macrostoma, assembly GCA_030068235.1. NCBI lineage: Eukaryota > Metazoa > Chordata > Actinopteri > Siluriformes > Auchenoglanididae > Notoglanidium > Notoglanidium macrostoma. The sequence goes on from JAQQZR010000020.1 coordinate 4,727,715, forward strand.
ATTGATGGATATATATCCACTATCTGACTCTTTCCTTTGTTTATGGGTGAAAAAGGGATATTTCATGCAAATAAAATAATAGTATTTACTCACAGGCTTCAGTAGCTGAGGCAGAAAAACATCCAAACTATCACACTGCCAGCACTGGCCAGTACAGGAAGTTACATAGACTTATATTTTTTGGGACGAAATTCTGATCTTTTCTGATCTTTCATTCAACTTTTTCTGTCATTCAGATGTCATATTTAATGCTCCTGCACACTGAAGATGAACATTCGCAGCCAACATTGTCCTTGGCTGGTGTAACTCATTCGAGACAAGATCTGATTAGACAAACTTTCATTCATTTTTATTAACTGCTTTATCTTGGTCAGGGTCATGTGGATTCAGGGCCCATCCCAAGAACACTGGATGTGAGCTGGGAATACATCACAGAGCAGCATTCACACACTCATTCACACCAATTTAGCTTATTCAATCCCCATATCAGCAAGGCTATGAGGCATCAAGGTGGGAAGAAACCAGAAAACTTGATGTGAACGTTGCAAAATCATGCAAAATTCTACAATGACAGTAACCTTATCTCTGGATTAATTCAGGGACCCGTGAATTGTGAGACAGTAATGAGACCCGTTACGCCACCTTGATGGCCTTCTGCAAATTTAATAATGCTGAGGATTTTAAGGATTTGCCTAGCTGGAGAGTGTCTTACGGGTCATTATCTTCTGTTTCATCAAACACGACCCCATCTTATTATCACAGTTACAGTATTAAATCAAATTTTGTTAATAAGCTCATCAGATCACAAAATGTGATAGAACTGGTATAATGTAAGATACATAGCTCTAGGAGAGATTCAGGACATGCAACATGTTTACGGATTAAATATTCAGATGAATTATGCATTCTTTTAAACAACACATAAAAAAACTTCAATTCAACATTATAGAAATGTTTAATACAACATGAAAAAGCACACATTCTGAGTAACAAGCACACTACAGTCCTATGTTTAATTTTGTTTAAAATATATTGTAGTGCATATGGCCTGAATGAAAATAACTTGGAGGTTCTCTGAGAATCAGTCTTTCCCATGTCTCTCTACAGAACTCTGTCAGTATCAGTGGCACTGTGCGCCGGTTTGCTGCTGGACTGTACCTGACCAAATAAATGTGTCTTTCAGCAAAAGGGCAAAACAATCTTGAGGGCAAGAAAGAATAATAGTGCTCAGGAAAACATATTTAATTCTGAGTTGTTTCAGTGTTTTATAGAAATGGTGACAATTGGTCCACCGTGTTTTTTTATAGCATAATATATTATAATTTTTTGCAAATCTGTGCAGAAAAAAATATGACTAAAGAAGGGAATAATACTGTACAATAAATTTTGATATAGTATTCTTGCCATTCAAACTTTATTCTATAATTAAATAATTAATTATTTTGTTGCTGTGTTGTGACTCATGTGAACAATATCCCTCTCCTGGTATGTACTATAGCCCCTCCTTTCCCCTTCCTTAAAGGAACGTAATTTGTTCTGTTTATGTTGTTCCTATGGCATAACCATATCATGTGCATGTTTTTCCAGCATCTATGTGGGTTTCCTCTGGGTTCTCTAGTCTTCTCCAAAAATCCCAGTAATTTGTCCTAGGTGTGAATGTGTATATGAATGTGTGTGAGTGATGTCCTATACTGGTGTATTAGAACATCACACGCAGTGTTTTGTGGTTACTGAAGACGAATATTTGAATGCTCAAAACATTCTATATACACAAGACAATGGGACTTGGTGTGTGTGTGTGTGTGTGTGTGTGTGTGTAAGAGAGACAAAGAGAGAGAAAGCAATAATCCGCATCAGGGTAAAGAGGCTTTTTCCAGTCAGCTGGTGAGTCAATCAAGAATGACAGACAAAAGACCCTGGATAGACTTGATGTGCAGACTCATCAGGGAACTGACAAGGAGAGATGATCTAATGCCCACAGGGTATTGTGTGAACCCTGGTGGACCTCCTCTCCTATTTCATTCAAGGGTTTAGGCCAAGTTAAAAGTGTCACTGATTTATAGGCTTGGGTTGCACTTTATAGACCACTAAGACCTGTAATTCCTTGCCCTCTTCAGCCATAAAGAGAAAATGAGTTCTGTATTGGGTGACAGAACTATCAAAACAGGCAATCATGCAACTCTGATGCCTGGCAAAATTGGAAGCTACTGTTTTATATTACACTTTAATACAATTTTCACTGTTACATTTTACACATCACAGTTTTTAAGTAGTTATTCACAGCAATCACATAAACTGTCAGCTGAATCTGGCAAGCTAATTCAATAATCATTTATTATAAAAAACTCAATACAACTAATGAAATACTGCAAATCCTCCTTCCAAGACTAGTGTTGGCTTTGTTTTCTTATAATCTGCTTAAAAAAATACCAAATATCAATCATAGGCTAAATCTTAAGAGTATTTACTTTAGATTCATCCTTTTTTTGAAAGTTAAAAAATAATTTGTATTATTGCCAATAACTTTATTAACACAGACTGGTTAAATAATGGCATCACCTTATTTTGATCTCTACAGTCAGGAATATGCATTTCAGACTATAACTACTCAAAAAAGCCTGATGTCTAAATCAATAAATACACATTTCAACTCGAACACAAGAGGCCAATAAACAGCAGTATGGCATCAGTATGACTAAATACCACATGGTGGCATGAGTGGTACATTCACGCTATGCAGTGCACATCAGACACACAATCTGCACATTGAATGGATTGCACTTAAAAGTGTTGCATCATATACAGTATATCTTATTAAAGTGGATAATTTAATTTTATCATGAATGTGTAAGTACAGAAACAAAGCAAAAACATCCATTTTCTCTTAACACTTAAGAGTAAGCATCTTAAGCTTGCATCGTCTTGTTTTCCAGCAATAATAAAGTCAGCATGTTAGCAAATGAGAAGAATTTATGAAAAATATATATCAGTTCATATTTCTTTCAGTACTTACGTGCCAAGAATTGAGCCTTACTAAACCACAACAGCTTCAGTAACCGCTTATATATAACCGATATAATCTGGAGCTTATATCCCATGAACACATGAACACAGAGACAAACCCCA